>CM031883.1:1513964-2113964 GCA_018691285.1 Cucurbita argyrosperma subsp. sororia
AGAATGCACTTCTCACGTCCATTTGAAACAATATAAAATTTTCGTAAGAATTAAAAGCAAGTAACATTCCAATAGCTTCTAATCTAGCAACCGGTGCAAAAGTTTCTTCATAGTCTATAACTTCTTCGTGACATTAACCTTGAGCTACAAACCCTAGCTTTATTTCTAATGATATTCTCATTTTCATCAATTTTATTTCTAAAAATGGTTCCAATAATGAAAATACTAGAGGGTCGAGGGACTAATTCCCAAATTTTGCTCCTTTCAACTTGATTTAGTGTTGTTGCATAGGTACAATCCAAAACTCTTCATTTTTGGCATCCTTAAGAGGCAAGATTATTAAAAATATTAATAGAATAATGAGTTTTGGCACCTTGTTCCAGACCACCAATAATTTAGTCCTTAAAATGAGATAAGACATACTCATGTTCTTTTGGCATTGAAGAACAACCTTTTTCGTTCTTTTCATCTAAGTTCACTTCTTCCTTACTTGACACAGTTTCTTTCACTTTCTCACTTGCATGTAAAACTACAAAGTTTCTTTCTAAATCATCACTCTAAATAGACTCATTATAAATATTATTACAAGATTCATCAGATACACAGTCATAGATTCCTCGATAAAGTTCTCTTATTCAAAACTCTGTAAACTTTACATGAATAACAAAGAAAATACCAATATCCGTGTTAGAATCAAAATTTTCCAATTTTTCTTCATTGTTCAAAATAAAACATTTGCGACGAAAAAAAAAAAAAAAAACTTTTAAATATCCAATATTTGAGATTTGATTATGCCAAATTCACAAGGAGTTTTATCTAAGGAGTGTTTAATTAAAACTCTATTTGAAAGCGGTACTAACGGATTCCGTCCAAAAAATATTTAGGTAAATCATACTCGTTTAACGTTGATATAACAAATTCGTATAAAATACGATTTTTCTTTTCAGCCACACCATTTTTTTGAGGAGTCGAGAAGTCATGAGAAAAACCATTATGTTCACAAATTTTTTCAAATGCTACCCTATCAAATTCTCCTCCATAGTCACTCCTACTAATTAAAAAAAACCTTTTTCATTTTCAACTCTTCTTACAAAACTAGCAAATCTTTTTAAGACATCATTATTATGTTTTATTATCAAAACCCAAGTAAATCTCGAAAAATCATAGTAATTCCTCTCTAACTAACTATTTTAGAAGGCCAAATAAATTCATATGTAATAGTTAAAAGAGGCACAAATCACATTTTTAGATTTGAAGGAGAGATTGGTTTGTTAAGCATTTAACAATCCTCACAAATTTTATGTTTTTCAAATTTAAATTTAGGAAGACCCTCGGGAGTTTTTCTGAGATATTTGAAATAAGTGCATACTAGTATGTCCTAATCTTCTATGTCATAGTCAAGAGTTATCATGCAAAGTCACATTTATCATTGTTATCTCTATTTCCAACAAACAAAACTTTCATTTTCAATTATGCAATTATTTTTATCAAATATAACTCTAAAATCTTTATCAAATTGAATAATGCTCCGTAAGTCATGCTTTAAACCATAAACTAAAAGTACATTTTTCAATGAGAGTACAAATGTCATTACCTACAATACTCTCACCAATTATTTTACCCTTTATCACCAACGGTTACTAAGCCACCATCCTTCTTGAAAAATTCACAAACTTTGATTGATTTCCAGCCATGTGTATTGAGAGACCACTATACAACAAGTACGACTTTCTTTCGAGGCTTTCAAACAAACCTAAAAAAATTATTCAAAATTGGCTTTTTGGTACCATACATGTTTTGGTCCTAAACAATTATTTTCACAAGTTTAGGGATCCATTTCATGTTTGCATTCATACTAAAGACATTGTATTTGTATAGGTAACAAGAATAATTTTTAGTGTAATTAAAGTATTTCCGGACTTCAATAATAATTCAACTAAACAATTTCATAAATATATTAGCAGCCGACAAAAACTACAAAAAGAATGAACCATAACCTATTCAATTCCAATTTTAAATTTAATTTTGAATTACAAACTTAAAATTGCTAAAAACCATGTTTTTGTTTTTGTTTTGTTGAAACAGCTCGAAGATGAGAGGACCGGACTTTAAGCCACAAAAAGAATGAAAGAGTTAATTCCCATTGTTCTGTTCTTTAACCCATATATATATATATATATATATATATATATATATATATATATATATATATATATATATATATATATATATATATATTATATGAAGAAAAAGAAGAAAGACAAACACAAAAGACAACTACCCATGTTTTGTTTTATTTTTTATTTTTATTAAATATGGATTCTAAAACTTTCCACTGTCCTCTTCTTCCTGTTCTTGTTTTTTCCCTTCTTGTCGTTTCATCCATTTGTCGTCCCGACAAAAACATCCATCCCAATAACCATACAGCGGTGTTCTGGTCGGAGAATCAGTTGAAGAAACTGAAGCTTATTCAAGCTGATCTTAACCGAATCAACAAGTTCCCTGTCAAAACCATTAAGGTCTGTAACTCTTGTTTAATCTCCTCTGTTTTGGAGCTTGATGGTTATGCTTTTATTTGGGTGCAGAGTCCGGATGGTGACTTTATAGATTGTGTCGAAACTCATCGGCAGCTAGCTTTTGATCATCCATTGCTCAAAGGAAAGAAGCCATTGGTAAGTTCAAGGAATCTGAGGCTAAATTTTCGAAATGTGTTTTGTTTATAATTGTGGAAATGTTGTTTCAGGATCCGCCGGAGAGACCGTATAACCAGAGCCATTCCGGTGAGGTGGAGACGGAAATGTTCCAATTATGGAGCATGTCTGGAGAATTCTGCCCAGAGGGGACAATTCCGATTAGAAGAACGACGAAAAAGGATATGTTGAGAGCGAGTTCAGTCCAGAGATTTGGAAGAAAAGTAAGAAGAGACTCTCTCGGCAAAGGCCATGAGGTTAGTCTTTAACCAAATTCAACTCAGCTAGCTAGTCGATATTGTTCTCTTTCGGCTTTTTCTTTTCGGGGTAGAAGTTTAGCACTCTTATAAAAAGGGTGTTTCGTTCTTCTCTCAACCAATGTGGGGATCTCACAATCCACCCTCTCGAGGCCTGTTCTCTTTTGGCTTTTCCCTTTCGGGTGCAAGTCTATTAGTGAAAGGCTTCCACACCTTGATAAAGAGCGTTTCGATTTCATCCCAAGGAATGTGGGATCTCACAATCCACACTCTTGCAATCATTTCCTTCTCTAATCAAAGTGGGACCTCCCAATCTACTCCCTTCGGGGCCCCGCGTCCTTGTTGACACACCGCCTTTGTCCACCCACTTTGGCTCCCAATCTCCTTGCTGGCACACCGCCCGGTGTGTGGCTTTGATACCAAACAGCCCAAGCCCACTGCTAGCCGATATTATCCTCTTTGGGCTTTAACCTTTCGGGCTTCTCTCAAGATTTTTAAAAAGTCTCAGCTTGTAAGAGGTTTTCACAATCTTGTAAAAGGTGTTTCGTTCTTCTCCCTAACCGATGTTCTCCTTCCTAGCAGATGTGGGATCTCACGTCCTTTTCTCCAAAATCTGTGTCATCCCTCATAAATTTTAAGATTTTGGAGAAACAAGATGGAAATTAATGTAAATTTTGTTGGTGCCAGTATGCAGTGGGGTTGGTAAGTGGAGGACAGTACTACGGAGCCCAGGCAAGCATGAACGTATGGAAGCCGCGGGTCAGCTATCGGGATGAGTTCAGCCTCTCACAAATGTGGCTCGTCTCCGGTTCATTCCCACATGATCTCAACACCATTGAAGCTGGGTGGCAGGCAACTTTCTAAACCGAATCAATCTTCTAGTCCATACAAATTTCAATTATATGCCTAACTTTTCTCTACAGGTTAACCCAGAGCTGTATGGAGACAACAATCCAAGATTGTTCACTTATTGGACGGTAAGAATATTATAACATAAAAATTAGCAACAAAATCAGATTGAAAATGAAATGACGGTAACTTTTTGGATGAACAGTCCGACGCATATCAAGCAACAGGCTGCTACAATCTACTCTGTCCAGGCTTCGTTCAAACCAACCGTAGAATCGCCATTGGAGCTGCAATTGCTCCAACTTCCTCCTACAATGGCGCCCAATTCGATATCAGTTTACTGGTTCGGAAGGTAACCCATTTCAATTTCATGCCTTTTCTTGAAGACTGTGAGTCCAATTTTAATTGGGAGTTGTTGTCTGTGGTTGTTCAAAGGATCCGAAGAATGGGAATTGGTGGTTGGAATTCGGGTCGGGTGTGATGGTCGGGTACTGGCCGGCGTTTTTGTTCACTCACCTTCAAAGCCACGCAACGACGATACAGTTTGGCGGAGAGGTGGTGAATTCGAGGGCGTGGGGATTTCACACGGCGACAGAAATGGGGAGTGGGCATTTCGCACGCGAAGGATTCCAAAAAGCTTCTTATTTTCGAAATCTCAAGGTTATGAATTGGGATAATAGTTTGATTCCATTGTCCAATTTGAAGGTTTTGGCAGATCATCCAAATTGCTATAATATTCAACCTCAGATTAATAGAGTTTGGGGAAATTATTTTTACTACGGAGGGCCGGGAAGAAATGTAAAGTGCCCTTAATTAATTTAATTTTCTTGAGGGGTCAATTTGGGGGTTTTATTTTTATTTTTGGTCCTTTCAAACTTAGATCACTAAAATGTGAGAACAAGTGGGACCATTGTAAATTTTTTATGAAAGAAATCCAGATTGAACTATTGCTGTGGTATTTATTAAAAATCAACATTTAACTTGTGGAGATGTCTTACAAACGAGCACAATAAAAGTGTGAAAATACCTTGATGGGAGAGAGAGTGAAAATAAGCTAAAGATGGGAGAGAGTGAAAATAAGCTAAAGATGGGAGAGAGTGAAAAGACCTTAATAGCTAACAAGTTCGAGATAAAATCTCATTTAAATAGAGAATAAAAGAGAAAATTTCTAGGATCACACAACAACGCACACACTCGATCTAGATGAACAAAAAAAAATAGGAGAGAGAGAATGCAAGGAGAACTCTAGCTAAAGGATTTAAATTTTTGAGTATGTACGAGAGAGAAGAGTACATTTTCAAAGCTAGGATATATATATGGTTCAGTTTATTAGATGTAGTTTTACAGATTTAACCATCTATATATATATATATATATATATAGCTATATAGCTATTTACCCTATATTGTTTTACCGGATATAGTTTTACTATGTATAATCGTTGACTAGGCTATAAATAAGTAGCAGGCTCCATAACCTAACAATTCTCTCACTTGGAGACGGATCCTAGTCAACCAAGAATTTTATTCTTAAACAATCATCAACATCTTCACTGCATTATACCCATTAAGGCTTTGCATGACCTCAATTTTCCAACATCAACACATTTTGTCAACATGTCTGCCGGATTCTTTGCACCCTCTATCTTCTCCAAACACATATCACCTTCTTCCACTAACCTGCGAGTGAAATGGTATCACCTTCTAATGTTGTTTTGTCCTTGAATGATAGACTGAATTTTTCACCAACTGTATGGCACTCTAACTATGTGTATAAAGAATCTTCTTGCGGTGCTTCCTACCTAATTCTTCTAGATAGTCTGTCATCCAAATCATCTCCTTTCCAGTTTCAGCTATTGCCACGTACTCAGCCTGAGTAGATGAAAGAGCGACGCATTTTTTAAGCTTGGACATCCAACTCACTTATGTTCCATCTATAGTGTAGATATATCTAGATGTGCTCTTGCTAGAGTCTACATCTCCACTCCGATCAGCATCCACAAAACCCTGCAGAACTACTTTTCCATTGCCATAACAAAGTGAAGTATTGGATGTACCTCTCAGATATCTCAGAAGCCACTTCGCAGCTTCCCAATGTTCTTTCCCTAGATTTGTCATGTACTTGCTAACAACTCCCACTACATGTGTTATATCAAGTCTAGTGCAGACCACAGCATACATCAAACTCCCAACTGCAGAAGCGTAAGGAACTGATGCCCTGTGCTCACTTTCCTCAACTGTCTTGGGAGATTGCCACTTTGACAATTTAATACGATTTGCCAAGGGGGTAGTCCTGAGTTTAGCATCATTCATCTTGAATTTGGACAACACCTTCTCAACGTACTGCTCTTGGGATAGATTTAATGTGCCAGCAGATCTATCTTGAGAAATCCTCATCCCAAGAATCTGCCTCGCTGCACCCAAATCCTTCCTCTCAAATACTGAAGGCAAGCTTGCCTTCAAGTGGTTTATCTCCCTCATACTTGATCCAGCAATCAGTATATCATCCACATACAGGAGTAGAAACACATGAGAATCAGTGTATTTCTTGAGGTAACAACACAGATCCTTTTCACTCCTGTGGAAACCACTCTTGCACGTGAAGGAGTCAAACTTCTTGTACCATTGTCTCGGTGCTTGTATCAGTCCATACAAGCTCTTATTGAGCTTACACACCATGTGGTCCTTGCCTGGAGCTGCAAATCCTTCTGGTTGTTGCATATAGATTTCCTCATCTAAATCTCCATGTAAAAACGTCGTAGTTACATCCATTTGCTCAAGGTGAAAATTCTCCGATGCAACAATACTCAGCAGAATTCGGATAGTAGTTAATTTCACAACAGGAGAAAAGATCTCAACATAATCAATGCCTTTTCTTTGTGAATATCCTTTTAACTTCTAACCGAGCCCTAACCTCCTTCTGCCATCTGGTTCAACCCTGATTTTGAACACCCATTTGTTCAACAGAGCTCTCTTTCCTGTAGATAACTCAGTCAGCACCCACGTAGTATTCTTTTCAAGTGAGCTCATCCCATCATCCATGGCTTGCTCCCACTTGGTTGAATCTTCCACTTGTAGGGCCTCATCAAAGGACTCTGGTTCTCCTTCGTCAGTCAGCAGCAGATAATGTAATGAGGGTGAGTATCTATATGGTGCTCTGATAGTTCTGGATGATCTCCTCAACACCTGCTCAGGTGTCACTTGCTCCACGCCTGGTTCTTCAGCAACAGAATCAGGAGTTTCTTGAGCTTCTGCTGTAACATCACTGGGTGAGTTTTCCTGCAACTCAAGCTCAACTCCCACTTGCTTCGTAGTCTTAGAGTTTATCTTCTCTTTGTTCTTGTACAGGACATTTTCATCAAAGGTCAAATCGCAATGTCTTAGAAATTTCCTATTCGTGCCATCCCAAAACCTGTACCTGAACATGTCAGAGCCATAGCCTATGAAGTAACATTTTACAGCCTTAGCACCAAGCTTGTCTCTCTTCTTTCTCTGGATCAACGTGAACATACGCAGTACAACCAAAAGTTCTCAAGTGAGAGTACTTGAGTTCTTTTCCTGTCCATACTTCTTCTGGCAATTTGAACTTCAAGGGTACGGACGGCCCTCTATTAATCAAATATGCTGCTGTGTTCACAGCATCAGCCCAGAATGTCTTTAGTAGTCCAGAATAAATCCTCATGCTTCTTGCTCGCTCATTCAATTTTCTGATCATTCTTTCTGCAATACCATTGTGTCTTGCCTTACTGGGAATTATTCTTATTAATCTAGTCTTGCCTTACTGGGAATTATTCTTATTAATCTAACTCCCTCAACTGCACAGAATGTTTTAAACTCTGATTTCTTGTATTCTCCTCCGCTGTCAGACCTCAGGCATTTGATCTTCAAGCCGGTCTGACTTTCACCTTCAGCTTTCCACTTCTTGAAGGTGGCAAACACATCTGACTTGTGTTTCAGAAAGTAAACTCATACCTTCCTGCTGAAGTCATTGATAAAGGTGACGTAGAACCTTGATCCACCAAGTGATAAAACTGGAGACGGTCCCCAAACGTCTGTATGGACCATTTCCAATCACACTTTCTTCGGTTCTCTGGCAGCCTTTGTGAAACTAACTCGTTTGTGTTTGCCCATAACACAGCCCTCACAAAGACTCATATCAAAATATTCTAAGCCTTCTAAAGCTCCTTTCGCAGTCAGCATCTTCCTTCATTTGACGATCATGTGTCCCAGTCTATTGTGCCATAGACTTGAATTGGAAGCACTCTCAGCAGCAGCAGCCATGTTTGTACACTCTACAGTAGTGTATAAGGTTCTAGATTTTGTGCCACGTGCAACAACCATGTCACCCTTCACAATCTTCCACGAACTCTTTCCAAACTCTGCTGCATAGCCTGTGCTATCCAACTGACCAATAGAGATCGGGTTCTTCTTGAGACCAGGAATGTGTCTGACATCTTATAATGTCCACTGATTCCTGCTCGAGTTTGTATGGGACATCTCCCTTCCCTTCAATCTCCAAGGTTTTGTTGTCGGCAAGTTTACACCTTCTCGAAATTTCCTGATTTGAAATTTCGAAAAAATTCCTTACTTGGAAACGAATGGAACGATGCACCTGAATCCAGTTGTTAGGATCGCACAACAATGCACACGCTCGATCTAGATGAACACAAAGAAATAGGAGAGAGAGAACGCAAGGAGAACTCTGGCTAAAGGATTTGTATTGATGAAGTATGTATGAGAGAGAATAGACAGAATAAAAAGTACATTTTCAAAGCTACAACTAAGGGGATGTATATATGTTTCAGTTTACTCTACTTTACCTGATTTAACATCTTTTATATATAGCTATTTACCATATATATATATAGCTTTACTGGATATAGCTTTAATATGTATAACCGTTGACTAGGCTATAAATAAGTAGGAGACTCCATAACCAAACAGAAATGAAAAGACTTTATAGGTGTAACAAGGCGGAACGAGAATGTGAAAAGACCTAATAACTAAATTATGTCGAGATAAAATCACATCTTGATAGTTAGAACGGGGCAGAATGAGAGTGAAAAGACCTTAATAGTTGAAAACGGTCGAGATGAAATCTCATTTAAACAAAGAAGAAAAGAAGGAATGAAAAATCTTTAATAGGTAAATGAGGTCGAGACATAAATTATATTTCTCATATTCATCTCCTATCTCTTCCCAATAACCACTCGCCCCACCTTTTATACATATAATGGATAAAAAAAATTCTCAACTGGGATAGAAAAAAAAAGAATAAGTAGAAGATGATAATTATTTAGAACATGCAACAAGTCACCATAACAATTTCGAGATAAAATAGAAAAGAGTTAGAACATATAAATTTCGATATAAGATAGGAAAGAGTAGAAAATATAACACCCTAGTTTTTTAGTGGGTTAGTCAAACTCGACCTGCTCCACTCCCTAAGCGCCTCTTGAGAATTTGAATACACCTTTCTTGACTCTTTCCTCGAATAAGAGCGCTACACAACTCTTTTTACGAGAGCAAACTCAATCATTTCCACTGATCAGGATCAAAATAGTACGAGCAAACTCAATCTTTTCCATTGCTCAGGATCAAACCAGTACAAGTATTTGAATTTTGTAATAACACACCACAACTCTCTAAAAGAAATAGTAGATTTATAATTTGATCGCTCAACAATAAGATGAAAAGAAATAAAATTGGTTGGAGAGAGCCACGTGAAGACTTTAGTAAAGAAACTATGAAAGTTCTGTGTTAAAAAACCGAGAAGAGGATGAGTTTACAAAAAAAAAAAAAAAAAAAAAAAAGAAAGGTGAACTATTAAAATATTTTTATATTTATTGTTGGAAGAGGAATAGAGTAGATCAATACAAAATTATTTTTTTACAATATGATAATATAATATAATATAAAAAAATAATAAAAATCTATTTGAATTTGAATTCTTTTTATTTTTATAATTCAAATGATATAGGATGTATAAGTAATTTTATTTCTATTTCTTAAAAGTAATTAGAAACTCCGCAATTTGATACTCTTCCAACATACTTTGATTGGTCCATGATGTAAATTTTACCGTCAGATCATCACGCCAGATATCTTGTTTCGACTGCAACTCCTTCTTTTTGTGTTTGATTTGAGTAATTGAAAAAGGGGTTTAAATCGTTATTCTCAACCTTCCACTATATACCATTCAAAATATTGATAATTTGTTAATAATTAAGTATAGGTTTGTTATCATCAAAACATAATTAATTATATTATAGGCCAATTAAGTAGGTTTGTTATCATCAAAACATCAATTAATTAGATTATGGGCCAAAAGCCAACAATCTCCCCTTTTTATGATGATTTCAATATAGATGGTGTGAAATTCATAAAACCTAAAGTAATACATGTGTCCAAATAATAATATCAATGCATTTTAATATATCATCATAAATTTCGTACTTGAAATTTACTCAAGAGCATATTCTGCCGCCTCAATATATTATGAAACACCACAACAACGAAGTGATTCATAAATTATAAAACAACAAACTTAAAACATATCTTTCTTAATTTTCTCCCGCTTTGGAATCATAAAAAAGAAAACAATCGAAAAATAATAAATTAAGAATGGCCTAATGGCTAAAAATTATAAACAAGATTATAAAATTCAAGATATATCATAACTGATAATACCAAACCCAAGCCTATTCAATGGCTTGATGAAAATATCGGCTAATTGATTATTAGAGCTTACAAAGTCGAGAATAATATTTCTAATTTGTAACTGCTCTCTAATACAGTGATTTATGAGTCAATATGTTTAGTTCTAGGACGATGAATATGATATTTTGGCTAAATTAATAGCTTAGGTGTTATCACAAAATATTGGCACACTATCAAATTTTAATCCAAAATCACAAAGAGTTTGTTTCATCCAAAGAATTTGAGAACAACAACTAGCAACTGTAATATATTTCGCTTGGCAATATCCACGGTACTTTTACGATCAGGTAAACTTGTGGTGAAATCTGTATCAGAATATCTTACGAATTTAAATCCAACTCGGATGCTACAATCCTAAATTAATAGTCTCAAGCAAATATTTAAATATTATTTTAATTGCAGGTAAATGAGATTCCTTGGGATAAGATTGAAACCGAGCACAAAAACATACACTAAACATAATATCGGTCTAGTAACGGTCAAGTAAAGGAAAGATTCAATCATACCTCTATAAGATTTAATATCCACCCATTTACCTTTTTCATCCTTGTTAAGCTCAGTGGATGTGCTCGTTGGAGTTTTTGAATCTTACCTTCATTGAACTTGAACCTTTTTAGTAAATCCTTGATGTATTTCTCTTGATTTATGAAGATACCATTCTTAGTTGTTTGATTTGAAGTCCAAGAAAGAAACTAAGCTTCCCCATCGTACTCATCTCAAACTTTCTCCATATAAAGAAGGATTAGTAGAACCAAATATAATATCATCTACGTATATTTGCACTAATAGCATATCGTTTTCTTTAATTTTAATAGAAAGACTATGTCCAGTTTACCAATTTTAAATCATTCCCAATAAGAATATTAGTAAGTCTATCACACCAAGTCGGAGCTTGTTTTAAGCCATCAAGAGTCTTTCAAAACTTACATACATCAGGTGGAAAATCAAAATTTTCAAATCCGGGAGGTTGTTCTACGTAAACTTCCTCCGTAATATAACCATTTAAGAATGCACTTCTCACGTCCATTTGAAACAATATAAAATTTTCGTAAGAATTAAAAGCAAGTAACATTCCAATAGCTTCTAATCTAGCAACCGGTGCAAAAGTTTCTTCATAGTCTATAACTTCTTCGTGACATTAACCTTGAGCTACAAACCCTAGCTTTATTTCTAATGATATTCTCATTTTCATCAATTTTATTTCTAAAAATGGTTCCAATAATGAAAATACTAGAGGGTCGAGGGACTAATTCCCAAATTTTGCTCCTTTCAACTTGATTTAGTGTTGTTGCATAGGTACAATCCAAAACTCTTCATTTTTGGCATCCTTAAGAGGCAAGATTATTAAAAATATTAATAGAATAATGAGTTTTGGCACCTTGTTCCAGACCACCAATAATTTAGTCCTTAAAATGAGATAAGACATACTCATGTTCTTTTGGCATTGAAGAACAACCTTTTTCGTTCTTTTCATCTAAGTTCACTTCTTCCTTACTTGACACAGTTTCTTTCACTTTCTCACTTGCATGTAAAACTACAAAGTTTCTTTCTAAATCATCACTCTAAATAGACTCATTATAAATATTATTACAAGATTCATCAAATACACAGTCATAGATTCCTCGATAAAGTTCTCTTATTCAAAACTCTGTAAACTTTACATGAATAACAAAGAAAATACCAATATCCGTGTTAGAATCAAAATTTTCCAATTTTTCTTCATTGTTCAAAATAAAACATTTGCGACGAAAAAAAAAAAAAACTTTTAAATATCCAATATTTGAGATTTGATTATGCCAAATTCACAAGGAGTTTTATCTAAGGAGTGTTTAATTAAAACTCTATTTGAAAGCGGTATTAACGGATTCCGTCCAAAAAATATTTAGGTAAATCATACTCGTTTAACGTTGATATAACAAATTCGTATAAAATACGATTTTTCTTTTCAGCCACACCATTTTTTTGAGGAGTCGAGAAGTCATGAGAAAAACCATTATGTTCACAAATTTTTTCAAATGCTACCCTATCAAATTCTCCTCCATAGTCACTCCTACTAATTAAAAAAAAACCTTTTTCATTTTCAACTCTTCTTACAAAACTAGCAAATCTTTTTAAGACATCATTATTATGTTTTATTATCAAAACCCAAGTAAATCTCCAAAAATCATAGTAATTCCTCTCTAACTAACTATTTTAGAAGGCCAAATAAATTCATATGTAATAGTTAAAAGAGGCACAAATCACATTTTTAGATTTGAAGGAGAGATTGGTTTGTTAAGCATTTAACAATCCTCACAAATTTTATGTTTTTCAAATTTAAATTTAGGAAGACCCTCGGGAGTTTTTTCTGAGATATTTGAAATAAGTGCATACTAGTATGTCCTAATCTTCTATGTCATAGTCAAGAGTTATCATGCAATGTCACATTTATCATTGTTATCTCTATTTCCAACAAACAAAACTTCCATTTTCAATTATGCAATTATTTTTATCAAATATAACTCTAAAATTTTTATCAAATTGAATAATGCTCCGTAAGTCATGCTTTAAACCATAAACTAAAAGTACATTTTTCAACGAGAGTACAAATGTCATTACCTACAATACTCTCACCAATTATTTTACCCTTTATCACCAACCGTTACTAAGCCACCATCCTTCTTGAAAAATTCACAAACTTTGATTGATTTCCAGCCATGTGTATTGAGAGACCACTATACAACAAGTATGACTTTCTTTTAAGGCTTTCAAACAAACCTAAAAAAAATTATTCAAAATTGGCTTTTTGGTACCATACATGTTTTGGTCCTAAACAATTATTTTCACAAGTTTAGGGATCCATTTCATGTTTGCATTCATACTAAAGACATTGTATTTGTATAGGTAACAAGAATAATTTTTAGTGTAATTAAAGTATTTTCGGACTTCAATAATAATTCAACTAAACAATTTCATAAATATATTAGCAGCCGACAAAAACTACAAAAAGAATGAACCATAACCTATTCAATTCCAATTTTAAATTTAATTTTGAATTACAAACTTAAAATTGCTAAAAACCATGTTTTTGTTTTTGTTTTGTTGAAACAGCTCGAAGATGAGAGGACCGGACTTTAAGCCACAAAAAGAATGAAAGAGTTAATTCCCATTGTTCTGTTCTTTAACCCATATATATATATATATATATATATTATATGAAGAAAAAGAAGAAAGACAAACACAAAAGACAACTACCCATGTTTTGTTTTATTTTTTATTTTTATTAAATATGGATTCTAAAACTTTCCACTGTCCTCTTCTTCCTGTTCTTGTTTTTTCCCTTCTTGTCGTTTCATCCATTTGTCGTCCCGACAAAAACATCCATCCCAATAACCATACAGCGGTGTTCTGGTCGGAGAATCAGTTGAAGAAACTGAAGCTTATTCAAGCTGATCTTAACCGAATCAACAAGTTCCCTGTCAAAACCATTAAGGTCTGTAACTCTTGTTTAATCTCCTCTGTTTTGGAGCTTGATGGTTATGCTTTTATTTGGGTGCAGAGTCCGGATGGTGACTTTATAGATTGTGTCAAAACTCATCGGCAGCTAGCTTTTGATCATCCATTGCTCAAAGGAAAGAAGCCATTGGTAAGTTCAAGGAATCTGAGGCTAAATTTTTGAAATGTGTTTTGTTTATAATTGTGGAAATGTTGTTTCAGGTTAACCCAGAGCTGTATGGAGACAACAATCTAAGATTGTTCACTTATTGGACGGTAAGAATATTAGAACATAAAAATTAGCAACAAAATCAGATTGAAAATGAAATGACGGTAACTTTTTGGATGAACAGTCCGACGCATATCAAGTAACGGGCTGCTACAATCTACTCTGTCCAAGCTTCGTTCAAACCAACCGTAGAATCGCCATTGGAGCTGCAATTGCTCCAACTTCCTCCTACAATGGCGCCCAATTCGATATCAGTTTACTGGTTTGGAAGGTAACCCATTTCAATTTCATGCCTTTTCTTGAAGACTGTGAGTCCAATTTTAATTGGGAGTTGTTGTCTGTGGTTGTTCAAAGGATCCGAAGAATGGGAATTGGTGGTTGGAATTCGGGTCGGGTGTGATGGTCGGGTACTGGCCGGCGTTTTTGTTCACTCACCTTCAAAGCCACGCAACGACGATACAGTTTGGCGGAGAGGTGGTGAATTCGAGGGCGTGGGGATTTCACACGGCGACAGAAATGGGGAGTGGGCATTTCGCAGGCCAAGGATTCTAAAAAGCTTCTTATTTTCGAAATCTGAAGGTTATGAATTGGGATAATAGTTTGATTCCATTGTCCAATTTGAAGGTTTTGGCAGATCATCCAAATTGCTATAATATTCAACCTCAGATTAATAGAGCTTGGGGAAATTATTTTTACTACGGAGGGCCGGGAAGAAATGTGAGGTGCCCTTAATTAATTTAATTTTCTTGAGGGGTCAATTTGGGGTTTTTATTTTTATTTTTGGTCCTTTCAAATTTAGATCACTAAAATGTGAGAACAAGTGGGACCATTGTAAATTTTTTATCAAAGAAATCCAGATTGAACTATTGCGGTGGTATTTATTAAAAATCAACATTTAACTTGTGGAGATGTCTTCCAAACGAGCACAATAAAAGTGTGAAAATACCTTGATGGGAGAGAGAGTGAAAATAAGCTAAAGATGGGAGAGAGTGAAAATAAGCTAAAGATGGGAGAGAGTGAAAAGACCTTAATAGCTAACAAGTTCGAGATAAAATCTCATTTAAATAGAGAATAAAAGAGAAAATTTCTAGGATCACACAACAACGCACACACTAGATCTAGATGAACAAAAAGAAATAGGAGAGAGAGATTGCAAGGAGAACTCTAGCTAAAGGATTTAAATTTTTGAGTATGTACAAGAGAGAAGAGTACATTTTCAAACCTAGGATATATATATGGTTCAGTTTATTAGATGTAGTTTTACAGATTTAACTATCTATTATATATATGTATATAGCTATATAGCTATTTATCCTATATTGTTGTACCGGATCTAGTTTTACTATGTATAATCGTTGACTAGGCTATAAATAAGTAGCAGGCTTCATAACCTAACAATTCTCCCACTTGGAGACGGATCCTAGTCAACCAAGAATTTTATTCTTAAACAATCATCAACATCTTCACTGCATTATACCCATTAAGGCTTTGCATGACCTCAATTTTCCAACATCCACACATTTTGTCAACATGTCTGCCGGATTCTTTGCACCCTCTATCTTCTCCAAACACATATCACCTTCTTCCACTAACCTGCGAGTGAAATGGTATCACCTTCTAATGTTGTTTTGTCCTTGAATGATAGACAGAATTTTTCCCCAACTATATGGCACTCTAACTATCTGTATAAAGAATCTTCTTGCGGTGCTTCCTACCTAATTCTTCTAGATAGTCTGTCATCCATATCATCTCCTTTCAAGTTTCAGCTATTGGCACGTACTTAGCCTCAGTAGATGAAAGAGCGACGCATTTTTTAAGCTTGGTCATCCAACTCACTTATGTTCCATCTATAGTGTAGATATATCTAGATGTGCTCTTGCTAGAGTCTACATCTCCACTCCGATCAGCATCCATAAAACCCTGCAGAACTACTTTGTCATTGCCATAACAAAGTGAAGTATTGGATGTACCTCTCAGATATCTCAGAAGCCACTTAGCAGCTTCCCAATGTTCTTTCCCTAGATTTGCAATGTACTTGCTCACAACTCCCACTACATGTGTTATATCAAGTCTAGTGCAGACCATAGCATACATCAAACTCCCAACTGCAGAAGCGTAAGGAACTGATGCCCTGTGCTCACGTTCCTCAACTGTTTTGGGAGATTGCCACTTTAACAATTTAATACGATTTGCCAAGGGGGTAGTCCTGAGTTTAGCATCATTCATCTTGAATTTGGACAACACCTTCTCAACGTACTGCTCTTGGGATAGATTTAATGTGCCAGCAGATCTATCTTGAGAAATCCTCATCCCAAGAATCTGCTTCGCTGCACCCAAATCCTTCCTCTCAAATACTGAAGGCAGCTTGCCTTCAAGTGGTTTATCTCCCTCATACTTGATCCAGCAATCAGTATATCATCCACATACAGGAGTAGAAACACATGAGAATCAGTGTATTTCTTGAGGTAACAACACAGATCCTTTTCACTCCTGTGGAAACCACTCTTGCACAGGAAGGAGTCAAACTTCTTGTACCATTGTCTCGGTGCTTGTATCAGTCCATACAAGCTCTTATTGAGCTTACACACCATGTGCTCCTTGCCTGGAGCTGCAAATCCTTCTAGTTGTTGCATATAGATCTCCTCATCTAAATCTCCATGTAAAAATGTCGTTGTTACATCCATTTGCTCAAGGTGTAAATTCTCCGATGCAACAATACTCAGTAGAATTCGGATAGTAGTTAATTTCACAACAGTTGAAAAGATCTCAGCATAATCAATGCCTTTTCTTTGTGAATATCCTTTAACTTCTAACCGAGCCCTAACCTCCTTCTGCCATCTGGTTCAGCCTTTATTTTGAACACCTATTTGTTCAACAGAGCTCTCTTTCCTGTAGATAACTCAGTCAGCACCCACGTAGTATTCTTTTCAAGTGAGCTCATCCCATCATCCATGGCTTGCTCCCACTTGGTTGAATCTTCCACTTGTAGGGCCTCATCAAAGGACTCTGGTTCTCTTTCGTCCATCAGCAACAGATAATGTAATGAAGGTGAGTATCTATATGGTGCTCTGATAGTTCTGGATGATCTCCTCAACACCTGCTTAGGTGTCACTTGCTCCACGCCTGGTTCTTCAGCAACAGAATCAAGAGTTTCTTGAGCTTCTGCTGTAACATCACTGGGTGAGTTTTCCTGCAACTCAAGCTCAACTCCCACTTGCTTCGTAGTCTTAGAGTTTATCTTCTCTTTGTCCTTGTACAGGACATTTTCATCAAAGGTCAAATCGCAATGTCTTAGAAATTTCCTATTCGTGCCATCCCAAAACCTGTACCCGAACATGTCAGAGCCAATAGCCTATGAAGTAACATTTTACAGCCTTAGCACCAAGCTTGTCTCTCTTCTCTGGATCAACGTGAACATACGCAGTACAACCAAAAGTTCTCAAGTGAGAGTACTTGAGTTCTTTTCCTGTCCATACTTCTTCTGGCAATTTGAACTTCAAGGGTACGGACGGCCCTCTATTAATCAAATATGCTGCTGTGTTCACAGCATCAGCCCAGAATGTCTTTAGTAGTCCAGAATGAATCCTCATGCTTCTTGCTCACTCATTCAATGTATATATGACAAAGCATGATGTATGTATAACTAAAGTCAATCTCCAATGTAATTCCATATCTTTGTAGGAAGGCATATTCTTGAGTAGATCTCAAAAGTCCTAGGAATTGGGCCACTAATCATGTTGTATGGCACAAAGAACGTAAAGAAAAGAATTAAGGCATTGAAGTAAGGACAAAAATCTTAAACAAGTCATTTCAAATACCCTAACTAATATTGTTAGGATTGCACAGGAGCACACTTGATCGAGATAAACACAAAGAATATGAGGGAGAAAAATTAAGTAGAAATATTGGTTAAAGGTTTATATTGATGAATTCAAGCATTTATAAAGAGAATACAAAGAATGCGAAAAGTATATTTAGAGCACTGTATATATATGGTTCAGTTTATTATACAGCTTTACCAGATAAAACAATCTATTCCATATAATTATCCCCTATATTATTTTACCATACATTGCATCTACTCTACAATTCTTTATATGACAATTTACCACTTACCATATATATATATATATATATATATCAATTGATTAATCTATAAATAAACCACTAAAATAATTTTAGGACTTGGAAGGCCTTTGGAAAAACATGGGACCAAAATGTTGTAGTTCCAATTTTTAAGAAATTTTCTGAATTTTTAATTTTTTATCCGGAAGGTATTTCAAGGTGTTCAAGAACTGAAAAATTACCTAGCAAAGGATAAACAAAAATTTAGAAAAATTTTAGAAAAATAAAAATAAAATATTTGAAAAATCGTATTATACCCTTGAACTTTGGGATAATTAAATACCACAGATCAGAAAATCTAATCTAAAGTAGTGATCGTGATGAGAAAATCCTTCGTATCTTCAATTTCAAGTATTGGATCTTCACTAAATTGGAGTATGTTCATGAGTATCGAGACAGATAGCCCAGTT
This sequence comes from Cucurbita argyrosperma subsp. sororia, assembly GCA_018691285.1. Lineage (NCBI taxonomy): Eukaryota > Viridiplantae > Streptophyta > Magnoliopsida > Cucurbitales > Cucurbitaceae > Cucurbita > Cucurbita argyrosperma. The sequence goes on from CM031883.1 coordinate 1,532,718, forward strand.
AGCATCCGAATAAGCCACTCGAGCACTATGAACAATGGATGAACGAAAGGTAATGCCAAAGTAGAGTATTTTGTCAAAATAGAGTATTCCCTTGACATAGCGAAGAATACGCTTGAAACCAAGAAAATGATCTACAGTAGGGGCATGCAAAATTGACAGAATGGACAATATCGATTCATGTAATTGTCAAGTACTGAAGGGCACCAACAAGATATCGATAGAGAGTAAGATCAAAGAAAGAAGATCCATCAACAGTCAAGTGTTGAGAAACAACCATCGGGTGTGGACTGGTTTTCTATGGAGAAACTGAGCACGAGTAAAAATATCTCGAGCATATTTTAATTGACTAACATATACATGGATGAACATTATTTGTCAATATATGGATTAAAACATGTTGGTAGTGCACATATGATCCACACAACATCAACATTGAAATCAATTTTGATTTTAACAAAATTAAAGTGAAGCAAACTTACATGAAACATATAGAAAAAGCGTTGGTGAGTCTTTAATTTACTTACTCCAACTCCTCCCATAGTTATCTTTTCTATAAAGTTTTGTTCGTTATGATTCGAACACAAGACCAAGATTTCTGAAAGCCAAAGAAATCTCAAGTGATTTTTCATACATTTGGTCTAAAACTAAGTTAACACCTTTCCTTAAATTTCTTTACACAAGATATAATGAGGTAGTCCAAATGAGTGTTAACTAGTCAACCTTTTATTTCCACCACAACTACTATTAAGTCATTCATAATTTTCTAGAAGGTCATTATAACTTTTTCAAAATCATAGGTTTTACTTCTATCAAACCTTCTATGCAAAGATCTAAACGTCAAATTTATTTAACAAATGAACTTTTACTTCTTTTACCATTATTTTGCATTTGATAGTTTATGGGGACACTTTATTTAAGATTTTGTTTTTTAGAAAAGAATTTAAAATATTAATTTCACACCTTTCATATTATGCAAAAACTCACATTTTACTTTATCTTATGAGTCTTATTTTAAAGGTCTCTATTTTCTTATCTACACCTACTTTTCCTTTCATAAATTCATTCATATATTATAACTTTTTAACCCTACAAGGAAGATCTACAAGTCTACATTGAGATGGGTAAATGTCCTCTATTTCGATTAAGACTTTGATCTATTTATCTTTGTCGTCATCTACTGGACCTGATTTTTACAAGTTGCAAGTGGCTTGAAAACAAAAAAGACCAAGTAAAATAGGAGGTAAATTTTTTCACTTAAATAAACATAATTCATTTTGTACGGGGAGTTATTTAAGGAACGAAAAAAAAAAAGAAGAAAAAAAAGTTTTCAAATCGCGCCAAATCGCGATCCATCGGAGATCATGCCAAGGAAAACCACTACCAACCTCCCCTATTAAATCCCTCGCTTCACCCCTTCAACACATAGAACACACTTGTAAACAGTGATCGAGATAGTGGAACCAAAGAGTCTAAACATTGAGATGTGTATTCTCGAAACTCATGTTGGCGTGTTACATAGAGGACAGTGTAGGACAATCACATAATGTGAAAATCGAGACGGTAAGACCTTGTTCTATTACTCTGTCCAAAAACGATCTTTTGAAGAAGAGGGTATTCAATACTTTTAGCTAAGAGTTGGGAGTATTCTTTTTGCTAAACCAAGTTTGTAAATGTATCATATTATTGTGTGATGGGTTCATATAGGTTAAATTGGATGTTGAAGTACAATCACAGACCAACTTTAAGAATATTTAGAGACTCGGACCAAGGTAAAGCAAGTAAGTGACTCTATTGTTAGTTGGTTGGAAGAATTGTGTGATGTATGAGGACACATGCTTCGTGCATGTGTCATAACTAGGAATGTTATGTTACGCTATGTACGTTCTGTGTTGACCTATGATGCTATGTTATGTATTTATGTAGTGTCCTAGTATGCGATGCTATGTATGTCATGAAATGCTATGTATATTTTGCTATGACATGTTATAGATATATACTAATGATGAAAGCCATGACTAGTATTATGCATACACGACTCATATGCATATTTTGATGAATTTATGTAATTTATGTGCATCGAGATACTTCCAGAAACTAGACTCATATGCATATTTTGATGAATTTTGATGAATTTATATTTTGATGAAATGCTATGTCGAAATCTTGAGAATCGAGGACTCCAATATCAAGGATGAGGTAAGTAGTCATCTTAGATTTTTCTTTAGAAATACTTGTAGTAATTGCTTGGAATTCAATATGAATGTAGAAGAAATGACCCCAGGACCATGAGTTAGGCCCTAAATCAAACGTTTTGCTTAGGAATCAAGTAACGTTAAAATAATCTACTAAATGAACTTCATGTCTATGAAATTTTAATACTAGGCATAATATAATATGTTAAGGTGATATATGAAATTTGTGGTCATTGGATAAGGATAAATAGCTAAACTAAGTAACGATGCAAAATAACCATGATGACCCTATGGTAAACTACCTCCGGTTCATGACCCATGATCTCTAAATGTGAAAAAACTTTATAAGAGCTTATTTTATAGTCTTTAAAGATCATGTAAAGTTTTAAATTCATTGGAGAACGTTTATACTCTAAACCATGAACTAAAAGTTTAAATGACTTAAATGCTCCTCGAGATCTTTAAGATATTTCAAGACTCAACCCCTCCAAATAACTTAAGGATTTAAGGAAGACCTATTTAGAAAAACATAAAGGTTTGCACCGAGTTTCATTGTGTTTGGAAGAGTTTAAGAACCTAAACCAAGAAAATGTGGTAAAAGACCAAAATGCCTTTAATAAAGACCTTCAAAAGTTTTCAAGACCATAAGGATTTCTTAAGATTATAAGAGACTTAACTACGATGACCTAGTGAAGGACTATACCAGATCTCACAAAGGTTATAGAACATGTTAAGGGTACAAGTTAGAATTATGGGAAAAGACAAAGTTACCCCAAATAACCCCTAATCAAAATTCAAGATCCTTCTAGAATCTTTAAGAGATGGGTTAAAACCTTATAATAATATGCATGTTATTATGAAATGTTCATGATATACACAAATGGACTAGAATGCTCCTATCAAATAATATCAAGAATTATGTACTCGATTGAATCCTTTTAAGACCTTAAAGGTTATTAAGTACCATGAAAGAGGTGTGTTATAAGTTTATGTTATTCTTAGGGTTCATCCTTGATTTTTAAGCAACCAAGATGCTATCTTGAGGATGAGGTTTAAGATAACCCATGATTGTTAAGTAATTAGAAGGCTACCCTTACTCAAGAAAAACTCAAAAGTTAGTACTTGATTTTTAAGCAATCAGGTTGCTATTTCATGACAAAGACGGAAATTTTTTTTTTGCGAAGTAAAACAAATATAATTTTTTGGGAAGCTTTAAGATAACCCATGTTTTAGCTCTCAATTCTTTCATAAAAAATACTTAACATGATCCTCTAAAACTAAATGAATTCTCAATTGGAAGGAAAATGGACCATAGATATGATTTCGACACTTTCCCACAAATTCTACCCCAAACGATATAGTCTATCAAGGTTTAGTATTTGAAATGTTGTGGAATTTTAATCCAGCAAGTTACTTTATTTCTTGAAATAGGATTGAGGTGTCCTTCTATTGGGATCCATACAATAGTGTTAAGAATGAGAAATAGAAATAGAATTGGGATGAAGGTGTGTTCTCAAAATAAAATATACTATCAATCAAATCATAAAGGAAAGAATATTAAAATATAATATCTAAGATATATTCCATAAACAATATATTCTCTAAATATTATATCTCAACACTCCCCTCAAGTTGGAGAGTGCATGTTATTCACATCCAACTTGTCTTTACGAGCGTAGGTCAATAACACCCAAGTTGTCTTTAGGAGTGTAGGTCAATAACACCCAAGTTGTCTTTGAGAAGAGAGTGTAGGTCAATAACACTTTTGTCTTCCAATAATGAAAATAGAGAGTGTAGGTCAATAACACTCAACTTGTCTTTGAGAAGAGAGTGTAGGTCAATAACACTCAACTTGTCTTTAAGAAGAGAGTGTAGGTCAATAACACTTTTTGTATTCCCAAGAGTAAAAATATCCGTTAAGTCAACTCTAAATAATATTTACTATGATCTGGACACATTGGTTTGCTTTGTAGACTTTCAAGAAATTATTGAATTTACAAGAAAGATGCAAAAACAAAAAATAGAGTTTTTGGTTGGTTTTCATTTTTAGACTTTGAGAATTGATTGAATTTCAAACAAAGATGCAAAACCAAAAAATAGACTGGTTTGCATTTTTAGACTTCTCAAGAAATTATTGAATTTCCTAAAAAGATGCAAAACTCATAAATAGAACGCCTCCCATTGGTTTGCATTTTTAGGTTTCTCAAGAAATTATTGAATTTTCTAGAAAGATGCAAAACTCAGAAATAGATTGCCTTTGATATATCTGAGAACTTGAAGATCTGCTTTCTTGATTTATGCATAAATGATTTACTACAGGATTGGTAATTTGTTCCATTTAATTTGATTGGAACAGGTGAATATCCTCGTTGATCAGAGTGATGAGTATGTATTAAATAAACATCCGAAGTTTTGAAGTTGGATAATAACACCAAGATCGGTGCTTTGGATCACCAAGATCGGTGCTCTAAACATCCAAAGTTTAGAGCACTAACTAAATAAACATCCGTGTTGTACAGGGATTGGCGGAAGGTTTCGAGTTGGATCGCGGGTCGTCGGGTTGCTTCATCGAGTGCGGGTCTGGTTTTCGGGTCAACCGTCGGACGCGTGTCCTCCCTTTCTGGCGGCCGAGTGTCTGTCGCCGATTGCCTGAGTTCATCCAATTTCCAGATTTCGCTCAAATTCTATATCAACCTAATTATTTTGGATTTTTCAATCTTCCAAATCGTAACTAGAATTAAATCGATTCCTTCACAAGAATTCAAGATCTCAAGTCCACCTATCCAGATATATTTTTATTTTTATTTTTTTGATACTTACAACGTTTAATAAAAGAAGTCGAAAACCGAAAAAAATTCAGTTTTATAAACAATGTGATCACTAAATTGTACATGTGGAGACATGTGAGTGGGGGCGTCCTATGCAATGAGTATTGCATAAGATCGGACCATGAAGAAAATTACTCTCACTTTATAATGTCGTTTACTGTTGAGACTGATTTTTTTCACTCGATGACCTAAGTAACTCGACCTTTAACTCTGAGCTAACTATGAACTCCTGTTTATTCATAATTATCCTTAGATTTGCATGGGTGAGAGTGGCCCGAGCTCGCCGACTCAATAAGCCTCCCATTTCAAGGGTAAGACTGGGTGAATAGCTGAGGACATAGGGTGCAAAATAGAATTCGCTCCTACCCACTTTTATAGTAGAGAGGTTGTTCCCTTAAGTACTGACTCCAGGTCTTGAACAAGGGACCCCACCCTCTCATTGGCCAGAGAGGGATTCGGTTTGGTGGTTGGACCACAAATCAATTGTTCATTAAAGGATCAGTGGGACTTAAGGAACAAAAAGTAACTTTAGGGGTAAAACGGTAAATTGACCTAACTCTAGTTACGAACAACCTGTGAAGAATCGACTTACTAATCATGGTTATATCAAATGGACAGAAATATATCTATAGTGAGAGGAGTGCAACTACTAGGCTCTAGTGGAGTGTCCTAGTAGTTAACGAATGTTGGTTAATAAGTATAACCGGTTAATCTTGGATCGTTGGAGCCCATGATCTATAGGTCCATTACGTCCCTCTGCTAGCTCATATCGGATTAAATCATAGAACAGTGTGACAAGTGAGTTCGAAGTGTTCGAATTCAAATTAGGGAATATGCGCAACATATATATGATATATTTAACTGCGCTTTTGTTTTACTTACGAATTAAACAAAAAGAGAGAATCGAAGATATTTAAATAAGATTTAAATATTTTAATAAAATGTGTCGGAATTGATTGAGATTGACATTTAAATTAATATTAAATATTAATTAAATACTTTAATTAATCATTTAATATTACTTTAATTTTAAATTAATTATTCAAATTAATTGCTGAATTAAAATTTCACTTAAATGGAAAGATCTATGTTTGAGTTTGTGGAATTTTGAGGTATCAAAATTTGGTTTAACCAAACTTGCATACTTGCCAAATAAACCCCACATGAGTAGAATTTTGAGTGTCAAAATTTGGTTAACTCAAACTTGCATGCTTGCCACATAATCCCAAACATTTGAGTGGAATTTTGAGTGTCAAAATTTGGTAATCTCAAATTTGCATGAACATACCAATATGACTATAAATTGAATGATCAAGATACATGGAACTTCCCCTTTGGAAAAACCTTGAGAAAAACTCTCACAAAAACTCTCTCTTCATATATACTAAATCCCTCATCAGTTTAGTCACTCACTCGATTCCACAATCCCGTTCTAAGGCCAGAGAATAATGGAGAAGATACTAGTGGTGGTTCGAAACCAGTTCGTGAGGAAAAAGGAATTTGAACTACAAAAGGTTAGTACTCAAACACCATGAGTTTTAATACTTATGAACATGCTAGTTATTTACTATAATTGATGTTCTAAGAGTGCCTAAGATCCAAATTGTTTCCGCATGTGTTGTATTAACACCATCAAGACTATGCTGCTTGGAACGCATGAAGCCTTAGGCATAGATTAAGCAGACTGTATTATAGGGCAAGCTCTTGATGTATTAGTAAGACTACATCGCTTGGAACGTAAGAAGCCTTGGATGTAGGTTCTCTGACTATGCCTCTTGGAACACATGAAGCCTTGGGCATAGGTTAAGTAGATCATATCGAAGGGCAAGCTCTAAGATGCGGTAAGACTACGTCGCTTGGAACGCATGAAGCCTTGGACGTAGGTTAAGGTTGTGTCGCTTGGAACGCATGAAGCCTTGGACACAAGATTGTCAGGTGCATGTCTAGTGCCGTAAATCGTAGGGGGAGTGTCTTGGAGAACGAATCAAGTACAGAACAAGAACCTAGAAAGTACCAAGAAGTAGAGAAAGATCAAGGACTAGAACATGGATCAAGATTCTAGTTCTAAGGACAAGAACCAAGAACCAAGAACAAAGGACCAAGAACCAAGAACCCTAATACTAAGGCCCTTAAAGTAAAACTATGATTTTAGAATCCATGGACCAAGGTCTTCAAGATAGATCAAGATAAGAACCCCAAGTCAAGAACAAGAACTAGAGGGTCTAAGTACTTACAACAAGGAGAAGAACAAGACAAGAACAAAGAATGTGGTACCCTAGCATTTCAATGACACGATTAAGAGTCTACAAGTAGGCTACTTACTAAGTCTTGTACTCATTCCTTATTCTCCATTTTTTTTCAGGTGATAAGGAGCTGGTTGAGGTCGGGAGCGGACTCTGGAGCAGGTGTCATAGAAAAACCTCACCCGTCATCCTCGACCTTTTGTTTTAAAATGTCTTGTATCTATTCCTTATTTCATGTTTTAACCATTATGTCGTATTTTAAATTACTTATGAGCACGCACTATTTTGGCATAATGTAAATTATGTTTTAAATTTTAATGGTTTTATCAAGATGGAAAAATTTACCCATCTTTTAGAGCCATCACGTTAGCTCGATCCTTACATGAATAGGCGCGGGTCCGGTTCGGGTTTACGAAGTGGGTTGCGGCTGGGCCGAGGAGCCTTGGGCCGTTGCAGGTTTGGGCTGAAGCGCTAGACTGGGTTCTCAGGTTTCGATTCGGGTAGACACAGGTCTGATGAATCTTGTCTTCCTTACCCGACTCTCTGCGTGATTTTTAGAGCACCGATTCTCTCTCCTCTGTTCGTTGTTTCTGAAGTCGATTTCAATCATTTTTCTCCCTCTTCCTCTCGGTTTGTCTCTCCTCTTCTCTCCCACAAAATTTCGTGGCTGATGGACGTCGGGGAAGAAAGATCTCGTTTCCTTCAAAATTCTTATTTTCAAATTCCGTTTCTGATGGTGGCGACTATTCACAAAGTATACTTGCTCTGCGTAGGTGTGTATAAGGCCAGTGGTCACTTCCGTCGTGTTGGTTGGTCGGTTCAGGGGTCGGAGTTGAGGTTTCAAGGCCATGGGTCTCTCACCGGGTTCTCGTTGGGAAACTTCGGTTTCCTATTCGATTTTTTTCTTCATTTCTGTTGAGCGTCGAAAGCGGAACAAATGTACTCACAACACCAAAGTTACTCAAGACATACAATATGACACTCAAAACTTAATGATTTTAACAGCAGAAAGAATGGCATTATATAGCCTTCTGCTAAACCTAAAGATAAACTAACAAGCCAAAAAAGACCTTGAGAATAGGTCTTGGTCCTAGAGAATAGGACTTATGACAGTGTTCAACAATCTCTACCTTGTCATAAGATCTCCAAGTTGATAGCTAATTTGGTTGCTACCATGTCAACACACTACTCCCTTCCGACGTTGATGAAATCTAAACAATGCCAGAACTTTTCACGAGTGATCACCTTTGTCAACATATCAGCAGGGTTATCAACAGTTCCAATTTTTAATAACCGAATATCCCCTTTGCTAATAATTTCTCGAATAAAGTGAAAACGGACATCAATGTGTTTTGTACGAGCATGATGGACTTGATTTTTTGACAAGCAAATAGCGCTCTGGCTATCACAAAATACATCTATATGTTCCTGCAAAATACCCAAGTCATTGATCAAACCATGCATCCAAATAGCTTCTTTAAAAGCTTCTGTTACTGCCATATACTCTGCTTCAGTGGTAGACAATGCAACAGTAGACTGCAATGTTGAACGCCAACAAACACGTCCACCAGCCATAGTAAATAAATTACCCGTAGTAGATCGTCGCTTATCCAAATCACCAGCATAATCAGAATCCACATAACCAACTACACGATTGTCAAGATTAAACATTTCTTGTTTTTGAAACTTAATACCAACATCAATAGTGCCAAGAATGTACCTAAGAATCCATTTTACAGCCTGCCAATGCTCTTTACCAGGATTATGCATATAACGACTCACCATGCTTACTGCGTGTGAAAGATCAGGTCGAGTACACACCATAGCATACATCAACGCACCAACAGCATTTGTATAAGGAATGTTCTCCATATACCTTTTGTCATCATCAGAACTTGGACACATGGAAGCACTAAGCTTGAAATGAGGAGCAAGTGGAGTACTAACGGGTTTGGTTGAATTATTCAAACTAAATCTTGACAATACCTTGCGTAGATATTGAGACTGAGTCAACCAGACTGTACCTTTTTTCCGATCTCGCTCTATCTCCATTCCAAGGATTTTCTTTGCATTGCCTAAGTCTTTCATTTCAAATGTTTTAGAAAGCTCATCTTTGAGCTTATCAATCTCCATCTGTCTCTTTGAAGCAATTAACATATCATCAACATATAAGAGCAAATAGATAAATGATCCATCATCGAGACACCGATAATACACACAATGGTCAAATTGACTATGAGTATACATATGCTCTACCATGAAATGATCAAACCTTTTATACCATTGGCGAGGGGATTGCTTCAGCCCATACAAAGATTTCTTCAATCTGCATACTAAATGTTGTTGTCCAACTACTTGGAAACCAACTGGTTGCGCCATATATATTTCTTCTTCCAAATCTCCATGCAAAAAAGCAGTTTTTACATCAAGTTGTGCAAGCTCAAGATTAAATTGAGCAACCAAAGCCAACAAAATTCGAATGGAAGAATGTTTTACCACAGGTGAGAAAATTTCATTGTAATCAATACCTTCCTTTTGTGCGTAACCTTTAGCCACAAGTCGAGCCTTATAACGTATACCAGAAGAGTCTTCCTTTTTTGCAAAAACCCATTTACAACCAATTTCCTTCTTACCTTTTGGAAGTTGTACCAAATCCCAAGTTTGATTTATCTCCAATGATGCTATCTCCTGATTCACAGCCTCTTGCCAGTGTAAGCTATCCGGGCTCTGAATAGCATCTTTGTAGCTGTTAGGAACTCCATCAATCAAAGAGAAAGCATATGCTATCGTATCATCAAACCTTGCAGGTTTTCGAATTACCCTTCGTGGTCTATTCTTGGCGATTGACTCAGGTTCCTCCACTCTTTCATTCACAAGGCTTTGCTCCTCAAGACTTTGCTCTTTTTGTTCTAAGACATCAAAGTTATTATTTACCTGATCAATAGGTTCTTCGGTAGGAGCAACCACATTAGGAGAGAACACCACCTTCTCCACCTGCTTCAATGCCTCGTCATTATTTTCAATTTTCTGCAAAAACATTCCAGACTCATCGAATGTCACATCTCGACTATTAACAATTTTACTTGTTTCTGGACACCATAACCTATAGCCCTTCACACCTTTGCTAAAGCCCATAAACTTGGCTTTTTTTGCTCTAGGATCCAGTTTTGAGTTTGTCACATGATAATAAGCAGGACACCCAAACACATGCAATTTATCATAATCACTAACAGGACTACCTGACCATACCTCAAGCGGAGTTCTCCCACCGTTTCCAGAAACAGGTAAACGATTCACCAAGTGAACTGCATAACTGAGAGCCTCAGCCCAAAATGCCTTACTCAATCCTGCTTGAGACAATATGCATCGAACCTTCTCTATTAATGTCTGGTTCATTCTCTCAGCAACTCCATTTTGTTGTGGCTTACCAGGAACAGTGAAGTGTCGAACGATCCCTTCATCTCGGCATACTTTAAGGAATGGATCATAAGTATATTCTCCCCCGTTGTCTGATCTCAGCTTTTTGATTTTCCTATCCGTCTGATTCTCTACCATTTTCTTCCACTCTAGGAAGATTTGGAGAACCTCGTTTTTGTGCCTCATGGGATACATCCAAACTCTCTTCGAGTAGTCATCAATAAAGGTGACAAACCACCTCTTTCCTCCCAATGAGACATTCTTTGTGGGACCCCATACATCGGTGTGAACATAATCCAAAATACCCTTTGTTTGATGTATAGCTGTACCAAACTTCACATTTTTTTGTTTACCAAATATACAATGTTCACAGAAATCAATTTTTCCAGTTGTGGCACCCTTAAGGACTCCTTGGTTCACCAATGTCTGAAGCGCCTTCTCACCAGCATGCCCGAGTCGCATGTGCCATAATTTCGATATGTCTTGTTCTTTCGAACTTGCCATAGCAGCATGCCCAATTATTGTGGTTCCGTTGAGGTAGTATATGCTACCTCTTCTAGTTCCTGTAATTGCCACCAAAGCTCCACGAGCTACTTTCAAATTCCCTCCTTCCAAAATGATGCGATAACCACTCGCATCCAAAACGCCAAGTGAAATCAAGTTTTTCTTCAAGTCAGGAACATACCTCACATCTTTGAGTTTTCGTATAACCCCATCAAACATCTTGATTTGTACTGAGCCGATTCCCATTATCTTGCAAGTACTATCATTGCCCATATAGACAACTCCACCATTGAACTTTTTGAAGTCCAAAAACATCTCTTTGTTGGGACACATATGATAGGAGCACCCAGAATCAAGAATCCATTCAATGGTTTGGCTGGCTGATAGGGAGATTGTCAAGGCATCATCTGTATTTGTATAAGGAATGTTCTCCATATACCTTTTGTCATCATCAGAACTTGGACACATGGAAGCACTAAGCTTGAAATGAGGAGCAAGTGGAGTACTAACGGGTTTGGTTGAATTATTCAAACTAAATCTTGACAATACCTTGCGTAGATATTGAGACTGAGTCAACCAGACTGTACCTTTTTTTCGATCTCGCTCTATCAAATTTTTCAATATTTTAGATGATCTGAGGTGCTCTAGGAGTCGTGGGCTGAAGGCTGAACAAGAGTTGGCGATCTAATGAGTTCATTGTTGTGTGTAGCGAAAATTCTGGCGGTCGCTAGAATTTTTGCCTTTACCAATTTACCAATTTTGTGGTCGCCCCAATTTTTGGTTGGTACGTTGAGAAAATCCAATTTTTCAATATTTTCCTTGGATTTTTTTTAATGCATAAATGGAATTACATAATTTCAATACTATTCCATAATTCAATACTATTCTATAATTTCAAAATTGTAATAGCCAAAAATAAATAAACAAATAAACAAATAAAAATAATTATAATAACGTACTTAAAATAATAATAATAAATAAATAAAAACAACATTTCCCCCTTCTCTCCACTAACCTCTCATCCATTCTCACAATTATCTCTCCTCAACCCATCCTGATGCCAGAAAATAACTGCAAATAGAAAAAGAAAAAACAATAATTGTCAGATTTACTTCAGGAAAAAAAAAATGGGAATGACTTTTACCCAGTTGAGATTCGCTGAAGATTTACGTGAAGATAGATCTAATCGGTATGTATTAAATCGTTAGATCTTTGTTGAATTATTATCATGATCCATCTTTTAGTTAGAAATTAAATGTCAAATCATTTATACAATTCTAGTCAATCATGTCATATTAGTAATATTAGATTAAATTTTTATCAGTAGCCAAATGAATAGATTAAAGATAGAATGGCCAAGAAAACTTCTGAATAGGAAAATACTGATACAATAAAAGATTTGGAAATAGAGATCCAATGTGAATTTCTAATACATGAGAACAGAATTAAAAGGCAACAGATAAAAAAAAAATTAGGGAATTAAAAACAGAAACTAAATATGGAGGGAAAGGTAAATACAGCATAAATACAGATAACAGTAAAGCTCAGAATAACTTGGGTGTATCTACTTTTTAGACCACGGTAACCATGAAAAATGAGATTTTTAATAAAAATATAATTATAGATATATAACATTTCAAGACTTCTAACAATGGACCAATGTAAATTAGAGAAATAATGTTGTAGAATTCAAACCCGAAACTAATGTCATGAGCTCATATAGGTTGACCCGGATTTCAAAGGATGGAATCAAACTTTCATTAAAGATATATTCGTGACAACGACTTAAGCTAGCCAGGTAAGTGACCTTACTATCGGCATGGTTATATTTGATGTTGTGTGCCCTGTGGTTCTGTACGTGTCATATATGTTGTGTGCCCTGTGATTCTGTAAGGTCACTTACCAATGTAAATTAGAGAAATAATGTTGTAGAATTCAAACTCGAAACTAATGTCATGAGCTCATATAGGTTGACCCGGATTTCAAATGATGGAATCAAACTTTCATTAAAGATATATTCGTGACAACGACTTAAGCTAGTCAGGTAAGTGACCTTACTATCGGCATGGTTATATCTGATGTTGTGTGCCCTGTGGTTCTGTACGTGTCATATATATTGATATGTGTGAATTGTCTGTGGATTGATATACTTCCTATATGTAGAGAACGAACAATTTTAATTGAAAACATTTCGCTAATGAATTCCCTAGGAACTTCTATAGTAAATGGACTATATGGAATTGTGATCCATCAAATATTGCAAAGCCCTGGTATCTATTACCTGTCAGAATTGAACTATAACGAAATTTCGATCTATCCCGGCACCATAATATTTGATGGAGGAAGATTAGAATTAGAGATTGATCGAGAAACAAAGGTAAGAATGCGTGCGAGTAGGAAACAAAAAATATCTATTCTAGTTCTATCATCAGCTATGGGTTCGAATCTTAAGAGAAATTCTCGAGAAGGTTTCTACCCTGAAATTTTTCATTGTCTTTCTTTAATGATAAGGAGAGGAAAAATTTAAATCAAAAGAAAGTGTCATTTTGGAGTTTTGTCAACAATTTTCTTGTGTAGGTGGAGATCCGTATTTTAAAATGAGATTTTGAGGATGTATGGACAAACAGGTCAATTAGTGAACCTTTAGCTAAGTGTAGAAAATCTGATTTGGAGAACAATGTAAATAGAAACCAGTAAAACTATTGATTCAGTAGATGGAATCATAGAGAAGAAGAAAAAAAAAGTGAGGAACTAGGTAAGTTTTCCAACCTTATTGTACACATGAACATTTATTTCAATGAAGTGCCTGAGCCACAAATCTTAGATAAATTATGTTGTCCATGAAATTTTAGAAGAAGGCTCAATAGGGCATGATAAGGTTATGTACGAAATTTGGTGACTATTAGGTTATGATAACGGGCTAAACCAAGTGTAGGTGTAAAATGACTAAAATATCCCTGTAATTATATACCACTAGCTTATGACCAAAGTGACCTCCAAGTGGTATAAAATTTGATGAGGAGCCGTATGTCATGGTGTAAAGGGATTGCACAAAGTTACAAGACCATTGAAATATGTTGAAGAATTAAACCAAGATTTGGGTTGGTAAATGACCAAAAGACCCTTATGAAAATTCTATGACATTTTCAAAATCCTAGGAGACTCAAAATACAATATGAAAATTATATGAGACTTATTTATGATACTAAGGGTAAGTATGAAAGATTATAGGGAATTAAAACAATTTTAGAGTATGAATCAAAATTTAAAATATGTAACTATCCAGCAAGACACTTTATATGAAATCAAAGTTTCTACGAATACCAAGTGATAAGTTTGATGCATGCGCATAAATGTTTATGACTCATATGGATTAGGGTATACTTGTTAAAAATTTCGACTTAGTGGTACTTGAAGACCTAACAAAGAACTCTTAGAATAAGAACCCGAGTTATTCTAAGATTAAAACACTTTCGAGGACGAAAGTTTATTTTAGAGGGATATAATGTAATAGCAAAAAATAAATAAACAAATAAAAATAATTATAATAAGGTAGTTAAAATAATAATAATAAATAAATGAATAAATAAAAACAACATTTTCCCATTTCTCTCTACTAACCTCTCATCCCTTCCCACAATTATCTCTCCTCAACATGCTAGAAAGTAACTGCAAACAGAAAAAGAAAAACAATAATGGTCAGATTTACTGGAGAGAAAAAAAAAATGAGAATGACCTTTAACCAGTTGAGATTTGCTGAAGATTTACGTGAAGATAGATCTGATAATAAGGTATGTATTAAATCTTCATTTCTTTTATCCTATTTTTTTTTAGAAATCACAACCAATTGTAGTTAGATCTTTGTTGAATTATTACCATGATCATCTTTGAGTTAGAAATTAAATATTAAATCATTTATACCATTCTAGTCAATCATATCATATTAGTAATATTAGATTAAATTTTTATTAGTAGCGAAATGAATAAATTAAAGATAGAATGGCCAAGAAAACTTCTGAATAGGAACTGGAAATAGGAAATACTGATATAAGAAAAGATTTGGAAATAGAGATCCACTGTGAATTTCTAATACATGAGAACAAAATTTGAACAAAATTAAAAGGCAACAGATAAAAAAAAAGATTAGGGAATTAAAAATAGAAACTAAATATGGAGGGAAAGGTAAATATAGAGGGTAAAACAGATAACAGTAAAGCTCAGAATAACTTGGGTGTATCTACTTTTTAGACCACAGTAACCATGAAAAATGAGATTTTTAATAAAAATATAATTATAGATATATAACATTTCAAGACTTCTAACAATGGACCAATGTAAATTAGAGAAATAATGTTGTAGAATTCAAACCCGAAACTAATGTCATGGGCTCATATAGGTTGACCCGAATTTCAAAGGACGGAATCAAACTTTCATTAAAGATATATTCGTGACAACGACGTAAGCTAGCCAAGTAAGTGACCTTACTATCGGCATGGTTATATCTGATGTTGACACGTGCCCTGTGGTTCTGTACGTGTCATATATATTGATATGTGTGAATTGTCTGTGGATCGATATGCTTCCTATATGTTATGTTATGTTATGTTATAATATGTGGTTTGTATGATAATAATTATGGTACGATGTGCTCAAGCACATGTTTGAGATAGGGTACGATAAGGATGCACAAAACGAAATGTAACGATAGAAGTAAGATACGTTCATGAAACGTTAGAGTTAGGTTACATACCGGAGTGCTATGGATAGGAGAGATTGATGAAAGAATACGGTTAGGTTATGGGTAGAAAGGGATAGGTTTGTGATAGATTGATAGAACGATAGAGTTAGGGTACGTTCTTGTGACGATATGACTAAGGTACGTCACGTAATGATATGTCGGTGATAGGTATAAGAACGTTAAGGCTATGGTAAGTTAGAGAACGATATGACTATGAAGTGTTTACGTTATGACTGGTTATGATATGATACATTGTATGCTAGATTATTGTGCTTAAGTACGAAATCATGTGAACGTGAATGTATATTATTTATGCTGCTTAGTTGATGTGATATGAATGCATGTGACGACGTGTGACCCTTATACGATTATGGCTTGTTGTATGAGTATTGGATTGTAACTGAATGAATTGTATGACATAAAATACGGTAAATTGCATGATACATAACCCCGTTAGAAATATGTATGTTATGTAACGAAATGAGAATGAGAATGACATGTAAGCATGAAAACGTGACACGGGGTTATGTTCATTAAATGATGACGGTAGGACTAGTGGGATCTCATGCATATTGTGTGATCATGCATTTGGGGGGATACCCCTATCCCATTACGAGGGTACGGACGCGTACATCCAAATGGCAGGACAACGATCGTTATGCCCTGCATAACGCTGCTGTGACGGTTTTAGTTTTAACGGGTCCCGGTGGGCCCCCAGAGCATGCCCACCGGCTAGGGACAATGGCCCAGCGGTGTGCGAACTAGCTGATGAGCCCATACTCGCACGTATGGGCTGCGTGTAGAGTATATGGTACACGTCCACGATTACCTGTTAGGATTACACCATAGGGAAAACGAAATGAAACGAAACAAAACGAAACAAAAGATAGGTCCCATTATTTCATTGCATGTGATTGTTGCATTTAAACCCAATAGTGGGGTCACTTACTGAGTATTTCTTTAAATACTCCAGCCATGTGCTACTACATTTTTCAGGTAAGGCAAGGCATTCTTGTACGGCTGACGACGGCATCGCAACTCGAGATCATGACACATGCATAAGATAGTGGCATTTATTTTCTTAGACTTAGGATAAAATAGGATGTTTTAAACTTAAATGTTTATTTATTTTATTTCGAGTCTTTTGTTGTATCGTTTTAAAGATGTTTTCGAAACACGTAAGTCCATGGCTGTGTTTTAAGATAAAGGTTATGTTTTATGGAATTTAAATGAAGTCTTCCACATTCAATGTTTATGGTATGTATACAGTAGCGACCTTAAATTAAGTAGAAAATTTCGGGTCGCTACAAAAATTGTCTCGTGAATAGTTTTAGAGGCAACAATCTCCATTGCATATCCTAACCATGTGATATCATAACCTTTTTTTTTTTTTTTTTTTTTTTTTTTTTTTTTTTTTTTTTTTTTTTTTTTTTTTTTTTTTTTTGCATGTATATGCATTTTCGACACAAGAATTGTGTTTATTTACTGATATTTGTAATACTCTATCTTTTCTATTTCTTTTTTTTTTTTCCTATAATGTCAAAGGGTGTTCAGATGGTTGACCATGGAGGTGTGGTAAAGTCTTGATGGAGGTGTGGTAAAGTCTTGTCAAGGTTTAGTATTTCAAATGTTGTGGAATTTTAATCAAGTTCCTTTATTTCGTGAAATAGAATTGAGGTGTCATTGTTTTGGGATCCATACAATAGCCTCAAAGTTAGTGCAACACATACACATAAATAAAGAGAAAATGCATAGTCTAAATTAATAATTTCTAAATCTTACGTGCATAGAATATCTCTTGCCTTACAAGTTGTTCAATTGTAATTTCGTTAAATACAAGTACATCCTGATAGGGCCTTCGAATGTTGAATTCTCGAGTCAAATGTTACATTGTAGGTCGGGCTTTTGAATCTGGGTGGAGACATGCAAAGACCAATGTTAATGTGAGAAGTATACTTTGTGCCACTCCAATTTGGTGTAAAGGAGATTTGAGTCGTGAGTCTAACAAATCATTGATGAATATATGTGGCGTAGATTTAGACCACAAGTAAGTCAATAATTCTCCAGGATGCTTTCTCATTATTACTTCCAATGCCACCACTCCAAAGCTGTAGAGGTCACATTTTTCAGTTATGACTACGGTGTATACTAATTTTGAATTTGAAAAGAAAAATAATCAAAATTAATTATTTAAGAAAATAAATTAAGAATTCATTCATCGTTACTATAATATATGCCTGGAGCTATATATCCACAAGTTTCGCCAACTGTTGTATGATAAGATGACTCATGATCAAGTAATCTCGAGATACCAAAATCAGATAAAAAAGCTTCTAGATTTGAGTCCAAAAGTATATTACTCGTTGTAACGTCACGATGAATGATTGGAGTAATGCAATAATGATGTATGTATGATAAAGCATGTGAAACTCTTTGTATGACTTTCAATCTTTTCTTCCAATCCAATTCCACTGCTTCTCTATCGTTGCTCAACACCCAAAATAGGCTCCCCTCTCCATGTTATGGAGGCAATATCCATGAAGTTTAATGATGTTCTTGTGCCTTATCTCTTTCAACATATCAACTTCATTTTGGAAACTTTTGAAAAGAGTTGTCTCTTGGGATTCACTGGTGTGGAGTTTCTTTAGAGCTACGACCTTCCCGTTTGGAAGCCTTGCTCTATAGACACTTCCATACCCACCAGTGCCAATGCAATATTTAATATCGAAGTCTTCTGTTGCTTCCATAATATCTTCGTACGCAATCTTGCCATCATAATCCCATATGGAGAACACATTTCCATGCTTATTTGACTTAATCTCATGGGTGACACTTTTCCTTGTTCGGCAACGAACAAGAGCTAAGCAAACGAAACAAAGAACGAACAAGAAAATTGAAGGAAGCAGAATCATCAACATTTTGAAAATTCCATGATTTTGTGAATCACAAGGATGAAGCAGGAGAATACTACCACAAAGCTCTTGATTACCCAAAACAATACTTACATCAAAACGATTTAAAATTTGGTCAGAAACTTGGCCTTCAAGCTTGTTATAGGATAAATTGAAATTTCTAAATAAAAGGAAGGAATTTGAAATTTTGCCAGTGAGACTATTGTAGCTAAAGTTCATACTTGTAGGTCTAATATGATCAAGTGACAAATGGGGAAATTCACCATCAATAAAGTTATGACTAAAGTTGATCATCAATGCATAGCCATAACGAAGACTTAAACGATTGTCAATAGACGATTACTATGGAATAGATCCACAAAAGTCCTAGGAATCGAGCCATTAAGCATGTTATGACTAACATTCAAATGATTCAATTTCTCTAAATGTCCTATTTTCGGGGGATGTACCCATTAAATCTATTTGATCAGATCTATGATTATCAAATTTGTAAGATGGACAATGGATAAAAGGATTGGGCCGGTGAATGGGTTGTATTGCATTTGAAGAATTACCAAGCCTTTTAAATTTTGGATTTTTAGAGAAACTGACTCATTGAAGTAATTGTAGGAAAGATCTAACGAAATCAACTTAGTTAAATACCACAAGGTGGAAGGGAGTGGGCCATTAATCAGGTTATTATTCATATCAAGAACAGTTAAATTACTTAAATTTCCAACGGAGGATGGAATTGAACCATGATTGAGTTTTTGCCTAAATACAACTACTTTAAGTTCTTGATATCCCCTATTGGAGATGGAATCAATCCATGTATTAGATTGTTTGAAAGATTTAGAATGTTTAAATTGGTCAAAACGACTTATGGTTGAAGGGATTGTACCTGTGAACATATTCTCACTAAGATCAAACTCTAATAAATTTGTCAAATTTTCTAATTCTAAAGTAATCTCACCGATAAGATGATTAACAGATAAAAGTAAAGAGGTGAGTTTGGAGAGATGAAATATTTCAAGAGGAATTCCTCCTTGGAGATCGGAATGAGAGAGATCAAGATAAATCAAGTTAGGTAAAGATGAGAAATTCAAGTTTTGTAGAGTAGACCTTTCGGGCAATGATATACTTACTTCAATGTTTATAATACTTCCTGAATCATCACAAACTATGTCATCCCAAATACAACGATTTAATATGTTTTGATTGACCCACCAACCAGTTCGGAGTAGAGCATTAACTTCTTATTGAAGCGAGAACAATGTTGATGCATCTGACCACGTGAGAATTGAATCATGCAAGAACAAGAAAAAGAACTGAAAGTACAAGGAAGTGAAGTTAGGCATATTCTTGTGGTGGTTTGGGATTGGGAGGAATTGTAATGAATATTGGTTTAGTGGAGGTGCCCTTTTAGTTTCAGTTTTTATTCGACTGATTTTCTTGGAATTATGTCCTGAAATTTTACACATCTTTTGTGAAGAAACCTGTAAGTTGAAATTTTGTTGGAAAGATGGATTAAAACTATACAACTTTGGTGAATGAACTAGAGAAGATAGAAAAATCTTGAAATTGATGCAGTCGTGATGTCGATTATTTTGAAATTAGGGAAGAAGTGGTGACATGCATCGAGAAAGCCAAAGGACACACATTTGAGAGGGCTTGAGGACACAAGGTAGATGAAGGATAATCTATATAAAAACAAAGGCACTGTCATCGTTGGAGATCAAACTGTTGAACGTGTGTGTAGAGACCTATTAGTGAGCGTTACGTGGACATCCAAAGTACTTGTAATACTTAAAATAAGGATAAAAGTAACTTAAGTGAATTTAAATCACCCATATAAGAGGTAAAGGATCCAAGGAAGGGAATTAAGCATTCAACCATAGACAAAAGCCTTAAACAAGTAATTTCAATATCGTAACAAAAAAAAAATCAAAGATTTAAGGCGTTGAAAATGATAGAAAAGGAAAGGGTAAACATAATTCCCAAATTTTTAATTGTTTATTAAGGGACTAAAAAAGGAAAAATGACTTGTAAAGATTTTTAAAAATAAATTTAGGTTTTTAAGAAAAAAAATAATAAAATATTTACAAAATAGAAAATTACCAAAATACTCTTAAACTTTGAGATAATTACGAAATGCCACAAATTAGAAAATAAATGAGCAACTATCAGCAAATCCTTCATATCTTTATTTTCAACCGATCCTTACCAAATCTGAGTATGTTTTGGAGGAGACACAGCTTATCACATCCAATGCCTAGAATTCAAATGGGTGATCGATTGCTCGTTGACCAGAGAAGATATTTCCAACATAAATATAAAAAACTTATAACGATTCTGGAAGTTTCAACGTTAGTTTAAGCTCTCTCTATCAAGCCTGAAGTATTGGCAACCATTTGGAACAAGAATCAAGTTAAGTCGTGTCTTCAATCGTAAGTTATAGCCTTTTATATTTTGAGTTTTCTACTCTCTGGTTTCATTGGTTTCATCAAAATTCGAGGGAATTGTCTACCATTTTTTCTTCAAACTTGTTCTTACACCTTCTAAACAATATTACTCATAAGTTTTAGGAAGGAATCGAGTGTTGAAAGAGCCTTAAATACCAATTCTCAATCGTGGCCGCCATTGAAGAAGAAACTTATAACTTGAGAAAATCATCCCTAGCCTACAAGCAAGTTCGTCGAGTGATACTCATCCCATTTGCTTTCTGCACTTTCAAGAAGAATTTCCATAGACGACCACGAAGGCTAACAAGTCCTGGAGCGTGCCAAATTGAATAAAGTCATTTTCAAGTACAAATTGGGGTTAAGGATTGAATTCCCATCTACGGCCCAATTTTCTTAAAATTGAGCATGCCTTTAGCTTAAAGAGGATTAATATGAGTAATTTTGATGAAGAACTCGAGAGCTAAAACTTCCTAGGACAAGATATCCAAGAAAATGAAAATTCGCATTTTTGGGTGAGTTGCAAACTGAAGAATTTCAAAAATTAAGGCCACACACTTAAAGACGTTCTTCCAAAACAATTCCTTTAGCTAGAGGGGAGTATAAGGAAGAATTTTATGAAGAAATCGGGCTCTAAACACCTCAAAAATCGATTGTGTAACAATCTGAAATTTTCTACTTAATTTAAGGTTGCTACGGTATACATGTCATAAACATGAATGTGGAAATATTTCATTTAGATTGTCATAAAACATAACCTTAACCTTAAAACACAGCCATGGACTTACATGTTTTGAAAACACCTTTAAAATGACACAACAAAATACTAAATAAAATAAATAAATGTTTAAATTAAAACATACTATTCTAGCCTAAGTCTAAGAAAATAAATACGAATACTCTATGCAGTGCCATGGTCTCGAGTTGCGATGTCGTCGTCAGCCGTGCAAGAATGTCTTGCCTTAACCTGAAAAATGTAGTAGCATGTGACTTGAGTATTTAAAGAAATACTCAGTAAGTGACCCCACCATTGGAGGTTATGCAACAAGAACATGCAAAATGTTATGACGGGACCTATCATATCAGTCTATTTTTCTTACAGCACTATTCTAATGGACAGCTTGGATGTGTATTATATGCTCTACACACAGCCCATACGTGCAGGTATGGGCTCACCAGACAGTTCACACACCGTTGGCCCCCTTTTCTTGTCGGACGAGCCTTCTTTGGTAGCTCTACTGCTGCCGACACCTATTAGAATTAGTAATTGTCACGGCAGCATTATGTAAAACATAATGATACTTCGCCTGCCTCGTGGATGTACACGTCCGTACCCTCGTGATGGAATAGGGGTATCCCCCAATGCATGAGCACACATAATGCATGATGTCCAACATTTTTCCGTTTTCATTATCATTTAATACAACCTCGCTAGCGTTCTGTACATATCATATCATTTTTCATATCATTTCACATATCGTTTCTCATTCTTCAGTTCTCATATCATACATAATTCTATCGGGGTTATATTTCATGTCATTTATCGTGATTTCATGTCATTCATATCAGGTTGTATACACACAATTTAGGAGACATAACATAACGTCTCATGCGTTTAACATAACATTTCATCATATACATATCATACCATAACATATTGCATCACAATATATCATATTATAAACATGTCAATTTATCACATATCTCGTACCATAACATATTTCATATCATATGATAACATATATATATATATATATATATATATATATATATATATATATATATATATATATATATCATTCACATGTCGTATCATAATCATATCATCATAGGAACATATCCTAACGCTATCGTTCTATCAATCAATCACAAACATATCCCTTTCTACCCATAATCTACCCGTATTCTTTTATCAAACTCTCATATCCATAGTACTTTGGTATGTAGCCTAACCTTAACGTTTCATGAACATATCTTACTCCTATCGTTACATTTTGTTTTGTGCATCCTTCTCGTATCCTATCTCAAACATATCATTGGGCACATCGTATCGTGATTATTATCATACAATTCACATATTATAACACATATATAACATATCATAAGCATATCGATCCACAGACAATTCACACATATCAATATATATGACACATGCAGAACCCATGACACGTGTCAACATCAAATATAACCAAGCCGATAGTAAGCTCACTTACCTGGTTAGTTTAAGTCGTTGTCACGAATATATCCTTAACGAGAGTTCGATTCTGTCCTTTGAAATCCAAATCAACCTATGTGAGCCCATGACATCAGTTTCAAGTTTGAACTCTATGAAATTATTTCCCTAATTTACATTGGTGATGCTTAAAAGTCTTGAAGTGTAATATATATAATGTTATTTTCAACTAGACAAAATTTAATGGAGTTACTTGCTCTCTAATATTTACTGTTTTATTTTTAAATTCTATTCAACAAATCTTTCCTCAATCTTTCCTCCTCCCTCTCTGTATTATTTTTATTCCGTAAATAGATTCAATTCTTTAAACATTTTAACAAATCTTTCCTCAATCTTTCCTCAATCTTCCCTCTCTGTAATTATTTTTATTCTGTAAATAAATTTTCAATTCGGTAAACATTTTCAATTCTGTAATGATATTACTGGCCAATTTTAATAGATGGTTTGTCTACAATCTTACAGATTTATAGATCTGCCCACTAAAATTTTATTGATTCTAACCTTATTTCAACTTAAAATGCTAACAAAAATCTAATTAATTGGGGATGGGATCTGATTATTACAACTTTGATCCTAAATTAATTTCTTATAACCATAATCTAAAAGAAAAAGGAAATATAAGATAGGATTTTACCGTAACAACGTACCAAAATCTCTCAAGTAAATGTGCATCATATGCTTATGTTGAAAAACCCTTTACTCTTTCTCAAATTTGACTTTTTTTTGGTTGGGATGAGAGGTTAGTGGAGAGAGGTGAGTAAATTTTATTTTATTTTATTTTTTTTATTCTTAAGTAATCCTTTTTTAGTTATTTTATTTGTTTATTTATTATTATTATTATTTTATTTTTTTTTTTTTTTTGGGGCTATTACAGGCTACCCAATGAGTTCTTTGGTTTGAACTCCGGTGACGAAATAGTTTTTCGACAAACTTTGGAGGTGAATAACTTAGGCTAGGATCCACAAAAAAAGGTATGAAATCAATCCCTAGTTCTTCCTTATAATACTATCTTTAAGTTTCACGAAGAAATTAAGAGAAAAATGCATTAAACTGGAGAGTCAAGTTTTCAAGCGGCAGAGACACTACCCGCGCAGGTCTTCTTCCTTCTAAAGGAAGAAGACAATGACGTGGCTAGTTTAGTTGAACCGGTCATGTCAACCCACAACTCGACCCTTCCTCGATTTTGCTCAATTTTAAATCTCTTCTAGACCAATCGTTATGAAAAACTTTATAATTTTAGAAACTAGACACGGTAAGGATTCTGTCTTTTTTTTTTTTTTTTTTTTTTGAAGTAATTTGGATACCGAAAGCTCGAGAACAGAGGTCCCGAACGTCAATGACGTAAGTAGGCATCTTAGATTTTTCTTAAGAAATAATTGTAAGAGTTGCTTGGATTTCTGTATAAACCTTAGCCCAAGTATGAATTAAGAAAATATGAAAGAAAAATACCAAGAACTGTGAGTTAAAGCCCTGAACTTCTCAATTTGCTCGTGATTGAAGTAATGTTAAAATAACCCACTAAACTAACTTCGCAACCTATAAATTTTTAATAGAATATTATGGCATGTTAAGATTATATATGGACTTTTGTGGTCATTAGTTAAAGTTAAGTAGCTAAACCAAGTAACGATGAAAAATGACCATAATGCCCCTAAAGTAACTTATCTTCGGTTCATGGTCTAGATGACCTCCAAATACTATGAAACTTTATAATAGATCTTATTTTATGATTATTAATTATTTTGTAAAGTTTGAAAGCTATTGGAACAAATTAGCTAAATCAAGAATTAAAGGTAAAATGACCAAAATACTCCTAGGACTTTTTAAAGATAATTCAAGGTCTAAACACCCTCCAAATTACTTACTTTTTGTATCGCTTATTCTTAAGAATATAAAAGCATGGTAAGAATTTCAAGTCGACCCGAGAGTGAACCAAGGAAAATGTCACGAAAACTCTACAACTACCAAGATAAGAAGAATTCTAGATATGACTCAAGTATAATGGACCAAAGTCCTCTGAGAAACTCAAGAAAATCTTAAACCTCCCATGATACAACATGTTCATGATTCAGACTACATCGCTTGGAACGTAAAAAGTCTTGGTTATAGGTTTACAGACTACGCTATTTGGAATGTATGAAGCCTTGAGCGTAGGTATTTAAACTATGCCGCTTGGAACATATGAAGTCTTGGGCATAGGTTTTCAGACAGTATCACAGGGAACGCATGAAGCCCTAGTGCGGGATCAGACTATGTCACTTGGAACGCATGAAGCCTTGGATGTAGATTAAAACTATGTTGCTTGGAACGTACGAAGCCTTGGACACAGGTTGTCAGATTCATGAATAGTACCGCAAAATATAGGAGAAGTGTCTTGGAGAACAAACTAAGAACAAAACAAGAACATTTAACCAAGAACAAGACAACGATCAAGGACTAGAACATGGATCAACATCAAAGTTCTAAAGGCAAGAAACCACAACCTTAGTATTAAGACCCTTAGATCAGAACCAAGGTTCAAACCTCAAAATCAAAGACCAAAGCCCTCCGTCTAAGAACACATAAGTTGAGAAAAGAACCAAATGGCCTAAATACTTGCAACAAAATCCATAAAAAGTAAAGAAATGTGGTACCCTAGCATATTAAGGATACGATTAAAAGCCTATAAGTAGGCTACTTACTGAGTTTTTGTACTTACTCTATGATTTCCATATTTTTCAGGTAAATAAGAAACTGATCAAGGTTGGGAGCGGATTCTGGAGCAGGTGCCATAGACATGTCTCACCTACCGTACTTAACCCTTTTGTTTTTAAATATTTTGTGTTTTAACTATTACCTTATATTTTAACTACTTATATATGAACTCTAATTTAATATGATATAAATATATTGCATATTATGTTTTAATTTTTTTTTGTTTTATTTTGTGAAAATTTTGTCCATCTTTTTACACCATAGAGTCAACCCATAGTTGCAGCAGTGACAGTGCTAGTCTTCCCCCTTAAGCGCATGTACCTGCACGTGGGAGGCCCTCCATTTGCGCATGAGGGGATGTGAGGTGCGCGAGGTTGGCTTTTTTCACTTGGTTGACCTTCTATCCAATTGTTTTTTACCTTTGGTGTGTTAACCTTAAATTTACTTGAATTTAAACCTACTAGATCTCAGAAAATTTAAATTTTCTAACACGTGGAAAAGCTAGCTTGGGAGGGCACACATGATCCATATAAATAACCATTCGAACTTTGCAGAAGTGATACTTGTTGGAATCGCTCTAACATGCTAGCATGCGATTGTCTTAAGTGGTTAGATATACATGTTTAGGATTCCAAGAGAGTACTTTTGGATGAGAATGTAATATACATTATAGAAAATTACCAAAATTCTTTTAGGATGATATTCTAAGTTGCATGCTAATTTTGATGCTTTTAGCTGTGTTAGAAAGGGAATATGCAGGATCAAGACTTCGATTAAAGACAATTTAGACAAGTAAGTTATGCATGATGTAGAAAAGTACCTAAATACCCTTTGGACAAGATTTTGAGGTGAATGTTATTGTAAATATTTTCCACTATGTTAGAGAAGAGGATAGACTATTTAGATCTACACTCTAGGTGTCGATTATGCATCAATTATGGAGACACATACTTAGGGGCACGAGACAACTCTCTCTAAGGAACTCGGCAAAATAGTCCTGTAACTTCGGAGAAAGGGTGCCTCCTCACAAAGGGGATTGCAGTGACCAGGCCCGAGTGACTGTTTACCAAAAACACAAGTCTCCGCAAAGTCGTAACCCAGTGACAGAAGGTCAAGGAAATTGGTGACATAATGACAGGGGAGACATGCTCGCGCGGTCCCTTTTCAATAATGAAGACATTAATAAAATTATAATGATTCTACTTTTAATACAAAACTATATCATTACTCCATGCACGTCATTAAAGTTTTTAGACTAACTCAAGCAAATAATAAGCATACCTCAAAATCTTTTCAAAAGAATAGTTAAAAACATGCCTATCTAAGTGAGTATATCAAGTTTATCTACTAAAAAGAATAGTTAAAAACATGTCTATCTAAGTGAGTATATCAAGTTTATCTAAGTGAGTATATCAAGTTTATCTATTAATGGTGTTCGTGTTTAGACATGGTTTGAACTCAACTTCGGTTGATGAATTTTCAACTATTATTTTTCACATTTCAGTTAAATTTCAATAATTCCAATATTTTGTTTTGAACAGTTGATTAGAAGACTTTGAGGTATGATTATTTCCTACTTGAATTAGTTTAAACACCTTCATATCATGCATATAGTAACCGTCCAATCATACCTTTTGAAAATTTACCTACCAAATAGTAAAAAATCACTATTAAAAAAAAAAAAAAAAAACTATTATTTAATTTTCTTTCATATATAAAACACACCCCTAAACAGAGAAAATAAATTTATATATGTGCATAAGGAAGTGTCTGTACAACATCATATTGGTGAATGAGACATAATAAATAACAAAAGCAAATAACAGAGTCTCAGCTCAAACCACTTCACCAACCTCGATCAAGTATATACCAAACACTTATGCTGGCAATGGTTCTTCCATAACTGCATTCAACAAATTTAATGTGTTATGAAACCAGTGGATTTAAAAGGGTAACTTTTTTTTTTTTTTTTTTTCTTTTCTTTTTGTTTGAGAGAGAGAAAGAGAGAAAAAGAGACCTCTTCTCTTTGTGGAGGCATCAGATGAAACAATTACAGCATCTTCTTCAATGGCATCAGCTGCAACAGGTTTTTTGGTTGGTACGTTGGGAAGATCCAACTTTTCAGCATTTTCTTCGGATGTTGGGACCTCAGGCAGATCTTCAACAGTGAGCTGAGAAAAAGGTTGATCGGGATCGCCTTGAGATAGTATAGTAAAAGACGAATGGGAGCAGCCGTAGCTATTAATGTTATGAGTTTATAACTTATTCTGGTTTCTCTGTTCAATTAAATGACTGAATGGACCGACCCTATGATGCGGGATGAAAAATAATAATGAATAAGACAACAAAACATATGGTACCTGAGCTTCCAAGCCTTCAAATTCTGCTAAGATTTGCTCCTCATCTTCTTCTGATAATTTCTCTCCTAAGATGGCATTAATTTCCTTCAAAAATATAAATAAAATTTAGGCACAAGAAAAAGGATACATAATGATATTGGAGCACAGATATTAAATAAAAGAAGTAGATGAATAGAATGATCCCAAAAATCTAATTCAGTTACAGTGCACAACCACGTCCTAACTTTTAAGATTTACTGAAAGTATGAAACTAAATTTGGACATGTGAGAGTACGGGACCCTAATAGAGACAATTCACACCAATAAAGAGCTAAATAAATGGTAGAATCAATAAAAGAGTTGGAGCCATGTTCTAACAACCAAAAGCAGCAATGATCAAATTCCAAATTCCAAAAAGCTGTAGCAAAGGTGAAAACACCCTCTTTATCAATGTTCCAAACCCATGTGTTCTCTTGGTCAGTGAGGACACTTGGGGTTGTATATGGGTTGGGTTGAGTCCGTTCGGTTTGAGAAATATTTTTGGACCAACCCAAAAGTTTAGGTTGGTTAGATTGGTAACCCAACCCAACCCGAACTTGTTTCAAAACCTAACCCTACCCAAACCTCTATTTTGGGGTTGGGTTGGATTGGATTGTCAGGTTGTTCAATATTTAAAAAATAATAATAATAATTAATTAATTAATTTGTTATTTCTGCAATAAGAAAAGGGGTACGTAAAGAGAGGGGGAGGTCGGGTTGATCCAATTCTTTGTCCACTGAACCCGAACCAAATCAAGTCCTAGTAACACAACCCAACCCAACCCGAAAATGCTATCTAACACAACCCAACTCTTATAATTCAAGTTGGGTCAGTTCGAGTTCTTGGATTCTCGAGTTTAATGTACACCCCAAAGGACGATTGATGATAGCAAGTTGGATATGTTTCAAGGACATGTTAATCGATTATAAGGTGAGTTGAGAAGGAGCATTGAGAGTAAGAAATATTTTGGAGAATAGTTTGGAAAGCGTTCTTTTTTTTCTTTTTTTTCTTTATTTTCTTCTTCTTTTTCTTCTTCTTTTAGGAGAAACAGAATCTTATTTTATTAATGAATCAAATTACCAAGGATCAAGAAAAAATTACCCTTAGTGGTTAAAAAATGATTTCCAAGTACAGACGAGAGTAGTAAGAGTACAATGATTACGTTGTAGTGAACATTTACACCAATCAAAAGCACTAAAAAGAATAGTTGGACTGTAACCCAATGAAACCCAAGTATTCATTTTCGCCATAAGATCCACAAAAAAGCTCTATTCATGGCACAACAAATAAGTTTCTTAGTTCATTTGAAAGGATGCCCCACAAGGATTGAGGTAAGGAAATCAGGGATATCACTTGGCATGACCAAAGACCACCCAAATACTTCCAGAACCATAATATTTAGAAAAAGAACAGACAATTAGTAGGTGAAAATGTGATTCTGAGTTCGAGGAATAGTGATAAGGTAAAGTGCTTGGATTTGGAGAGAGTATCAAGCTTTCAGAGTGCTTGGATTGTATCTGTTTGACAAATTACTTGAGTACCATAGGGGCATATTCTGTGTTGGGTTTCTGAAATGGCAAGGCTGGATAGTTTATCAAGGAGTTTGCATCAAGAAATTGGTCAAACCAAGGAGCATGCTGACTTGAGGATTCAATATAAAGGCAACCCATTACCCAAGGCCAGCAGTCTCTAAGTAACACCTACCTAGATATTGCATGTTCGAATCTTCGAGTGAACTTAATAAGAAAACTTCTTCATGTCTCCTAAGTCTGGGCCTCAAAGCGGGTGCAAGACTTTTATCTAAAAATAAAACATATATGCATAATAAAATAGAAAAGATCCACAAAATTATGCAATTTTGTCACCAAAAGCTAAGGAAGAAGAAGATCCCCATATTGTGATAAAGGTTAAGTGATGAGAACATTGAAATGGTCAAATGAGAGATTGTTAGTGAGAAGGAATCACTACAAGGGAGTTGATCGAATATCTCAAGACAAGAACACTAGTTTGAGATTCGAATCGTTTCACAAGCAAGATTGATCATGTAAAGTTTGAATGATTCTAAACATGCAATCTAAACTAGATAGAATTGCGAAGAAACTTACTTAGCTAAAGGAAAGGTAAGAACACTTAGTCCTAATGATAAGGAATCACTCCAAGGGAAAGTAAAATTTGGATTACCTTGTTGATCAAATATCTCAAGGCAAGAACACTTGATTGAGATTTGAATCACTCTACATGCAAGATCGATCATGTTAAACTTGAACGATTCTAAACATACAACCTAAACTATATAGAATTACAAAGAAGTTTAGTCATTGGCTAAAAAAAAGCACAAAGGCTCTTTTTACTGCCTTCTCTAAGTCTCTTTTACAAATATAACATACGACTTTATATAGCCTTAAAATCAAGGTTATTGTGAGAGTAAAATCAATCAAGGTCAAGGATAAGATCTGCCCATTCAATAGTCTCCTAGTCCTTTAAGTTACGGCCAAGCTTTAAATCTCAAAAAGAATTTCCGGTCCTTGCAACGAGAAAGACTATATAATAGAGGGTAACGAGAGGCCAATATCAAAGTAGTGATCCATGCGTCCATCCAAAAGAGGGTGGTGGCGCCATTACCAACTTGGAGACAGATTTTGTTGGGATTGTATCTGTTTGTCTATCTTCCGCAAGCAATTAACAATTATTGTGTTAAGTTACTTTCTTACTAATGCACCATTGGCTATACTAATAGTAATATTTTAATTAGGTGTATCCAGTAATGGTTTTATTCTATTCTAACCGTCCAAGCCCACCGCTAGCAGATATTGTCCTCTTTAGGCTTTCCTTTCCGGGCTTTCCCTCGAGATTTTAAAATGCATCTGTTAGGGAGAGGTTTCCACGCCTTTATAAAGAATGTTTTTGTAACGACCCAGATCCACCACTAGCAGATATTGTCCTCTTTGGGGCTTCCCCTCAAAGCTTTAAAATGTGTCTACTAGGGGAAGGTTTCCACACCCTTATAAATGGTGGTTTGTTCTCCTCCCCAACCAATGTGGGACATCACAATCCACCTCCCCTTCGGGGCCCAGCGTCCTTGCTGGTACTCTTTCCTTCCTCCAATCGATGTGGGATCGCCCCCAAATTCACCCCCATTTGGGGCCAGCGTCCTTACTGGCACACTGCCTCGTGTCTACCCCCCTTCGGGGAACAGCGAGAAGGCTGGCACATAGTCCGGTACCTAGCTCTGATACCATTTGTAACGACCCAGATCCACTGCTAGCAGATATTGTCCTCTTTGGACTTTCCCTTTCAGGCTTCCCCTCAAGGCTTTAAAACGCATCTGCTAGGGGAAGGTTTCCACATCCTTCTAAATGGTGGTTTGTTCTCCTCCCCAACCAATGTGGGACTTCACAGTTTTGTTCCCCTCTCCAACCGATGTGGCGATCGACCCCCCTTTGGGGCCCAGTGTCCTCGCTGGCACTCGTTCCTCTCTCCAATCGATGTGAGATCTCACGTCTATTCTTCTTTTTTGTCTCATGTGGGCTCTTTCTCCCATATAAGAGGGTTATCAATCTTACTATTTGATAATTAGATTATTGGAATACAAGAATATTTAATTCCATCAAAATTAAGATATAACTTGTAACCATAATCTAACTTGTAAACCAGGTAATAGAATAAAAAATTCAAATATGATCCTAATAAAACAATCAATTTAAAAAAACTTACGAACTTACATCTTGATATGCCTTAGCTTCAGCGGTATCATCCATCAGCTTTTGGACATCATCTATATTAATTTCACTTTGTATAGCTTTGATAGCATTATTACCAGTCTTCAAACTTTCAAAAACAGCTTTCTGTTTGCTGGCCAATTCAATATCTGACAACTGAGCCAACAACAATATTAAAGCACGAACATAAATTTCTAGAGTACAAAAAGTTTTGTGAAGAAGACGATTTAATTCTGAACGTGGAACTAAAAAACCAAACCTTACTATTGCAACCACCAAAATCTTGATTTTAAGATCTAATGCAACCATTACTTTTAAGAGAAACAAAAAAAGTATAAATTTCAAGTTAAAAGGGAGAAGACAACGAGATTTGAATAGACAAGGGAAAAATGAACAGAACTCACTTGTTGCTCAACATTAATCAGCCAGGCATCAACTTGCTTTAACAATTCTTCTTGTGCCTTTTTCTTCTTCAAAGCTAACAAGGCCCTATCCTTTTTCTTTTGTCGAACTAACTCTCTTGCAGCGTTCTTTTCTGCTTCAATGACAGCATCAAGCTAGGGAAGAAAAGGTCACGAAAAGTAAAAAATAATTATTCAATTTTCAAAGTAAAATACACTTGCATTCCTATGAAAGAAACCCAACCAGAAGTTATTTATTGGTTCTGGGTTTTATGCCCAGGGTAAAAGCAACTTTACTTTATGAGTTTATGATAATTTTGGTCAGGCATAATTCAATTCCATGATTCATAGATGACTTAAAAAGTTATTTAAAATATTGGTGAATTAATACCCATACTTGATCAATTTGAATCCCCCACCCCCATGTTGAACTCAAGAAGAAAATACTAATAATTCATCAATATGTCATATTGAATAAATTAAATTTAGATCATTAAAGATGAGTTTATGGCACCATTCTGAAATATGGAAAATCATAAATATTTTGAGAGATGGACTTTTAGGAGAATTCTTTACATAGACTAAGACGTTGGAACATCATGAAAGGGGATATCTTCAAGGTCTCAAGCTTTTTTTTAAAAAAAAAAAAAAAAAAAGAATGCATTACTTTATGAGATATCATTAAAGTTCCATGGTTTTCTAGAAAGAATTTCATAACAAATGCATTAATACTAATGAGACTTACATTTGTTTAATACTTTTTTCAAAACACAAGATGCATACCGAAACACATTCCATGGAGGCAAGCCTCTCTCACATCAAGAGGTGACAAAACAGCATCATCAAAGTGAAGTGAGGTGCACACGAATAAATAAACAAATAAAATTCTCATTAAAATATCATTTTGATCGATATACTTCAAAGACTTGTTCTATTTTAGTCTCTATACTTTGAAATATCCATATTTAATCTCTGTACTTTCAATAAATATTAAAATTAGTGTTACCGTTAATTTATGGTTTTTCTAAAGAAAATTAATCTCTATGACCATTCCCTCTATAAATTATGGACAAATATTAGGTGTGTTAAGATTTACTAAAAGTGTAGAGACTAAAATAGAATAAGTTACAAAGTACATGGACCAAAATTGTATTATAACCTAAATATATATATATATATATCAATAATTTGTAAAGGAAACTAGTTCCATAATGTCTAAACATGGAACATGAATATTTTATACATGAAAGGAAGTAAAAATACACAATAATTTTCCATTCTAGTAAAATTTAACAATCAATTAGCAATTTCACTGCATGCCCGTCAGTAGTGCCAGATCAATCAAAACATTTATTAGTTCAAACAGTTCAGAAATTGGAGTATTAGCTACAAACAAAAGAAAACAAGGTGTTTTTGTGTTGTGATATAAGGTAATGAGGATGCTGAACTGAGAGCAAAAGAGAAACGTTCAAAGAGAGGAAAAGAAGTAAAAAGCTACCAGAGGAAACAATTGATGAAATGAATCAAACTTTTGAAAAACTGCCCTATCTTCAGTTGCTACTTGCTGGTTCTTTAGTTTCAAACTTCAATGAAAGGAAACATTTTTAAGGAATTGAAGGATAAGAGAAACAGAAAATGACACTTCAAACAAAATTTATGAGATAATTGCTTTAACTACACCTACCCAAATCAGCTTGGCTTTGCTTTTGAGCTCGACATAACAAAGAAGTTGAATAGTACTATTTCTTGGAGAATTTATAGGGCAATGGAAGAAAACATGATCTTCGTCTACACTAGTCTTCATACAAAGAACATATATCAAAGGTCATCTTCAATTACCTTCTAGTGGAAACTGCAGAAAAAGCACAAGTAGTTCTTTAACTGTACAACTCGATTGAAAAAGTCGAATCCTCCAATTTTAAATCTTCTAAACTAATGTTATTATTGCTGATTTTGCCTAATTATTCTTCAGGTCTGAGATAAATTCAACAGTCTTTATAGCATTATCTATCCTTACAAAACAGTGTATCCAAAACTGCAAGTAAGAAACATCAATCTTGTCACTATCAAAGAGTCTCTCATATGCCTTCTCAAAGCCATGTTTGATCTCCTTTGTTCTTTCTTCTCATCTTCTAATTCTATTATTTATCTGTTGATATAGGAAACAAATATTTTATTAAATTACTTGATAGGAAAAGTAAATATCTTATTGATGATATTGAATATTGCAAAAGGGAATACCAATACCAGAAAGATAGAGTTACATAAAAAGCTCTCCAATTAACAAGATCATCAAGGTTGCGGTTTATGAAAGGGGGATAGCATTTACCCCAAGTAAGATACAGGGTTGATATATATATATATATAAGAGCCAGTTTTTTTTTTTTTTTTTTTTTTATGTATATACGGGCCAGAGTTAAAGGCCTTACAAGGCAAACTCATGGTTATCCAAACTCATGGTTCATTGTTTTTCTTTTCTTTCTTCTTAATGAAGAAACCAACTTTCACAGATAAAATGAGAATATACAAGATCAATACAAGGAAAAAGAAAAAAAAAGAAGAAGAAGAAAAGAAAGAAAGTTCCAGTTCAAAAGGAGGGAGAAAGGACAATCCCAAGAATTTTTGGTAACAGAGACCCAAGCGTAGGTCTGAATCTGAACTACTCCAGCACATACATGCATTAACCAACAATGAATGGGTTAACTTTTTGTCACAATCAAAGAAAATATAACATTTATCATGTTCTTTTAGCTCAAAACTTCTCGAACTAGAAAACACACCATCAGTAATAAATCCTAGAGCTTCATGGAATTCCAAGAATTAGATAGTAACTGCAAAATACCTTTGTAATATAAGCTAATTACATCATATAAAGGTTAGAACATTCTCAATAATTTTCCCAGAGGCGTTTTCAAACTGCAGAACTTGAACATACAAGCAAACGGGGAAATCCTTCATGGGTTTGTAAGTAAGGAATACATCTCCATTGGTATGAGGCCTTTTGGGGTAGCCCAAAGCAAAGCAATGAGAGCTTATGCTCAAAGTGGACAATATCATTCCATTGTGGAGAGAACAAACTATGGGGCTGAGAGTAAACACGAAAAGGGTCTTATAAACCAATTTATTCTACCTACTAATGCTAAAGTTATGCTCTAACAGCCACACAAACAACACACATTTTACCACGGCTTGCAATTCCAGAAACATATTCAGTTCTTTCCAATCCAGTTTCATTCATACGCAATTTAAAGAATCCAACTGCAGGAGTAAATTAAGAGTAGGGGATGAATTGAAAACCTGCTGTTGATATTGACCTAGTTTGCGTCTCTGCGTCTTGAGAGAAAGAATCGCTTTATCAACATCGGTGACTTTAGGCTTCTTGACGAACAAATTCCCCATCTACTTCTCCCAATTGGAATACCGATCACTTTGTTTCCTCAACTTGGGGAATACGAGTGATTGCCTTAGCAGAGGGATTGAACAGCACAGATCCGTCAATCCCTCATTCCTCGTCTTTGATTCCTTTGAAGAATGAAGAGCCACCGGATTGGCTTCGGACTCGGCGTTAGGGAGGCAGGGGTGGGTTCTCGTTTTCATTTCCTTTTCCTTTGTTTAATTTTTTTTTTTTTTTTTCTTCCCTTAATGAATTGTGAAAATAAAAATTATTTCGTCCAACCAGACTATTTATTTAGTTAAAATTATTTTTATTGTATTTTACATATCATTAAATAAATAAAAATACCTCTCAATAAAAATTGAATGATGAGCTCAAGTAATTACTTTACGGAGAACGCCGGCTAAGGCCAACCAAGTAAATAGTCTTACTATCGATTTGGTTATAACTTGAATGCTGTAGGATGACACGTGTCCCGTGACTTTGCATGTGTCATATGCTTACTATATGTGAAAGGTTACGATATGATATGTGAATTAGATGATATATGTTATGAAACGATAGAACATGTTATTGAGATTATATGATATGTTTGTGACATGAAATATGAATGTTATGATATATGTTATGACCTAATTGATTGACATACGACGCATGTTGTGACATGGTGTACTATGTGATATGTGCATAGAATGATATGATATGTTATGATATGTCATATGTCTGACATGATATGATATATGATATGTTTGACATGCATAATGACGTATTGACATAATGCATAATCTCAATATATGTATGAAAAGTTATGATAAAATGATGTGATTTAAAGGAAAGCGGGAGAGGGGTTGTTGTACATGATAACAAAATGGAAAAATGTTGAGACCTCATGCATCATTGTATGTTCATGCATCGAGAGATACCCCTTCTTCTTTTTTACGACGGTATGGACGTGTACTCTACGGGACAAGAAAACGATCATTATATTTATTATAATGCTGCGACAGTTACTATTCCTAATGGGTGTCCGACATCAACAGCTCCAAAGAATGCTTGCCCAAAAAGAAAGGGGTTAGGACTTGTGCGAACCGACTGGTGGGTCCATACTCGTACGTGTGGACCGTGTGTAGAATAATAAATACACATCCAATTATCCACTTAGGATAGCCGTTTAAGGAATATAGACTGATATGATTGGATGTGTTTGCGTCTAACCCCAATAGCGAGGTCATTTACTAAGCATTTTTTAAAATACTCAAGTCATGGGCTACTCTTATTTTTTTTTTTTTAAGGTAAAAGCAAGCCTCCCATGTACGGTTGACGGTGGCATCGTAAGTTAAGAGACCATGACACATATATAGAGTAGTTTGCAATTTAAATTTCGTAGACTATAGGTCAGTATGCATTTAATTTCGTAGTATATATGTTAGTATAAGACATTTCCATTTTATTTTATTTCAACTTTTGTTATTTTATTTAAATACCTTCTAGAAAACATGTAAGTCCATGACTATGTTTTTATAGTAAAGTTTTGAATGAAGTATTTTCGCATAAAATGATTATGATATGTATACAGTAGCAACTTTAGGTTAAGTAGAAATCGACTGTCAGTACAAATAAAATTTCACCGAGTTTACTTGGTTGAGTTACTTATTGCTCACCAGCAACACTATCACTTGAATTTTCAGACACATCAATACTTGACCAAATGTGTGTAGTTTGCTCCCCCGTCTTCTATTGTAGATTTTCTTCAATATTTTTCGAGGCTGGTAGGACTTTCTTCTTCGAGAACCACCATGAAGATGCTTCATAAAAAAAATTACATCTCGTGAAGTGTAGCATCTTCCACTTGTTGGATCACAACAGTTCCACCGTTTTCTTTGATGGTCGTATCCAACAAATATACACTTGATTGGTTTCTTGTCAAATTCTGCAAGATGTCTATTCTTTCTTTTTGCTACACCATTTTTTTTTGTAGCGTTTTGACATTAGTTTAGGTGTATCCACAGTTGTGTATATATTGATCAAACTCATTTGACGTGTATTCTCTACTATTATCTGAGCGGAGGCAACAAATCTTCATTTCTACTTCTCTTTCAATCATTGTCTTGATTTCTTAAAATTATGGGAATGGGTAAGACTTTTCTTTCATGAAGAAAATTCACACATATCTCGAGTAGTCGTCAATGAATGTCACCACATACTGCATCCCTCTAATTGATATTTGCTTGACTGGACCGAATATATTAGAGTGAATTAACTCTAATGATTTCTTTGGTTTGAACTTCAACTCCTTGTATAGTAATTGATGAGTTTTACCATACTGACATCTAGTAGAAACCATATATGTTTTGACTTCAAGTTGAGGTAGGCCTCTAAGCATGGATTTCTCCATAATCACCTTCAACGTGTGGTTGCCAACATGTCCCAACCTTGTGTGTCATAACTTTGTTGTTTCATACTTCTGAGTCTTGCCTACATAGGCTAGCTCTACAGATAGCACGTAAATAGACTCCACTCTTCACCCTTTCCATCGTCGGCCAACGGGAGTAGTTTCTTTTTCGCCAACAACCTCCGAAACATATTATCCTTGTAGATAGGCATCATGCCTGTTGCTCACATGTGGTAGCTTTTGCTATTGAGTTTCTTGATTCCTATATCGATTGTAGCTGTTGCTATTATTCCAATAACGTACGCATACAGATAGCCACAAACCTATATCGATTTAAGATTTTAAAAAACCAAATCGTTACCGGTTTCTTGTATATAAAGCCGAAACTTTGTATTATCTTATTCAAGAACTTTTTTGTTGGGTTAAATAATAAATTACTCATTACTTTTTTTTCTCTTATATTTCCAATGTAACGAATGGATCATATTATTATCTCTTATTCATTTAGTGTGAATGTTTGCTGAATCACCACGCCTAAATGGGGGTGAGAGTTCTCTTATTTATAATCATTTACAGGATACAGAAATATGGTAAATTACAAATAATATGAAAATAGTAATAAAAAGGAAAGAATAATAAATGAATGCAATATATTTGCCTTTAATGAAAGGGCAAATATGGTAACCCGTAATGTAAGGCAAATATCTATAATGAACGGTCAACTATCCTTAACACCCCCCCGCAAGCTGAGTGTCGTATTTGAATGAACGTGAAGCTTGGATCTGAAAAATTCAAAGAGAGGTCGAGAAATACTCTTTGTGAAGATGTCAGCAACTTGGAGATGAGAGGGTACATATTGTGTGCGAAGTTTGCTAGCGATAACAAGTTCTCGAAGGAAATGATAATCTAGTTCAACATGTTTGGCCCGCTTGTGAGAAACGGGATTAGAGCTCAAAAAAATAGCACTTTTGTTGTCACATAAGAGTAAGGGCTACTGTGAAATAGGGACCTTGAGGTCATGCAAAAGATGCGTATCCCAAAGAAGTTCAGCAGTAGTTGTGGCAAGAGCACGATACTCAGATTCAAGCTGGAGCATGAGACAGTAGGTTGCTTTTTGGCACTCCAAGAAACGAGATTGTTACCAAGATAAATAGAATAGCCGGATGTAGAACGACGAGTATCGGGACAACCAGCCCAGTCAGCATCCGAATAAGCGACTAGCGTATTAGGAACAGCGGATGGACGAAAGGTAAGACCAAAGTGGAGTGTTCCTTTGACATAGCGAAGAATACGTTTGACAACAAGAAAGTGATCTGCAGTAGGGGCATGCAAGAATTGACTGACAGAATTGACAGCATAGGCAATATCTGGACGCGTAATAGTCAAGTACTGAAGGGCGCCAACAAGAGATCTGTAGAGAGTAGGATCAGAGAAAGGAGAACCATCAACAATCAGGTGTTGAGAAACAACCGTGAGAGTGTGAACTGGTTTGCTATCGAGCAACTGAGCACGAGTAAGAATATCTCGAGCATATTTTAACTGACTAATAAAGAGACCATCAGGAGTGGGTGAAGCTTCAAGACCAAGAAAGTAACTGAGAGAACCCAAATCTTTGGTAGCAAACTCAGAATGAAGCTTGCGAGTAAAGCTGTCAATAAGAGATGAGTTGTTGCCGGTAACAATAATGTCATCAACATAAAGAAGCAAATAGATAATGTTAGATTGCTGATGAAAGACAAAAAGGGACGTGTCAGCGCGACTGCAAGAAAACCCAAGTGTGAGAAGAAATGAGCTAAAATGCTGAAACCAAGCACGAGGAGCTTGCTTTAAACCATAGAGGGCTTTCTTTAATAAACAAACATGAGTGGGAAATCGAGGATCAATATACCCAGGAGGTGTTCCATATGAACACGTTCAATAAGAGTTCCATTGAGAAAAGCATTCTTGACATCAAGTTGTCGAAGAGGCTATTTATTTGTGACTGCAATAGAAAGCACAACACGGACAGTGATAGCTTTGACAACCGGACTGAAAGTGTCAGTGTAGTCAAGACCAGAAACCTGAGTATAACCTTTGGCAACAAGACGAGCCTTGAAACGCTCGACGGATCCATCAGGCAAATATTTAATACGAAACACCCATTTAGAGCCCACGATGTTGGTGTTGGCAGGGTGAGGAACCAAAGTCCAAGTATCATTTTGTTGTAATGCTCGAATTTCTTCATCCATGGCAGCCACCCAAGCAGGAATCTTAGCCGCAGATTTGAATCCTTTTGGCTCAGTGGATGCAAGAAGAGCAGAAAGAAGCCTAGATGAGTCCAAAATACCAAGATTTGCTGGATGACGAGTCTTGAATATACCAGCTTTGGCTCGTGTGATCATAGGATGAGTGCCCAAAGAAGAGAAATCAACAGGAGGTTCAATAGAGGTCAAATTAGAAGTCGAGGGTGGCAAAGTGGAACCTGCAAGAGAAGTATCAACCTACACAAACTCATCTACAAGGTCAGAACAAATATCACACGAGGATGAACTGGATCAAGGAGTTTGCGGTGATGAAGTAGTAGGGGGGGGGGGGATGAATTAATATGATGAAGATGTGGTTCCAAGAAATTTGAAATAGGAATAGAGGAAAGAGATTGGGTATGGGAGCTAGGGATAGCAGGAAAGTGAGTTTCATCAAATTGAGCATGACAGGTGATATATAGCTTAGTGGTGGCGGGATCAAGACAGCGGAACCCTTTATGGGCAGGACTATAACCCAAAAAAGTACAAGGAATGCTGCGGGGAGAAAGCTTGTTAGGCATATAATCACGCAAATAAGGATAAACACGACAACCAAAGGGATGAAAATTGTCATAATGTGGAGTGTAGCCATAAAGGAGTTCAAAGGGTGACTTACCTCCAAGAAGTGGAGTAGGCAACCGGTTGATAATATAAGCTGCAGTGCTGAAGGCGTCAACCCAAAAATGAGGAGAAAGATGAGAGTGAAAGAGAAGGGCCAAGCCAGTCTCAGTCACATGACGATGTTTTCTCTCAGCATGACCATTTTGAGCAGGTGTATATGGACAAAAGAGTTGATGGTGGATGCCAGAATTACGTAAATGAGTTTTGAAACAAGTACTAGTAAATTCGGTACCACCATCGCTTTGAAATACCTTGATACGAGAAGAATATTGATTTTCCACAAATTTTTGAAATTGAAGAAAAATATCAAAAAAATCAGATTTAAATTTTAAAGGGTAAAACCGAGTGAATCGAGAATAATCATCAATCAAAATAACATAATAAAGAAAACCCGAATTTGATTTGACGGGAGAAGGACCCCAAAGATCACAATGAATAAGATCTAACACATGAGACGACCTACGTTCATTGCGGGAATAAGGCAATCGATGACTTTTCGCAAGCTGACAAGTATTACATAATGATGGAGAAGACAATAAAGACGTAAGAGAAAGATGACCTTTTCTATTTAAAAAAGAAATAACAGAATGATTCACATGACCTAGACGAGTATGCCATAAATCATATGAATCACGTAAAGATTTGTTTCTAAGGGCTGAGATAAAAGCAGAGTTGCCGCGCTCCAGCACATATAGCCCTCCATCTCTTTTACCGGTTGCCACCACCCTTCCTGTTTGACGATTCTGGATAGTAATAAGATTATTAGTAAATGTAACGGAGAGAGGAAAATCAGACGTTAATTTACTTATGGAAAGAAGATTTTTAGTGAGGTGAGGGACAACCAAGACATCTAACAAGTGAATATTTGGAACAGGAGAAAGAGTACCGGTGTGGGTAATGGGTAGGGATGCACCGTTTCCTACAATCACAGAGTCCTTACCCGTGTAATTTTTAGACTGATCCAGAATAGATGGGTCGGCAGTCATATGGGCCGAAGCTCCAGTGTCCAGAAACCAATCAGCAGCATCGGGTCCAGCAATTGAACATGACGTGTTAAAGGCTTCAGCAAGGTGAGCATGAGAAGAATCAGGTCGAACATACCGTTGGTTGCAGCCGTCAGCATAATGGCCCTCTTTGTGGCATATTTGGCAGTGAGGTGGTCGACGACCTTGACTTGAGTGGGTTCGTCCTCGATTAGAAGAGTTGTTTTTGTGAGAATAAGAACGACCTCGCTGGTTGGTAAAGGAAGCAGGGTGGCTTCCATGGGTGCGACCACGATTAGTGACTGTGAATGCTGTAGGAGTGGAGTTAGAGGACTCAAGGGAGCGCTGGAACAACTCAAAACTTTCAGCTTTAGAGACTAAATCTGCAAAACAGGGGATAGAGGCGAGAGCCATCTGAGCAGTAGAAAAAGCTGAAAATTCGGTGTCGAGTCCACGAAGGAACTAGTGCACTTTATCAATGTCCTCGACCGGTCTGCCAATGGCATGAAGTTGGTCACAAATTTTTTTGAAGGCACGGGCATACTCAACAACAGGTTTGGTGCCACGTTTCATCAACTGCAAGTCATCCTTGAGTCTCAGTTCACGAGCTTTCGACTGATGGCTGAACGTAGTTTCCAACGCAAGCCAAATATCACGTGCAGTAGAGAGACCAACGACAACAGCCATGGCTTCCTCAGTGAGAGAGGAGAGCAGGAGACAGAGAAGTCGTTGATCGGCTGCTCTCCATGCCAAATATTTGGGGTTGAGTGTTGAAGAGGTTTCTGGTTCAAAGCGAGGTGGTGGAACCATAGTTCCATCGACATAGGCCAGCATGTCTTGACTCTCAAGGAGAGGGAGAAGTTGGCTTTTCCAAAGAAGATAGTTGGAGGAAGAAAGTTTGATGGTGATCATATGGATTAGAGTATTGAAAGGA
This sequence comes from Cucurbita argyrosperma subsp. sororia, assembly GCA_018691285.1. Lineage (NCBI taxonomy): Eukaryota > Viridiplantae > Streptophyta > Magnoliopsida > Cucurbitales > Cucurbitaceae > Cucurbita > Cucurbita argyrosperma. The sequence goes on from CM031883.1 coordinate 1,576,022, forward strand.
AGAAGATGATAAGAAGATTCGGAAGCCATAGAGAAAAAAAGAATCAGGATTGTTAAACCGAAAGGGCTCTGATACCATGTGAATGTTTGCTGAATCACAGGCCTAAATGGGGGTGAGAGTTCTCTTATTTATAATCATTTACAGGATACAAAATATGGAAATAGTAATAAAAGGAAAGAATAATAAATGAATGCAATATATTTGCCTTTAATGAAAGGGCAAATATGGTAACCGTAATGTAAGGCAGATATTTGCCTTATAATGAACGGTTAACTATCCTTAACATTTAGTTTAATAACATTTAAGTTCTTGTTCAATGGAATATCTATTGAATCTTAATTGAGCTCTATTCAAATTGACAATTTCGCTGTCGTTTTTTTTCTTTTAAATTCAACCATATGCAAAATGGGAGATTCAAATCTTTTACCATCGTGAGGACATACTTTATTTCAGTTGAGCTATACTCGTAAACTATACATCATCATTCATTTAGTTTTAAAGTCGGGTGGCAATAGTAAGAAATGAGTCCAAAAATGCTCGATGGGTAACAATGAAACTAAAATTGCGACGAAAATTGAATAATTGTAGAAACTTTCGTGAATTGGGATTATTTTTGTTAGTTTAACATGTACGAGAGAATATTCAAACCTATAATCTGATCGAACGTATTTAATTTAAATTATATATTTAATTTTATACATTTATATTTGCTCTAATATTTATTAATTTTAATTTAAGTTTTTAGTTTAATTTATATCATGATTACCCATTTTCTTTGAATGCAAATATATTCTATTAGTTATAGTGAAGAGAGACAATATTTCTTGTCATCATATTTTTTTTTCTTTTGACAAATAAAGCTTATATTTGAAGTGGAAAGTCACTAAGAGCTTATATTTGTAATCATGATTAGTAATAATTTATATATGTTTAATTCCATTTTTATCACATAATTATAAATTCATATTGAATAATCAAAAGGTAATTGATAAGTTGGGTTGTCAATTTCAATGATATCTTGTCAATTGAGAAATAAAAAATGAACCATGGGCATGTTCCATTGCACTAATTGAGGGCATTGTTCATAATGAATGATGGGTCAATTAAATTCAAAAAAACAAATATGGATTATATAATTAAAACATAAAATAATTAGGAAATAATTACGTTTTCATTTAATATAGATTAAATTGTCAACTAAAACGTCGATCAATTGGTTAAGATATTTTATCACGGTAGAAAAACCCACAAATTCTTACTTGAGAATACTGAAATTCAAAACAGAAAAATTATACTCAAAGAAGACAATGAACTTTCAATTTTGTGTCGGTAGGTTCCTAACATGTTCAAAATTTTTAAAAGTTATTGAATTTAGTAGATATAATTTTGAATTTTATGTGCAATTATCAATTTTGTGAATACGCAGACCGTTGAGTTTCTAAATAACATTGAATGACATGACTCGATTTCGAAGATTCCTAGAGCATAGATCATGACTTGAAAATATAGGGAACAAAACATTTAAAAACGTGAATTACGTACATATATATACATACGTTATATTAAAATAGAGTTTATATAAATATAGTTTTAAACGCAAAATAACTAAGGGACTCAAAACATTTAAGACAACATAGTTGGAGATCGAGACATTTAAGATAAAACAAAGTAGGAGATCGAGGTGGTTAATCTATGGCTCCTACTCCAAAGTCCGCTCCCTCCTATCACTAGCTCCTTAGTTGGCTAAAAAAACATAGGAAACATGGAAGGAGTACAAAGACTCATTAAGTAGTCTATTCGTAGGCTCTTAATAGTGTCCATGAGCTAGTGTACTATGTCTTCTTGAGTAACCAAAGACCTAACATATAACTTGGTTTGGGTTCATGACGATCAACTCGGTATCTGCCTCTAATGTGGGCCTAGACTAACGAGATGGTCACATGATTGGTCCAAAACATGATCTTGACGTTCTCCTAGTAATACATGACACAGAACATCTTAACTAGGTGAGGAAAACATGGGGCCCATCACAATATTCGTCTTATGAAACATAATGCAGAGTGTCATGATCATGCTCGTCCAAGGCGTGTTGTTCATGACCGCATGCCCGTTACATGCTAAAACCCTTGCCTTGTATCACTTTATCGCTTTCCTTTATTCCTTTCATGTTGGTATCACTTTATCGCTTTCCTTTATTCCTTTCATGTTGTATAATTTTTTTCTTGTATTTTCTAAGTATATGACGTTTCGGCAGAATCATGTCCCAGAATGTAATATAGGGGGATGTGACCAGTCGTCAAGTCCTCCCATCCGAATTTTGTATGACCGTTCAGAGAAATCACCTCTAGGTCTACCATACCTGAATCACCTCAAAATGAACTCAGGGGGATGCGACTAGTTTTCTAATTCTCCCTACCCAAAAAGTTATATGCTATCTAAACAGTTGTGTTGTCATTTTGCTTGTACCCATATAACGTTGTTTTCAATCTCTCTAAATCTTGCTTCCAAATACTCTTTCAAAAACTCTATGCCCCCTATTTTCTAAACCCTTCTTCTCAAATCCAGGCCAGAGTCTTAAGCATACGTTATCCGACCATAGGTGACACGATCCTAAGTTGGCTTGACTCACTCAGCGTTGAGAGTAAGTGCAACACAATCACTAAATCCGCCACCAAGAAAAGTGCGATGGTGACTCAGGGCATCCCTCCTAAAAGAGGAAATAAAGGCCTTGTAATGCACCGCACGGTAGAAGGTCGTGGTCACTTAAGGCCTATAGCATAGTACCAAGTAAACTTAAAAGAGTATAGCTTTAGGGCATGGAGTGTGTAGGCTATGAGCTTGTCTTGGTACATAATCCGAGGGCATGATCTTGGTACATGAAAACATTATTAGCCCTAGGTATTCTTAAAACCTTTAGCACTCCTATTTATGGTACATGCATGGCCTTAAAGCTCACCTAATTATATTCATGACTCTATTCCTCCCTTATAAATACTTGGAGCGCTATGTAAGGAGATCTTAGCGATAGCACGATCAAAGCAAATACTTAAGTTCTTGAAATTATTAGTCTTAGTTAATAGGGGAAATATGGTAACCTTCCATCTAAATTATGGTTCGAGCCCCCGACATGGTCCGATGGTAATGAAAATTTACTAGTTCCTTGAGAGTCATATTTTAGGATCATGTATAAAGTTTCACGTCGTTTGGAGGTAATTAAGGTCATAAATCGTAGGTAAATTACCTTAAAGAGCATTATGGTCGGTATTAAACTTTCTTCGACCACCAAATTTCATATATAACCTAAATATGCTTGATATTAAACTTTCATAAGGAGTAGAATTCATTTAGTGAGTTTTTTTTTTAACGTTATTTGATTCCCAAGGAAAACACTTGATGTATGTCCTTAATTCACAGTTCTTAGTCTATTTCTTTCCTATTCCTTTATTTCTTACAAATGATTTCTACCGGTATTTCTTAAGCAAATATCGATTTGGTTTCTAGCTCTTGGTCGATATTTGGGGCCTCGATGCTTGAGATTCCGATACCCATATGACTCCAAATTTTCTTCGGTAGACTCCTTGAAGTATCTATTTCGTGGAATCATTGAGAATTTTACGAGAACCAATCTAGAAGGAGATTTAATTTGAGAAAAATCAATGGGTGAAAACAGGATAGTGCACACATTTGTATATAACCTACTAGAGACATGCTCGTAATATACAAAATTCATGAGATCCTATATTTGTAAATCACGATGCACGGGTAGTGGTGCACATGATACTTTCATACTTTATATGACACATAGATCAATATTGTAATAAGGCCACCACTAGCCGATATTGTCCTCTTTGGGCTTTCCTTTTCGAGCTTCTCCTCAAGATTTTTAAAATGCGTCTTCTATGGAGAGGTTTCCACACCTTTATAAAGAAAGCTCTGTTCTCTCCCCCAACTGATGTGAGATCTCATAATCCAAGAATGCTTCGTTCTCCTCCCTAACCGATGTGGGATCTCACAATCCACCCCACCCCCTCTTCAGGGCCCAACTTCCTCGCTGATCCTCGTTCTTCTCTCCAATCGATGTGAGATCCCACAATCCACCCCATTTTGGCCCATCATCCTCGCTAGCACATTGCCTGGTGTCCACCACCCTTCGGAGCTCAGCATTTGCAATGGCACACCACTCAGTGTCTTCCTCTGATACCATTTGTAATAGTTCAAACCCACCGCTAGCAAATATTGTCCTTTTTAAACTTTCCGTTCCCGACTTTCTTAGTATATATATTTTAATTTTTAGAGATCTTAAATGCCTCCCCTCAAACCAATACATCTAAACATTACATAAAAAAATTGATATTTTAAAAATATAATTATGGGTAAACACTCTCTAATGGAACTAAATTCCATGAAAATAAATTAAAATGAAAGAAATGTGTAAGGAATGTGGGGATAAAAAAACAAAAGAACAATGATAGATGCATCAATTACTTTGACCAACAAAAGAAAAAGTTAGCAATGGAAATTCTTAAGCTTAATCATTTTGTATGCACTCATCGACACAATGCCTAATCTAAAGTATTTCATCCTTTTTGCTTATTGTTTCGCCAAATTATATTAATATTATCGGTGTATGAGATGATAATATGTTCTTGAATTAGCCTAAATCATAGAGTTAATATACATATCACTATAAGCGACTTAAACTATTTTACTGCAAGGCCCGTAAGACTCATCTTGAATAATAGGATGATAGTCTCTTTGTTTTTCTTTAATAGGCTGACTTTGGCACAATAGGCTTGTGGATGAGAGATAGGACAACCTTATAGGGCAAAATCCTTGAATTTGGTGGAAAAACCGCCAATGCCTTGCATTTTTCCAAAAATTCTCACCTTTCATTTATTTGCATACTCGTTCATCCCTGACGGTGGAATGAGATTTGCCCATAAGCTATAGGGGCAAGGTGATTGGAGGTAAGCTAAAGTGGAATGACAAATATTGAGTTGAAATGACGAGAGCTGAGATAACGATGATGTTTGGGAAGAAACCTGATGGTGCCGAGAATCTAAGAATGACAAAATACTCATTTCCTTGTGGGGTTCATGGAGTAGCATATTTCGTAAGATTCATAAACACTTATCACTATTTCATAAGTGTTTAAATCATAGACATTCATAGACGATTTATTTTATTCCAAGCGCTAAAGTTGATTAATTTGGGTCGATGAGATTCCATTTCCAATAAAGATCACGTGCCCTATCCCGAATAGACGAGTTGAAACAACCTCCACAATAGTTATGCTAAGAAAAGGTTCAAGCAAGCTATTACATACAACCTATTAACAAACGTCGAGAGAGTAATGCTTGGCTTCGTGTAGCACTAAGGATACATTCTCACATATGCATGCTCATGATCAGTTCAGGTGAAATAGAAGGGTAATCGTGGGGACGTCTTACAAACAAAGGAAAAAAATTTAATGACGAGAGCCGTGATTCAAATCTTTTACCCTTTAAAACATATTGCGTAGTCTTAAACATTGACCTTATATGCAACAAATTGAATCATACTCTAGTTGACGTTTAAATAGTATTATTAGTAATATTAAAGTGTAAAAGCTTTAATATATTTTCGTGGTAGCGTATTCGATCGATGTTTTATCGCACCTACTAATTCCATCACGGGTAAGTAAAAAGAAAGGAAAGAAGAAAGGGATGTTTGATCTAATGCTGTTTATGAACCTTTTGATGTCTCCTTCTTTCACCTTTCTTTATAAAAGTGTTGCAAAAAACATCATCATTTCTCTCAAGAACTCTTAATTTTTTTCTGACTTTCACCTCTTTCTTCTCTCTCTCTAAGATGGCAAGAAATTTTCTGAGCTCCAAGAAAATTCCACTGGAATTTTCCCAGCAGATTTTCTCACCTCCCAAACACCATAATATGCTTCAAAAGATGTCCAAGTTAATAATGAAAAGAGCCATTAATCATCAGCTCCCCACTCTCAGAGATTGCAGTAGACATGCCTTACAACTCTGGTTTTTATATTGTAACTTGTTTGCTTTTTTTTTTTTTTTTTTTTTTTTTTTTTTTTTTTTTTTTTTTTTTAAATATATTTATTTATTTTTAATTGAGAATTTCAAATTTGAGTTTTGTTTAAAATAGAATAAAAATATTAGAATTTCAAATAAATATAAATAGTATTTTTATTTTAGTTCTTAATTCTAGCAATTTTATTGCATTTATCAACTTTTGATGGTTACTTTACTTCTATTAGGTTTAATTATTAAAATGATTTAACTCAACTAAAATTTAATATAATTGGTTTAAAAAATACCCTCAAACTTTACAAACTTTCATTAATATCTTTTTTGTCGGTATTATATTTTTAAAAAATATTCATAAAATTTTAAAAGTAACATTCACACACTTTACTCTTATCGAGAAAAATTTTAAAAAAATTTACGGTCGAGAACCGTCTATTGACACCTCATAAATTATCTATGAACGTTTTAACGTTACTCTGGAAAATTCATGAATATTTTAAAAAATGTGTGACTGCGCGATGGTACATGTATTTTTTTATAATTTTTTTACAAAATTTTAAAGTATTTTTGAAGTTTTAAAAAAAGTTTGAAGATATTAAGATCGATCCTGTATAGCTTGAATGATTCTAACTTGTAATCTAAACTACACAAAATTGCAAATGAAACCTAAGAACACTTAGCCCTCGTGATAAAGGACTCTCAGGAAAAGTAAAATTCAGATTACCTGTTGATCAAATATTTCAATACAAGAATATTTGTTTGAGATTTGAATCATTCCACAAGATTGATCATGTCAAGTTTTAATGATTATACATGCAACATAAACTACATAAAATTGCAAAGAAACTTAGTCATTGGCTAAAGGAAAACACAAATGCTCATTTTACTGTATTTTTCAAGTCTATTTTACAAAGATAACATACATGTTTTTATAGAGTCTCAAAATAAAAGCTCTTAATCCACTATGAGGCCTTCCTAGAGTTGTAACTATATTTTATGACCATAATTAGCCACGATATATACTTTATACCCATAATAAAACGAATTCTAACCAAGATTCTAAAATTAATTTATTTTTAATGAAAGTTTAGATTATACATGTAATATTAGTTATTCGAAAAAAAAATCGAAATCTTGCCAGAATTTGCGAGATTTTGGGCGAGCCACCGATTTTGCGAATTCAACCACCCACGTCTCCTTAAGCATTTCACCTTCACACTTTCAATCAACCATCTCCTTCTCGTTTCTATTATGCAACTCACAACATTCGTCTGAGAGATTTCAGTGAGAGACAAGCACAAACCCATAGTTTTTTAGTCACAACGTGCTTCGATCTAGGATTTTAGGAGTGTTCAAAGTTGAAAAATGAGTGTTTCTTAAAATACTCAAGCTATATGCTACTCTTACTTTCCGGGCACAAATGATAATGAAGGCTGAAATAACCATAGAAGTTAAGATAGAACAGTAGTATGCATTATCTTCCGTTAATAATTTCGTAGGTGGCTTTTCATTTTCGTACTCAAAAATTATGTTAAGATTTTCTTTTGACGATATTATTTCTATTTCTTGTTTCAATTAAACATATAAGTTCATGACTTCGTTTCAAAGGCTTTGAAACAGATAAGCATCACATTAGCATTTTAAGTGATATAATCTCCCAACATCAAACATTAGAGCTACAAATGGTAACATTACAAGAATACTTCATTAAATTCCCCAAATTTCCACACACACCGACCATAATCTTTCATTCTCTAGAAAAGAAAAAAAAAAAAAACAACAACAAAAGGTTGGTAACTTTTTGCTTTGTTTTTCCTTTTCCCCTTTGCCTTGCCCCCTTTGGCTTAGGGTCCACGAAAGTATTAAGACTTCTTCAAAATTGTCCCAAAAACCCCTTCATCCCTCCAAAACAATAAGCCCTAACCTTATTTTTTATTCTTAAGAAATGAGATTGAAGAACGTTACTGAGCTTGTCAGCTTGTTTTTTCTTCTTCTTTTTCTTCTTCCCTCCACGGTCGTCGTCAATACCGCCACCACTGCTGCCACCCCCGCCGCCGTTACCTCCGTTGTCCACCCCAGACCCCACCCCCACGATGGTGGCGCCGCCGTGTTTGCTTCTCAGAAGAGACGAGTCTACACCGGTCCAAATCCTCTTCATAACAGATAAGTGAAGAAGGGACAAAAAAACGCATTAAAATTTGTTCTTCTTCATATATTTTTTTAATTTCTTCCCCATTTTCCCTTTTTTTTTTTTTTTTTTTGAATTTTTGCTGAAAGTGAAATATTTTTCTTCATGATCTTTTTCTTGATTGTACTTTGTTGGAATGTTGAAGTTATAATCTTCCATATATATATGTAAATGAGATTTTGTTGATGAAAAACTATTTAAAATATTGTATGTTTGTAATTAACAAGATTGAAATCAATGAATATTTTCATTAGGCTTTCTTAATTCTTTGATTTTTCTATTTTCAGCTTATGAAATTTGATTGCACCCACAATTTAGGACGTAGGATCTCACAATCCATCGGGTAGGGGCCCAGCGTCCTCCCTCTCATATCGCTCAGTGTCTGGTTCTAATACCATTTGTCTGTTTTGGCTCCTTACGTATCATCATCGACCTCACGGTTTTAAAACGTGTTTCTTGAGAAGAAATTTTCACACCGAATTTCCATAAGCTTGAATTTTGTAATGTTCTTGAATCTGATTTTTTTTTTTCTTTCTTTTTGAAATCTAAAAAAGCTATTCCCATCCATTTTAATTTCTTTGTAAAGAATGATTATCAAAGGACCCACTTCTTGTATCATATAATTTTCTCCCACTCTCATCCACCTTCCACCATGTCATGTCCACCTCTTTGTCAAAAAAAAAAAAAAAAAAAAATCATATTTTTAGTTATTTATTATAATTTCAAAATTAATTTACGTATAAATAGATGGGTATGAACATTTGAACCTCAGTCATTAAAAGAATTAATATAGGTCAATTATGTTATAATCCATTATAATTAAATCATAATATAAAAAGTTTATCTTTCAAGGGTTGGTTGAATCTCTATTCTTCCCGTGGTTAGGCTAATTTAATAGAAATATATATTTATTTCAAAAATATTCTTAAATTTTTAAAAAAATATTGATAGTTTCTTTCGAATTTGGGAGGGTTTCAAAAATACATTCTGACTTTTAAAAATGTTTTAAAAATATCAGATATATTTTTAAAGTTTTAATAATATTCTTTAAACTTTTGATAGGAAAAATAAAAAGTATCCGTTGTTGTTAGTATAATCTTTCAAAAGTAACATTAATACCGTTAAATGATCTATGAAGAATAGATATATAGTTTCCGTCTATATATTAATGTAATAGCCTTTTCAGCCTCATTTTATAAAGATAAGGTATTTTGAATTTTTTTTTAAAAGTTAATTTATATTAATAAAACAGTATTATTAAAACAAATTATTAATTTTGAAGCTCAAAATTTTTTTCTTATTTTTATTAGTTTAGATTTTTCTGAGTGGAATGCTATTAACTAAATAAATACTTTTTTGAGGGATTTTTTTTAGAGGCATACCCTAATTATTTTTTTATTCTAAAAAATATAAAAAATAAGAAACTTTTGCTTAAAAATAGAAATTCTTTAAGTAAAAAAACACTGAAAAAATAGTAGAAAATAGAAATTTTATTACTGTATTTCCATGTATTCTTTGTTGTTTTATAATTATTAGTTTTTTTTCTCTAAATCATTCTAAAATTAAAAGATTAAGTTAATAAAAAAATACACATAATAATAATAATAATAGAAAATATATAAAAATTATATTAAAAATATAAGAAAAAAACGGTTTCATTTTAATGATTGTTGGGTACACAAGGAAATAAGAGGGCTATTGAAGACATTGTGTAGTGATTGAAATTTGAATTTCTTCTCTTTTTATTATTATTATTATTATTATTTTAAATGAGAAAGAAATGAGCATAAAAGAAATAATGATGAGAAATTGGAAAGGGAATTCCTTTCTTTTTGTTCTATTTTTCATTTTTTTCAACTTACTTTTTGGTGTTTTATCATTTCTTCCCCTTTTGTCTCTTTCCTTCTCTATCATGTTAGGTTTGAGTATCCATTCCAACTAAGAACGATTTAACCGACTTAACCGAGTATAAGTTAGTTGAAGTACGGGTTTGCCAGTCACTAGATGGTGTACGAGCGAGGACGCTGGACCTCCCATGGGTAGATTAAAAGATCTTACATTAGTTGGAGAGGAGAACAAAACATTCTAATAAAAATGTGAAAATCTTTCACTTAGAGGCGCATTTTAAAATCGTGAGGCTGATGACGATATGTCACCGATCAAAATGGACAAAATCTACTAGCAGTGAGTTTGTGCCGTTACATTTTAGGTATTAATAAGTTGATATTCGACACGATTTCTATCTAAACTATCGATTAAGGAAATTGTAAAACCAACATTAAATTATTTTTCTTAACAAAAATCTCGTCTCGTAAAAAAACTATATAAATTCTCAAAATCGACATCTTTATGTTGGGTATTCTTCTATGGTATGACTGACTTAGTGGTTTATGTACGACCAAGCTCACGCATCCTAGTTGTTTAGGGCGGGCGGAGTGAACTCTCATTCAATTTTGGTATTCAATACCGTTGAGATGCTTGGTTGACTCCATAACTTTAATAGAAAGATGACTTATTTAATAATTCATGCGTAAAGGTAAGAAACTTTGAATGAACTAATGCGAATGAGTGTAAACCTAGTTGTTCGTAGGCACAAAGACACAAAAGTTACTAAAATGAAATCATATTTTTTAATCCGACCGCTCTATAGTTATATTTTAGGTTCATATAACCTAACCAAGTTCGTTGGATCACCAACTGATCATAGCCTAATTGGTTATTTCGATCTTTCCACACCAAATATTGTAATAAAAAAAGATTGGTTGGGTCCATTTTTCTTTTTTCTTTCATCTTTTTTAGTACCTTCTTCAATTTTGGCTGGTTACCAATTAGGTCTATGAATCTACTTTAATTATTATATTTTGTTCACTTTTTTTTTTTCTTTTTTTAGGGCGCTTATACCGAGAGAGTGGGCCTTATGGGGTAGGGCACAAACCAACAGGGACAACACGCCCCACATCGCCCACCTCTATATTGATTCTGAATTTGTTCCAACCGCTGTCACACATGAATTCTGATCACGTTAAGGATATTTAGTCTTGAATTATAGTTTACCATATATATCATATTTGATATTTTAGTATAGCAAGATATTACGGCTTACCATAAGTATTATATTTGTCGTTTTAGTTTAGACAAATATCTTGTATCCATTTATTGTTCTTTCCTCTCTAAATGATTATAAATAGAGAACTTTCACCCTCTTTTAGAGATGGTGATTTTAGCAAATATTTTCAACATCTACATCACGCTTAATCAGCCAGGAGCATTGGGAAACACCAGCATCTTTTTAAGACCTTTAAAGCTCTAATAGCTTTAGCACTAAATTTAATTTCAACGACTAACTACCATAAATTGGGTGAAAGTTAGAGTCTTAAGAAAAACCTAATCTTCCAAGACCCTCCCATTCCTATCGTTCCCCATGAATACTCGACCCCATTGAAATCTCAGGTTTTAAGCTTTTGGGAAGTTTTGGTGAGTTTGACGACACCTCATTTTTTAGAAGAAATCTCGTAACCAATGATTGGGACCTTGGTTTTAGAAGAATCAATCAAATTATCTATCCATAATGCTTCTTCTAAAACCAAGGTCTTACTCATTGGTCACTGGGTTCCTTGTAACAGCCTAGGCCCACTGCTATCAGATATTGTTCTCTCTTGACTTTCTTTACGGGGCTTCCCTGCATGGTTTTAAAATACTTATACTAGGAAGAGGTTTCCACACCCTTATAAGAAATGTTTTGTTCCGCTCTTCAACCAATGTGGGATTTCACATTCTTGCATATGGGCTATTTCTTGATTTGTGCATGTCATCCATGTGCAGAGACCATGCTAATCTTCTCTGTATGGTTCCAATTTTATTAAACGTCCCCGAAGGGATGAACTTGTGCTTCTACCATGCTCTTTATATAAGATATCGCATTGGTATTCTTAAGCGAGGGGGCATTCCTCTTAAAAGCCCCACATACTCTTCTGAGCTGAATCTTTTGTCGTTGTCGTTATAACTAGAAGATATGAAATGATGCAGAATTTTATCAAAAGATTCATTATTTCTTTCTTAAACTCTAAATGCTTTATTGTAGTTCGATCTAGCGTTTCCTTCTTCTATATTCAATAGGGGTGATGTAATAGCAAAAAAAAAAAAAAAAACATAAATAATGAAATAAGAAATAAATAAATAAAAATAGTTATTAAAAAATAGTTAAAATAATAATAATAAATAAATAAATAAATAAATAAACAAAAAAAAGAAACAACCTTTCCCACTTCTCTCCACTAACCTCTCATCCATTCCCACAATTATCTCTCCTCAACCCATCGTTACGACAGAAAGTAATAGTTACTGCAAAAAAGAAATAGAAAAACAACCATGGTCAGATTTATTTGAGAAAGGGATGAGAAAAACAACCATTATCAGATTTACTTCACAAAAGAACTGAGATTCACCTGATATTTAGATGAAGATAGGTATATATTAAATATTCATTTTCTTTTATCCTATTTTTTTTAGAAATCACAGCCAATTATAGTTAGATCTTCATTAAATTATTACAACCGTTTTGCTTTGAGTTAGAAACTAAATGTCAATCATTTATACATTCCAGTAAATCAGGTCAGATTAGTAATATTAGATTAAATTTATATAAGTAGTCAAATGAATAGATTAAAAATAGAATGACCAACAAAATTTGTGAATAGTAAACACTAAGGTAAGGAAAGATTTGGCACTCCAAATTTGGAATAAATGAGAACAAAATTACAAAGCAACAGAGTAAATACAGATAAAAAAAAAGAAGATTCAGTAATTAAAAACAAAGCCGAGAATAACATGAAATAACTCTATCTACTTTTTTTTATACAATAGTATCGATGAAAAATGAGATTTTTAAATAAAAATATAATTATAGATGTATAACATTTCAAGACTTTTAACAATGGACCATGTAAACTAGAGAAATAATTTTATAGAGTTTAAACTTGAAATTGATGTCATGGGCTCACATAGGTTGACTTGGATTTCAAATGATAGAATCGAACTTTCATTAAGGATATATTCGTGACAACAACTTAAGCTAACTAGGTAAGTGGCCTTACTGTCGGCATGGTTATATTTGATGTTGACACGTGCCTGTGGTTCTGCACGTGTCATATATATTGATATGTGTGAATTATTGTGAATCGGTATGCTTATATTATGTTTATGTTATTTTATAATATGTGAATTGTATAATAATAATTGTGGTACGATGTGTTCAAGGATATGTTTGAGATAGGATACGAGAAGGATGCACAAAACGAAATGTAACGATAGAAGTAAGATACGTTCATGAAACGTTAAGGTTAGGTTACATACTGGAGTGCTATGGATAAGAGAGATTAATGAAAAAATATGGTTAGGATATGGGTAGAAAGGGATAGGTTTGTGATAGATTGATAGGACGATAGCGTTAGGATACGTTCCTGTGATGATATGACTAAGGTACGTTCACGTAACGATATGACTATGATAGGTATAAGAACGTTAAGGCTATGATAAGTTAAGGAACGATATGACCACAAAGTGTTTACGATATGACATGTTTATGATACGATATATTGTGATGTGATGTGTTATGTTTGTTTTATGTGACCATTGAGGTAATTGTTGTATGAATTGCACGTTAGGAAATGACATATTAAAAACATGGAGCGTTATGTTATGTTTTCTAAATTGTATGTATACAACATGTTATGAATGACATGATATCACGATAAATGAAATGAAATGAAATGTAACTCCGTTAGGATTATGTATGATACGTAGACTGAAAAATGAAAAATGACATGTTAAGCATGAAAGATGATAGTTGGGTTATATTCATTAATGATAAATGTAGAAATATTGGGGACCTCATGCATTGTGTGCTCATGCATTTGGGGGGATACCCTCATTCCATCACGAGGGTACGGACGTGTACATCTAATGGCAGGACAACGATCGTTATGTTTTGCATAGCGCTGCCGTGACGGTTACTAGTTCTAACGGGTGTCCGGCCTAAGGAGCTCCCAGAGTATGCTCGTCCGACAAGGAAAGTGGCCCAGCGGTGTGCGAACTGACTGGTGAGTCCATACTCGCACGTATGGGCTGTGTGTAGAGTATATGGTACACGTCCAAATTGCCCGTTAGAACAGCACTGTAGAAAAATAGATTGAAAGGATAGGTCCCATCATTGCATTCACATGTTCTTGCATTTAACCCCAACAGTGGGGTCACTCACTGAGTATTTCTTTAAATAGTCAAGTCATGTGCTACTACATTTTTTCAAGTTAAGGCAAGGCGCATTCCTGTAGGGCTGACGACAGCTACTACATTTTCAGGTTAAGGTAAGGCATTCATAGGATAGTGGTATTTATTTTCTTAGACTTAGGCTAGAATAGGATGTTTTTAACTTAAACGCTTAACGCTTATTTATTTTATTTAGTTTTTTGTTGTGTCGTTTTAAATATGTTTCGAAACACGTAAGTCCATGGCTATGTTTTAAGATAAGGATGTGTTTTATGTTTCTTAGACTTATGCTAGAATATGATGTTTTTAATTTAAATGTTTATTTATTTTATTTAGTGTTTTTTTTAAGATGTTTCGAAACATGTAAGTCCATGACTGTGTTTTAAGATAAAGGATGTGTTTTATAGAATTTAAATGAAGTCTTCCACTTAAAGATGTTTCGAAACATGTAAGTCCATGACTGTATTTTAAGATAAAGGATGTGTTTTATGAAATTTAAATGAAGTCTTCCACTTAAAGATGTTTCGAAACATGTAAGTCCATGACTGTATTTTAAGATAAAGAATGTGTTTTATGGAATTTAAATGAAGTCTTCCACTTAAAGATGTTTCGAAACATGTGAGTCCATGACTGTGTTTTAAGATAAAGGATGTGTTTTATGGAATTTAAATGAAGTCTTCCGAATTCAATGTTTCAGATATGTATATAGTAGCGACCTTAATTAAGTAGAAAATTTCGGATCGTTACAGGTGAGATGATTAATTTGATCGACACCAACAAAAATTTGTTTGAATTTATTTATATTCACCAATTCTATCTTTCTTCTTAATTTGGTAGGGTTGAAACTTCTACCAAAGAATCTACTTGTCATTTATATTTCTGCATTTAACAATTTATTATAAGAACAATTTTTAAAATGGGACGAAAATTCATTGTTATCATATTTTACTATGCATTGGATAACCAAGAAGTTAATAATTATTATTGTTATTTTCCTTATATGCATGGAACAAAAAAAAAAAAAAATTAAAAATTAAAAATTGAAATGATATGGAATATTTCATAATACAATTGAAATATAACCATCTAATTTGTACTTTCAAATTTTTGTTTGAACTAAATTAATTTTTTAAATATTATTATGAGATAGTAAGGGAAATTTGGACAAAATTAATTTATTAGATCATGAGAACGAGTTAATTTAATTTCATGAAATTAGGTTTCATCTCATTATTCGGTAACTTTTCAAAAGAGTAGGTTTATTGAATTTACCGTTGTTCACTCATACTCATACATATCAATATATCAAAAGATAAGTTCTTACAAGTAAGAGTTCATAGCTCACTTAGAATTAAAATCAAGACACATGATTATCTGGTAAAATATTAATCTTATAAAATAACTGATTTATAAAGAGATAGTATTAGCTGATATAATTTTATACAAACTCATTACGTATAATACTCTTACTTTCATGTCTTCATACTGACAATTTGGATCCAATCATTTGTACTAATTATAAAATGTATCGTATCAATAGTACTATGAGACTGTTTTACTCAAGTTTATTCATATACTATAGACTTTTTAAGTTATTTCTTGAACGTGATGCTCTCGTATGTCAACCACATATTGTTCAGGATTATACTAAAAATCTATAACTTTTCATATGTTAAATTGAAACTAAGATAATCAAAATTATTATTAAAACTAAATCATAACAAATGAGATTTTAGATCATAAATTTCAACAGTTATAACGGCTCGAGTTTCTAAAACTCTAAATTGATTTAGGTTCGTTACTAAATGTATGCTAACGTCATTGATTTAGGTTCGTTACTAAATGTATGCTAACGTCATTTTTAGAAAGATAAAAACATACTAGTGGTAAACTCATACATTTAAAAGAAAAATTAAACTTAGTACACATTTAAATGCATTTGAGAACAATAAAACATCCAAATTTATTTAAAAATAGAAAGCTCTATAAATAGTGTCTGGAGTTTGCAGTACCTCATCCTAGTTTTCCCACTTATGCACAAATTCCATTGATTTTTTAGGAATATTCAACAAATAAATGCAATTATCTTTAGCATTCTAATGGCACCACCCGTAGTCGCATCTATAACTAAGCCAATCTTGACTCTCGGGCCAAAATAATTCCATTGCCACGTGTTTATTTGATGGCGTTTGTATATTACACCAAAAAAGGGTGGTTGCAAAAAATTCACTTTAAATTCCCAAGAGAAACTTTGACCTACTTGTAGTTATCATTTTTTGATTTGCATTGAAGGAATAAAGTCTGACCTTGACTCAATTAGTTAATGACCGTCACCTTCTACTCATTAAAAGGTGCATAGGATTTGAGCTTGCAAAAGAGGGTTTCTTGTCGCTGCCGTTATAACTAGAAGATATGAAATGATGCAGAAGTTTATTCTCACCCATATATATCAAAGGATAAGCTTTTACAGATAAGAGTTCATAATTCATTTAGAATGAAGATCAAACCACATATGATTATCTTGTAAAATAATAATTTTCTAAGTGAACTGATTTATAAATCGAAATTAAATATTACATGATCTAATCTTATACAAACTATTGTGTAGTATGCTCTTATTCTTATGAATTCATACTTACAACTTGGATCCAATCATCTGTTGCAATGATAAAAAGGATCGTAATAATGATATTGTGAGAATAAGATACTCAACTTTATTCATATAGATTATTTCTTGAACATGATGCTCTTATATACTAATCACATAGTGTTCAAATCATGGTTCAAAATTATACGAAAATTCTATAATTTTTCATACATGTACAATGTTAAATTGAAAATAAAATAATCATTATTATTAAAAGCTAAATCATAAAAAACGAGTGTAACTACCCTAAATTTCCACATACTCAGAGTCGCAAATAACGTCTCATGTTCATCTCTAATGCGGAAATATAACTCTTAAAATGAACATCATTTATAACATAAACTTCGAAAATGCTTAAAACAACTTCTTTTATGGAAAACACCGTCATTGTCTTGCGTGTTTAAATACGAAATTCTGAAGTTCAGAGAAAATAAAAACAAATACAAAATAATTTTTAACTATGGAATGCAAAACAATTTATTCTAACCTAAGACTAGGAATTTAAATATGAGTCTACCATATGCACGTACCATAGTCTCTACTCTCGATGCCGCTGTCCTCCGTACAAGTGTGCCTTGCCTTTACCTGAAAAATGATGTGGCACACGGCCTGAGTATTTCGAAAAATACTCCGTACGTGGCCCTATAGGGGGCCATGCAAATGCAAACACATGCAATCATGATTTAGGGACCTATCTCTATCATCATAGGGGTGGCCTCCAGTCTCGAACAAATTGGATGTGTAGTACTTCCCTACACATGACTCACAGGTGCGAGTGTGAATCCCCAGAGCGCTCGCACACCTGGACCCTCTAGCCAAGCTAATTTGTAGCGATATTCGAAGGTCAGCGGAACCCTATAGTGTCATGCGCCTCATGAACACCCTCATCATCATACTGTGCGCATTCACACTCATCATCATAATGTGCACATTCGCACTCATCATAATAATATGCGCATCCGCACTTATCTCTCTAGGGGAAGTATCCCAATGCTTATGAACATACAATATGTATGAGATCAATCTAATGTCCATCTTATTATCTCTTCTGACACAACCCTCTAGTCTCATCTCTTTGTTACATTAAGTAACACATGATCGTGGATATTTATATTAATATAATTTTCATGCTCTTAGGGTTGTGTCCTATGTCGATCTAACGACATCATGCAGTATGACACTAATGTAACGATACGCATTCCAGAAAAAAAGAAAAAGAAAAAGAAGAACGACGAAAATCTTGCGATTTTCGGCGAGGGTAGCTAAGAGAACACACTATTTCCCCGAGTCCCCACATTAAACCCTAGGGTATCTAAGTAGCCGCTCTTCTGTTGAGTCGTTGCTGTACCGTGAGAGAGAAGCAGTAAGTTTGAGGTGGAGGATTGATAACGCCGCGAGACTTCAGACATTTGCGAGCCTTACGTGGGAGTGAACCAACACTGGGGTGCATCAGGACAAGGAGGACAGACGCATCGTCAGGGACGAACGAGGGACGACGATCTCACCGGCGATGGCAGTCAAGTTCCGCGATTAGGGCTCGCTGAGACTCTCGGGCAAGGAAGACAGAGCAGCAGGTGCGGGTCGGTTCTTCGGGTATCCTGTGAGTTCGCCCCAGCTAGAGTACAGTCCGTACCTTGCAGGCCGCGCTCTGACACCGTCACTGGATTGCGTCTCCATTTCGGCCCAAGACCAGCTACACTAATTCATCCAGAAATCATGCACCATCAGTGACCTTTGCAGTTCATCAGCTCGGCCCTTTGACTTCGTCAGCTCAGCACTTCAGCTTCGTCGACGGCTCTGTTGCTTTTTGCAGCTCGACTCAGCGGCATGGCTTGGCAGCTCAGTGGCTTGGTATACGAATAATATATCGATTCCTAGGTTTTCGACCCTTCTGTAGCCATTCATTCCCTCATTTCAACAATTTGAGGTCAGTATAACTCCACTTCGATAAAAATAGGTTGTGATAAGAACGTACTTTAGTAGTTAGGCATAAGGGCTAGTTCTGAAAGGACTCTAAGTGTATCATGTGATCTTTGTTAGATAAAAGCCTGAGGTTTCCTTATTTAGCTTTACACGTTTTAATCAGTTGATTGAATATCTCCCTTTGACCATTTGACATACACGATCGAATGATTACCAACTTTTTAGGTGGCCATGTTGGAAGGAAATGACACAGATTTAGTTTGCCACTCTCGGCCATTTTTAGGATAAGTTAATTATTTAAATAGGTGAATTTGTTGAGAAAGAAAATATCACCTATTTTTAAGCAAAGTCAAATCTTAACTTCTCTTCCTATTATTTTTACACTTTCTGTTTTTATTTTCTTCCCACTCTCTTTACGTTAACGATTTCCTCTCACACCAATTGTGAAAAGGGACTCCCCTCACCTTGTCAAAGGGATTCTCCTCACCTTGTCAAAAAACAACACCTGGTATGAGAGCGAGGTTTAATCCATCAGTGGTATATCATTACGGAAGAGCCAACCACATTTTGGGGTCCATCCTAGACCATATTACGGTCTGTGCCCCAAGAGATGCTGGCTTCTCTCTCTACCAAGCGCACTGCATAATTGGCCTGAGACGGAATCAAATCCCGTCTGGTTGGTGTGTCAGAGAGTGCGGGAATCCAATATCGAGTAGCTGCAGAAGGAGCTCTCGGAGATCTATTTTAAAGACGGCGAATCCGTAGGTGACTATCGAGCAGCTACAGAAGGAGCTCTTAAATATCTATTTTAAGGATGGCGAATCCGTCGGTGACTTTTCAATGCGGATTACGGGGCTTGCCAACAGCATGACCACTCTCAGTGGAAGCATAAGAGGTGACCGAAAGACTGCATCAAGTAGTGGAAGAATAATGCCGCTTCAGCTGTCGTGAAAAGGAGGGTCGTCTACTTCTCACAGAGGAGGAATGACTTGCACGCCTAAAGCTCTGCGACAACATCGGCGAGAGCAACGGGTCCTCCAGCCGCAAAGGCAGGAAGAAGCAATGGAAATTGCGCGGGAAAGAGGGGGATCAAAAGAAGGAGGCGACCGATAGCAGGCCAATCCAGTGCTCGAACTGCGGGAAGAAGGGCAACCTGAGCAAGAATTGCTAGTCGCAGGCGCACGTGCAGGAAAGAGGGGGATCAAAAGAAGGAGTCGATCGATAGCGGGCAAATCTAGTGCTCGAACTGCGGTAAGAAGGGCCACCTAAGCAAGAATTGCTGAAGTAAGCTCAGGAACAAAGAGAAGGTCCATGTGGCTCGATCCGAGGAGGAAGATTCGGCTCTTTTCATGGTGAGTGCATCGGTCTTATCCGACGTCTCTAGTTTCGATTCCAAATCTACGGAGGTGGAGGTAATCGACGTCGGCATAACTGTTCCTTCAGTGAGCATTGAACCCAAGGAAGAGCTCCAGCTGGGCGTAACAAAGGCACCAGTTAAGTAGCCAATTGAACTGAAGGAGGAGCGAGTGTTCGCTCAGATCGGCGAGAGGGGCGAGCAGCATGAGCATCGATGATGGGTCCTCGACACAGGGGCAATAAACCATATGATCGAGGCCAGGTTTGCATTCTTTGAGATCGATTCGGGGATTTGTGCGACGGTAAAATTCGGCTACGACTTCGTCGTCAAGATCGAAGGGCGCGACACCTTCCTATTCATTGGCAAGGGAGGCGAGCACCGCAAGCTGACCGACATCTACTTCATCCCGAGGCTCAAGGCTAATCTTGTGAGCTTGGGTCAACTCGATGAGGCCGGTTGCCACATTTCCATCGAGCGCGGGCTACTCAAGGTCTGCGATGATCGACGATGGCTGCTCACGCAAGTTTGACGCACGACGAACTGCCTTTACATCCTAAAGTTGGAGATTGAAAAATCGGTCAGCCTCTCGGTCAGGACCAAAGAAGTATCTTGGAGGTGGCATGCAAGGTATGGGCACCTATACTTTCCTGCTCTAGAAAAACTATAGAAGGAGAAGATGGTGCACGGTTTGCCGGCAACCAAAGGCGTGAATAAGATGTGCGACGGGTGCCTCATCGACAAACAGAGGCGCACCCCCTTTCCGTCTCGGACATCCTACTGCGCCGATGAGCCATCGGAGCTTGTACACGTCAATATCTGCGGGCCCATGAAGCCGGTGACCCCATGTGGCAAGAGACCCTCTTTCTCTTGCTGGTCATGACAAAAGTCGCTTCATGTGGCTGATCCTGCTGCAAGCAAAAAGTGAGGTGTCAGAGGCGATTAAGCGCATCTGGGCGCGAGCGGAGGCCAAATGCGGGAAGAAGATGCAAATGCTGCGCACGAACCGAGGTAGAGAATTCACCTCAATGAGCTTATGTAAGTATTGCGACGAGCTCGGCATGCAACGGCAACTAACGGCGCCCTACTCCCCTCAGCAGAACGGAGGGGTGGAACGCCAAAATCAGACCATCGTCGGGACAGCAAGGTCTTTGCTTATGACGGCTGGGATGCCTGGGAGATTCTGGGGAGAGGCGGTAATGACGGCCGTCTATCTCCTCAATCAATCGACAATGCGTAGCCTCGGCGGGAAGATGCCATATTTGGCCTGGTACAACAAAAAGCCAGCGGTACATCATTTTCGAGTGTTCGACTGCATCACATACATGAAGGTAGTACGTCCCCACCTCACCAAGCTCGATCCCAAGGGGCTGAAGGTCATCTTCATCAACTATGAACCTGGGAGCAAGATGTACAGGCTCTATGATCTTGCAGGGGGGCAAGCTCACGTGTCCCGCGATGTCATCTTCAACGAAAGCACCCTCTGGCAGTGGAACGACGTGACCGAGGCATACCAGAATCTAAATCAATTCACGGTAGAGTACCTCGTCACCGAGCCAAGAGAAGGAGGAGTGCATCATCAGGAACCGTCACCGCCGTTAGCAGTTGCAACCCCTGAATCAGTGGAGATTGCAACAACACGAACTGTAGATTCGATGCTGGATGTCGATCACGATGATGAACTAGTGTCTAGGTACCAGAGGATGGAAGACCTAGTGGGAGGAGGTGAACCACCTGGATTGGCACCGCGCGAACTCGAACAAGAGGTGGTCGAACTGCATGCCAGCAGCGCAGATGAACCAAACACCTTTGCCGAAGCAGAAAGGAACGTGTGCTGGCTGAAGGCAATGCAGGAGGAGATGACATCCATCACCGAGAACCAGATGTGGAGTCTGGAGGACATGCCGCCAGGACAGCAAGCCATAGGGCTGAAATGGGTCTTCAAATTGAAGCGTAATGAAAAGGGAGAAGTTGTGAAGCACAAGACCCGTCTGGTGGCGAAGGGCTACGTCCAGAAGCAAGGAGTGGACTTTGAAGAGGTATTTGCGCTGGTGGCAAGGTTAGAATCCGTCCGCCTTTTGCTGGCAATCGCGGCACATTGCTCTTGGGAGGTCCACCACATGGACGTGAAATCCGCTTTCCTTAACGAAGAGCTGAAGGAGACCGTCTACGTCTGACAACCACCTGGCTTCCTTGACAATGACAACCCCGGTAAGGTACTGCGCCTGCACAAGGCACTCTACGGGCTTCGACAAGCACCACGAGTCTGGAATGCAAAGCTTGACAGTACCCTACTGTCACTGAAGTTCAAGCGTTGTGCCTCTGAGCATGGCATGTACACACACGGCCACGACGAGCAGCGACTGATTGTGGGAGTGTACGTCGACGACCTCATAATCAATGGAAGCGACATGGAAGTCCTTGGAAGATTCAAGAGGAAGATGTTTAAAGAACTTCAAGATGAGCGATCTCGGCATACTCAACTACTACCTCGGCATCAAAGTGCAACAGAGTATTGTCGGCATCACCATCTGTCAAAGTGCGTATGCAAAGAAGCTACTGGACACTGCTAGGCTAGCAGGCAGTAACCCTACAAGGACGCCAATGAAGGCTTGACTCTAGCTGAGGAAGTCCGGCATTACGACGGCAGTCAACTCCACTAATTAACGCAGCATTGTCGGGAGTCTGCGCTATCCGGTAAACACACGCCTTAATCTTGCTTATTCCGTTGGATACGTGAGTAGGTTTATGGAAGCACCTAGGGAGGAGCATCTAGTGGCTGTCAAGCGCATCCTACTATATATGTAGCCAAAACCAGAGGCTGGGGTGTAAGATACTACGTAGGGAGAGGAAAGGAGAAGCTTGAGCTGATCGACTATAGTGATAGTGACATGGTAGGTGATATTGATGATCGTAAGAGCACTAGCGGGATGATTTACTTCCTCTCAGGCGGCACGATCTGCTGGCAATCAACTAAGCAAAAGGTAGTTGCTTTATCATCTTGTGAACCAGAGTACATTGCGGCTTCAACGGTAGCAACACAAGGGGTCTGGCTTGCGCGACTGATGGAAAAACTCATTGGAAAAGAAGGCGATCCACCAATGTTTTATGTGGACAATAAAGCTACGATCTCCCTAATCAAAAATCCAGTTTTGCATGACCGGAGCAAGCACATAAAGATTAGGTTTCATTACATTTGGGAGTGTGCAGATCGGGGGCTTATCAAGATTGACTTCATCCGAACAGAGGAACAGCTTGGAGACATCTTCACCAAGTCTCTGACACGGGTAAAATTTGAGGAACTTCGTTCAAAGATCGGAGTTCAAATAATAGGGTAGATATACCACCGGTTTTAGGAGGAGATTGTTAGATAAAAGCCTAAGGTTTCCTTATTTAGCTTTACACGTTTTAATCAGTTGATTGAATATCTTCCTTTGACCATTTGACAAACACGATCGAATGGATTACCAACTTTTTAGGTTTCCTTCCTGGGAGGAAGTGGCACAGATTTAGTTGGCCACTCTCGGCCATTTGTAGGATAACTTAATTATTTAAATAGGTGAATCTGTTGAGAAACAAAATATCACCCCTTTTTAAGCAAAGTTATTTTTACTCTTTCTCTGTTTTTATTTTCTTCAAACAACTTTCTTCACTCTTTCTGTTTCCTCTCACACCAATTGTGAAAAGGGATTCCCTCTCACCAATGGTAAAAAAAACAACAATCTTATAGGGGTAATTAGGCGTTCGAGTTAGCATCGCGAGTGACTTCGGCCAAGGCCAATGAGGTAAGTGTTAAGGATAATTGACCGTTCATTGTAATTTACCATATTTCTGTATCATGTAAATGATTATAAATAAGAGAACTCTCACCCCCATTTAGGTGTGGTGGATTTAGCAAACATTCACAGTAAGTAACCTTACTGTTTGCGTTAGTTATCTATGTGTAATGATGTGTGCACTGTAGCCTTCACACATACCGTGTGCTGTCAACGTATGCTATGCCATGTGTTTATCTTGTTGTGAATTGTCAATGTATACCATGTATGCTATGCTAAGTATCTTCTTGTGGTGAAATGTCATATATGTCATGCTCATGTATGTGATGTTGTTGCCATGAATTGTTTTACCCTGTATGCATGAAATTAATTGATATGTCGTGAATGTGTTGAGAGTTTTATGTGCCAGGGATGTGTTGACTGGTGTACTACAATACCCTTATATGATGTTCCATTAAGTCATGCTATTAAGTCATGCCATGATGTAGGCATTAGGGACCCATGCATGTTGTGTCTTATGCATAGGGTTACCACTACGTTATGTAATGATGGTACGGACGTGTACATACGTTATGTAATGATGGTATGGACGTTATGTAATAATGGTACGGACGTGTACATACGTTATGTAATGATGGTACGGACGTGTACATACGTTATGTAATGATGGTATGGACGTTATGTAATGATGGTACAGACGTGTACATACGTTATGTAATGATGGTATGGACGTTATGTAATGATGGTACGGATGTGTACATACGTTATGTAATGATGGTATGGACGTTATGTAATGATGGTATGGACGTGTACATACGTTATGTAATGATGGTATGGACGTTATGTAATGATGGTACGGATGCAATAATGCTCTACAGACCTATCATTAAAACATCCTAGCGGTGGCCTCCAATCTGGACTAATTTTTAAGTATTCCAAGTTTTATTAAATATAGGTGCATCTACTATGTGTTAAGCTCAATTCTTGGCATTAAAAGGAGTTTTAAAAAAATTTATGATGCCTTTCCGTTATAGTTCTAGAAAATCCCATGTACTTAGCAGGCACACGCCTTAACCACTCGGCCAAAGCAACCCATGCCATCCTTAGTCTCATTTTTCTTTCGAATTTTGAAAAAAAAATTAGACAAGGTTGCATTTGGTAAATATACTTATATATTGAATAATCATCAATCACATGGATAAAATATTAACAATATATTATTGTTTTTGAATTCATTAGACCACTTAGGTTAGAATGCATAGGCCGAAATGCTCTTGGTCTTATAGCCTTATAGGATAAAAGCTAAAAAATTATCTTGCATGAAAAACAATATCTATATACATGTAAAATAATTAATTCTATAACGTTTAGAGAAGTACCTTTTACGAGTCTTTTCATTTTATTCAATTCGACGTCAATCAAATGAACTGTAAGAGACAAGTATGTCTTTTGCATTCGTGACTTCCAAAGACAATTAATTGAAATCTGCTTGTACTTGTGACTCTCCATCGAGCGTACCATTTTTCGACTTAGGACATTTGCAACCACAGTTGTCTTTCCAGGGTGGTGTTGGATATCTATTTTGTAATCATTCACCAATTTTAACTACCTTCGTTGCCTCATGTTCAGTTCTTTCCTGGTGAAATAGTTGCCTCATGATGTTCAATTCTTTCTGGGTGAAAAAATATTTACTCTTATGGTCGATGTAGATTTGAGTTTCTCTCCATACAGTTTGTGTCGCTGAATTTTTAATGTGAACACTACCGCGACCAACTCTGGTCATGTGTGGAGTAGTTTTTCTCATACTCTATTAACTGATGGGACGCATAAGCAACCACCTTACCGTGTTGTATCAATACACATCCTAGTCCCTTCTTGGAGGTATCACTATATATCACGTACCCCTCTCAACTTTTCGGTAATGTGAGCACTAGGGCTAACACTAACCTCTGTTTTAGATCTTGAAAGTTCGCCTTACACGCATCATTCCATATAAATGGTATGCCCTTCCTCGTCAACTATGTAAGTGATGAGGCTATTTTACAAAGTCTTGTTTAAATCTTTGATAGTATCATGTTAACCCGAAAAAGCTACCTTTATAAATGTAGTTAAGTATTCCCAATTAACTAATTAATTATAATTTAGATATTGTTAGCTAATTAAGGAATAATTTTAGTAAATAAGTAATTCATTTGTTTAATAAAATTGTATTTTATTTGTAAAAATAAATTAAATTAATCTTTAAATAAACTATTATTGATTTATTATTGTTTGGATGTCTCTTAATTTTTCACTCAGGTAGACTAAAGGGTCTAAACAAGTTTAAGGGAAAGATAGAATGGGACTCAACTTTCAAGATTCCTATTGACCAAATACACAATCTTTTTAATAGTTTGAACATTGTTTAAAGTAGCAAAAGTAACGGAAAATCTAGAGGTTGCCATCGATTTCCCCGAAGAACAGTCAAAGAAAATATCTCCCTAACAAACAATATCTACTAGCAATAGACTTAGGCTGTTACAGGTTAACCGTTCTAAGCTGTGTAATATACTTGGAGCAAAGCAGAGACATTCAAAGGGATGAGAAAATTGGGAAACCAGGTAATGTAACTCCAGCATCAATAATGTAAATGTTGCCCGAGACATACCTAGAAGAGTCGTCCACCAGATATCGAATGAGTGTTGTTAATGCAGGATCAGTAGATCCAAAGGTCCTTAAAGGGCTAGCTTTAAAGGCTACAATGTTTAAATATGAGTCTACCCTATGCACGTGCCACAATCTCTACTCGCGATGCCGCCGTTCTCCGTACAAGTGCGCCTTGCCTTTACCTAAAAATTATGTGGCACACGGCCTGAGTATTTTAAAAAATACTCAGTAAGTGGCCCCACTATAGGAAACCATGCAAATACAAACACATGCAATCATGATTTAGGGACCTATCTCTAACATCATAGAGGTGGCCTCCAGTCTCAGACAAATTGGATGTGTAGTATTTCCCTACACACGACTCACACGTTCGAGTGTGAACCCCCAAGGCGCTCGCACACCTAGACCCTTTGGCCAAGCTAATCTGTAGCGGAACCTTATAGTGTCATGCGCCTCATGAACGCCCTCATCATCATACTGTGTGCATTCACACTCATTATCATAATGTGCACATTCGCACTCATCATCATATTGTGCGCATCCGCACTCATCATCTCTAGGGGAAGTATCCCTATGCTTATGAACATACAATATGTATGAGGTCAATCTAATGTCCATCTTATTATCTCTTCTGACACAACCCTCTAGTTTCATCTCTTTGTTACATTAAGTAACACATGATCGGGATATTTATATTAATATAATTTTCATGCTCTTAGGGTTGTGTCCTATGTCGATCTAACGACATCATGCAATATGACACTAATGTAACGATACGCATTCTAGAAAAAAAAAAAGAACGACGAAAATCTCGCGATTTTCGGTGAGGGTTGCTAAGAGAACGCACTATTTCCCCAAGTCCCCACATTAAACCCTAGGGTATCTAAGTAGTCGCCCTTCTATTGAGTCGTTGTTGTACCATGAGAGGGAAGGAGTAAGTTTGAGGTGGAGGATTGATAATGCTGCGAGACTTCGGACGTTTTTGAGCCTTAAGTGGGAGAGAACCAACGCCGGGGTGCATCGGGACAAGGAGGATAGACGCATCGTCAAGGACGAACGGGCGACGACGATCTCACCGGTGACAGTAGTCAAGTTCTGTGATTAGTGTTCGCCAGGACTCTCGAGCAAGGAAGACAGAGTAGTAGGTGCGGATACCCCAGCCAGCGTACAGCCCGTACCTTGCAAGCCGCGCTCAGACACCATCACTAGGCTGCGTCTCCATTTTGGCCCAAGACCAACTACACTAGACGCTATCATACCATTGTGGAGAGTCGTGTTTCTTAACATGGCATCAGAGCCATGCCCTAAACTTAACCATGTCAATAGAATCCTCAAGTATCGAACAAAGAATTGTGAGCCTCGAAGGTGTAGTCAAAAGTGATTAAAGTGTCGAACAACGGGTGTACTTTGTTTGAGGTTTCCAGAGAAAGGAGTTGAGCCTCGATTAAGGGGAGGCTATTCGAGAGCTCCATAAGCCTCGGGGGAGGCTTATAGTGTACTTTGTTTGAGGGGAGGATTGTTGAGGATTATTGGGAGTGAGTCCTACATTGGTTAATTTAGAGGAAGATCATGGGTTTATAAGTGAGGAATACTATCTTCATTGGTTTGAGGCCTTTTGGGGAAGCCCAAAGCAAAGCCATGAGAGCTTATGCTCAAAGTGGACAATATCATACCATTGTGGAGAGTTGTGTTCGTCTAACATGGTATCAGAGCATGGTTACATTCCAAAGATCATGCCGAGAAATAATAACAACACTGGAGAGAGATGAGAGTTGTCGAAGCCTGCAACAAAGGAAGGTCTGGTATCACTCCAATACCCGACGTTATCGAGAACCAACTACTTAGCATGGGCTATGAAGATGAAGGTCTATTTTCATGCTCAAGGGGTGTGGGACGCAATCGAATCAACTGAGTCTCTGGATAGTCTTGATGAAAGGAAGGATCAAATGGCCTTAGCAGCTATCTATCAAGCAATCCCTGAGGAGATGTTGTTTTTGTTAGCAGAGAAAGAGACAACAAAAGAAGCATGGCAGACGTTAAAAACTATTCATGTTGGTGCTAAACGTGTAAAGGAGGCAAAGATCCAAACTCTGAAGATTGAGTTTGAAATTATGAATATGAAGGAGTCCGAGACTATTGATGATTATGCAGCAAGGTTGACAGAAGTTGTTAATAAAATACGTACTTTTGGAGACAAGTTTGAAGAGGCATACTTGGTGAAAAAATTTCTCCGCTCAATACCTCCCAAGTTTCTTCATATCGCATCGACAATAGAGCAATTTGCCGATTTAAAGGTGATGACCATGGAGGAAGTCATCAACCGTCTTAAAGCATACGAGGAACGGATCGGTGGCAACAAAGAGAATGCTGAGCATGTCTTATTGACTCAAGGAGAATGGAAAGAGAAAAAACGTAGCGAGAATGGAGGCCATAGCCGAGGGCGAGGTCACAGTGGTCGTTGGAGAGGGAGAGGTCATGGACATGGAAACGACTCGTTTCATCAAGAGAAGAAGGCTAACAAGAGCAAGGTAAGATGCTACAATTGTCAAGGCCTAGGCCACTATGCCTCAGAATGTCGGAAGGTGAAGTGTTATAATTGTCAAAAAATTGGCCATTATGCATCCGAATGTAGATCGAAAAAAAGGAAGGATCATTATATTATTTTTCGACAATCGGAGGGAAATCCTTTTCTGGTGAGAGAGGAAATCGTTTGACGGGAAGAGAGAAGAAAGTCATTGGAAGAAAATAAAACGCGTAAAAATGACAGGGAGAAAGAATTGCAATTTGATTTGCTAAAAAGAAGGTGATCTTTTCTTGTCAACAGATTCACCTATTTAAATAATTAAATATCCTAAAAAATGTGGGAGAGTGGCAACTAAATCTGTGCCATCTCTTTTGAAATGGCCGCCTACAAAATTGGTAATCCATTCGACGTGTTTGTCAAATGGTCAAAAGAAAATATTTAATCAAACTAATTAAAATGTGTAAACCTAAATAAGGAAACCAACAGGCTTTTATCTAACACATTATGCATCCCACTGTAGATCGAAGAAAAGGGAGAATTAGGCGCACTTAACTGAGACGCAAAGTGATGAGGATGAGCCAGCCTTACTTACAGCACAAGTTTGTGAAGTCCGAACTCTCGGTTCACCAGAGTTGACGGAGATGGCTCTTTATGAAGAGAAGGTTGTCCCGGAAGAAATTGAGAAGAAAAGGAACACTTGGTTCCTAGATACAGGAGCCAGCAATCATATGACTGGGTGTCGAAGTTGGTTATCGAAATTGAACGAGCCAGTAACCGGCACGGTGAAGTTTGGAGATAGATCACTTATAGAGATAAAAGGACGTGGAGATGTGATTCTGCAATGTAAAAATGAAGATCACTGTATCCTCTCCGATGTATATTTCATTCCTACACTTAAAAAGTAACATTATAAGTTTAGGACAATTGGATGAACAGGGCTGTAAAGTTGAGATCGAACATGATTTACTTGTTAATTTCACAAAGGAAAAGGAGTTCTTGGCAAAAGTGAATCGGTCAAGAAATAGGCTATATACAATTAGCCTAAAAACAACAAAACCAGCATGTCTACTTGGTAAGTTGTCTGAAGATTCTTGGTTGTGGCATGCTAGATATGGGCATTTGAATTTTGAGGCTTTAAGAAACCTGTCTACGAAACAAATGGTGAAAGGAATTCCGTATGTTGAAAGGATCAAACAAGTTTGTGATAGTTGTGTAATCACTAAACAACGAAGAACACCATTCCCACAACAAGCGAATTTTCGAGCCGTTAGTGTTCTACAATTGGTGCTTATTTGTGTGGTTCAATTACTCCAACAACTCATGGAGGTAATAAATTCTTTTTGCTGTTGGTAGATGATTTTAGTAGATATATGTGGATTGAATTGCTTAAAAATAAATCTGATGCATTCTTGGGATTCAAACGTGAAAAGAATAAAATTGAAATTGAAACTAAATCCGGAAAGAAATTGCAAGCACTTAGAACTGATGGAGGTGGAGAATTTACAAGTATTGAGTTCAAAGAATATTGTGAGAGCAGTGGGATTAAAAGATATCTAACAGCACCCTATTCTCCTCAACAAAATGGTGTGGTTGAACGACGAAACTAAATTGTTATTGCAATGGTGCGAAGCATGTTGAAGTGCAAAAATTTGCCGATGTATTTCTGGGCAGAAGCGGTGAAGACAGCTGTCTACATTCTTAATAGATCCCCATTGAAGAGTGTAATTGAAGCAACTCCTTATGAGAAATGGAGAGGAAGAAAGCCTAATGTAGAGCATTTTAGAGTGTTCAGAAGCCTGGCGTATGCAAGAAATACAACACCAAATTTAACCAAATTACAAGACCGAAGTGTGCCAATGATTTTTGTAGGATATGAAACAGGTTCAAAAGCTTATCGTTTGTATGATCCTGTTCATTATGATCCACAGGTCAATGTGCAACAATTGGAAGAAAATAAGAAGGAAGGTGGTAAATTCCTTCATATCAGTCGGGACGTCAAGTTTCTAGAAGAAGAAGAATAGAAATGGGATGTGCAACAATTGGAAGAAAATAAGAAGGAAGGTGGTAAATTCGCTGTTCATTATGATCCACAGGTCAATGTGAATGACGAGGACATTTTAGAGGAGCCGGGAGAATCATCAGGGACTCTATTGGGAGACGATTCATCACCAGCAAATGATTTATCACTAAGAGACAATTCATCTCCAAGAGACGATTCATACATCTCATCAAGTCCAAGAAAATTTCGACAGTTAAAAGAAATTTACTCTGATTCAATTGATTTGGATGAAGAAGCTAGGATGTGTTTTCTTTCACTTGAGGAGCCAAATTCATATATGGAAGCAAGAGATAATGAGAAATGGCAGCAAGCAATGCTAGAAGAGTTGTCTGTTATTGAAAAAAATGGCACGTGGGAGTTCACAAAACTACCAAATAGACATCGAGCAATCGGGTTGAAATGGGTATATAAGTTGAAGAGAAATCTGGATGGGGAGATTGAGAGATATAAAGCCCGTTTAGTCGCAAAGGGTTTTGTCCAGAAATATGTAGTGGATTTTGATGAAGTATTTGCACCTGTTGCAAGGCTTGAAACCGTGCGAGTCTTGATTGCTTTAGCAGCGCAGAAGAGTTGGGAGATTCATCATATGGATGTCAAGTCAGCATTTCTTAATGGTCAGTTGAAGGAAGAGGTTTATGTAGAACTACCAGAAGGATTTGCTGTGGAAGGTCAAGAAGGGAATGTTTACGACTCAGGAAAGCATTGTATGGCTTACGTCAAGCACCTCGTGCCTGGAATGCAAAACTGGATAATTGCTTAAAGTCTCTTGGATTTCAAAAGTGTCCTTTAGAGCATGCTGTGTATACACGTTGAAAGGAAAATAAAATTCAAATAGTTGGAGTTTATGTTGATGATTTAATTATTGTCGGGTCAAGCAAGGATGATATTTTAACCTTCAAGCAACAAATGAAGAAGTTGTTTGAAGTGAGTGACTTAGGATTGCTGTCTTATTATTTGGGAATAGAAGTTAAACAAGATGTTGATGGAATCAGGTTATCTCAGTCGAGTTATGCGGCAAAACTTTTGGCAAAGCTTGGAATGATGGATTGTAATCCGTGTCATGTTCCTATGGATTCGAAAACAAAACTAAGAAAAATGAGTAATTGTACATATGTTGATTCCACTCTTTATAAGAGTATTATCGGAAGTCTTCGTTATTTAGTGACCACACGACCTGACTTATCATATTCCGTTGGAGCTATGAGTCGTTATATGGAATCTCTGACTATGGTTCATATGGCAGCTGTGAAGCAGATACTCAGGTACGTGAAAGGAACTATTGATATAGGATGTCATTATGTGAAGGCAAAGCAAGTAGAAAATCGCTTAATCGGATATAGTGATAGTGATTTTACTGGAGATATAGATGATCGAAAGAGCACTACGGGGACATTGTTTTTCTTATATGGCAGTCTAATTACATGGACTTTAAAGAAACAAAAAATGGTGGCACTTTCGTCCTGTGAAGCGGAGTATATTGCGGCGACGTCAGCTGCTTGTCAAGGAATATGGTTAGGACGTTTACTGAAGGTATTGCATGGGAAGGAAGTAAATCCAGTTCGTTTAAATATCGATAACAAGTCTGCTATAGTATTAGCGAAAAATCCAGTTCATCATGATCGCAGCAAACATATAGACATGAGGTTCCATTTCATTCGTGAATGTGTGCAAAAAGGAGAGATTGAAGTGGATCATGTAAAAACTGAGGATCAATTGACTGATATACTTACGAAGCCATTAGGATGACAAAAATTTGTGGAGCTTCAAGAAATAATTGGTTTGAAGAAGGTAAGAATGTGAAGATCGAAATACAAGATTAAGGGGATGATTTGTTAGTTTGTTTAATCTTGTATTACAGTTTTAGTATTTGTGGATAATAGCGGAAGTTATTAGCAGTTGTTGCTGGGAAGTTAGTGTAGGTTATTAGCAGTTATTTAGTTTTTTTTTCTTTTTCTGTCTACATATGTATAATGCAGCAAGTTGAAGAACATAATTTAGTTGGTTTTGCTTTTTTTTAGTGTTTGTCTCTTTCTTGTATGAGTGTGTCTGACAGACGCATCCAGAAACTGTGCATCGTCAGTGACCTTTGCAGTTTGTCACCTTGGCCCTTTGTTTTCCTTGGCTCGACACTTCGGCTTGGTCGGCAGCTCCGTTGCATTCCGCGGTTCGGCTCGGAGGCATGGCTTGGCGGCTCAGTGGCTCGGTAGACGAATAATATATCGATTCCTAGGTTTCCGACCCTCCTAGAGCCATTCCCACCCTCGTTTCAACCATTTGAGGTCAGTGTAACTCCACTTCGATAAAAACAGGTTGTGATAAGAACGTACCTTAGTAGTTAGGCATAAGGGCTAGTTCTGAAAGGACTCTAAGTGTATCATGTGATCTGATAGGGGTAGTTAGGTGCCAGAGTTAGCGTCGCAAGTGACTTAAGGCCGAGGAGGTAAGTAACCTCACTGTTTGCGTTTGTTATCTATGTGCAATGGTGCGTGCACTGTGGTGTGTGCTGTCAATGTATGCTATGCCATGTGTTTACCTTGTTGTGAATTGTCGGTTTATACCTTGTATGCTATGCTAAGTATCTTCTTGTGGTGAAATGTCATGTATGTCATGCTCATGTATGTGATGCTATTGTCATGAATTGTTTTACCCTGTATGCATGAAATTAATTGATATGTCGTGAATGTGTTGGGAGTTTTAGGTGCCATGGATGTATTGACTGGTGTACTACAATACCCTCATGTGATGTTCCATTAAGTCATGCTATTTAACGCGACGAGGGAAATGAAACGATGTATGTGCAATGCCATGGGGGTAAGCGTTAGGGACACCATGCATGTTGTGTCTTATGCATAGGGTTACCACTATGTTATGTAGTGATGGTACGGACACGTACACTCGATATTATGCTCGCTATGATATCATGCAGACCCCCTCCTTTTCCGTGGCGTCTGGTAACGTATGTCATGCGTACCCGACCAAGTCAGGCTCAGGGGGTTTGTATACGAACCCGCCTAGTGGGCCCATATTGACGTACATGGGTCGTGCGTGAAGAAGTACCACGCATCCACTCTGCCCGGATAAAGCCAGGGCCTAAGGCCACAGCCCCCTCATGTTTTCTTTTCTTTGCTTGTGATTGTGCATGTGTGTTGTGTGTGAACTGCTTGTGTCCTTGATATGTATTGTATGCCCAACAGTGGGGCGAATTATTGGATATTTTATGTAATACTCAAGCCACGTGCTACCTATATTTTCAGGAAAATTATTGGGTATTTTATGTAATACTCAAGCAACGAGCTATCTATATTTTCAGGTAAGGGCAAGACTCTCATGTACGGTTGACGGTGAACATTGCGAAGGCCATGGTGTTGGGTTTTATATCTTAAAATTCATAGTTTGTAAACAAAAAAAAACATATTCTATTTTCAATAAAGTTATTATTTATTTAGTAAAGATTATTATTGAATAAAGTGAACTTTACAATTATTAATCTAAATCCAATAAACTAAGAACACTCTGACTATAGTATGATTACTTGAACTATATGTAGAGACAATAAGAGTGAATCAAGTTCAAGTATATAGTCAAAATGATCTATAGTATGAGGATAAGGTTGAGTACCTTATTCTGAGGACACTATGGATGCGGCCCACTTTTGTATATGACATAAACAATGTGATCACTAAATTGTACATGTGGAGATATGTGAGTGGGGGTGTCCTATGCAATGAGTATTGCATAAGATCGGACCATGAAGAAAATCACTCTCACTTTATAATGTCGTTTCGAGACTGATTTTCTTTTCATTCGATAGCCTAGGTAACTTGATTTTAATCCTGAGCTAACCATGAAATCTTGTTTATTCGGAATTATCCTTAGATTTGCATGGGTGAGAGTGGCCTAGTTCGCCGACTCAATAGACCTCCCATTTCAAGGGTAAGACTGGGTGAATGGTTGGGGACGTGGGGTGCAAGATGGAATTCACTCCTACCCACTTTTAGGGATAGAAGAGAGGTAGTTCCCTTAAGCACTAACTCCAGGTCTTAAACAAGGGGCCCCTCCCTCTCATTGGCCTGAGAGGGATTCGGTTTACTGGTTGGACCACAAACCAATTGTTCATTAGAGGATCAGTGAGACATAAGGAACAAGAAGTAACTTCAGGGGTAAAACGGTAAATTGACCCAACTCTAGTTACGAACAACCAGTGAAGGATCGACTTATTAATCATGGTTATATCAAATGGACAGAAATATATCTATAGTGAGGGGAGTGCAACTACTAAGCTATAGTGGAGTGTCCTAGTAGTTAACAAATGTTGGTCAACAAGGTTAATGAGTTTAACCGGTTAATCTTAGATCGTTGGAGCCCATGATCAATAGGTCCATTCCGTCCCTCTGCTAGCTCATATCGAACTAAACCATAGAACAGTGTGACAAGTGAGTTCAAAGTGTTCGAATTCAAATTAGGGAATATGCGCTACATATATACGATATATTTAACCGCATTTTTGTTTTATTTATGAATTAAACAAAAAGAGAGAATCTAAGATATTTAAATAAGATATAAATATCTTAATCAAATAGGTGTGGAATTGATTGGGATTGACATTTGAATTAATATTAAATATTAATTAAATAGTTTAATTAATCATTTAATATTACTTTAATTTGAAATTTATTATTCAAATTAATTGTTGAATCAAAATGAAGAAAGTCAAAATGTACTTCATTTAATCGAAAAATCCATGTTTGAGTTAGTGGAATTTTGAGGTTTCAAAATTTTGTTTAACCAATCAAATTTTAGTGGAATTTCGAGGGTCAAAATTTGGTGAACTCAAACTTGCATGGTTGCCACATAATCTCAAACATTTGAGTGGAATTTTGATTGTCAAAATTTGGTGATCTCAAATTTGGATGAACATGCAAACATGACTCTATAAATAGAGCGATCATAGTACATGGAAGGTTTTCCTTTGGGAAAACCTTGAGAAAAACCTTTCACAAACTCTCTCTTCATATATACTAAATCCCTCCCAAGTTTAGTCACTCACCGATTCCACAATCCCGTTCTAAGGTCGGTGAGTAGTGGAGAAGACACTAGTGGTAGTTCGAAACCGGTTCGTGAAGAAACTTGAGCGACAAAAGGTTAGTATTCAATCACTCACTGGATTCCACAATCCCGTTCTAAGGCTGATGAGTAGTGGAGAAGACACCAGCGGGCTTGTAGTGCTGTAGACATCTTGTTGAGATTCTTTTGAATAATAGCTATTTGCAATTGTTTCGGGTAAGGCTTTGCAATTGTTTCTTTGAGGCGAATTATTGGGTATTTTATGTAACACTCAAGCCACATGCTACCTATATTTTCAGGCAAGAGCTTGTAGCACATGCTACCCATATTCCCATGTAGCGAAGGCCATGGAAGTCTTAGAGAGGGCTTGTAGTGCCGAGACGTCTTGTTGAGATTCTTTCAAATAATAGCTATTTGCAATTGTTTCACGTAGTTAGCTGTTGATTGGTTTTCCCAGTTAGGTCGTCGCTATTAATTTTCCAGTTACGAACTATTTATAATAATGAACATGTCGTCGCTATTGAGATTGTCTTATATGAATTTTCATACTTTTGTCATATGAATGCAAGGTGTAATGACCCAAATCCACTGCTCGCTTATATTGTCCTCTTTGGGCTTTCCCTTTCAAGCTTCCCTCGAGGCTTTAAAATGCGTCTACTAGGGGAAGGTTTCCACACCCTTGTAAATGGTGGTCTGTTCTCCTCCCCATCCAATGTGGGACATAACACAAGGTAATGTTACTAATTAGGTTAAAAAAAATTAGGGCATTACAGCCAAGTTCTCATAAGAAAAGTTCTCCCGTTTCTTTGCAGCAATAAGTTTCATATACTCACAAAGAATGTCCCTCGTTAACGTCTCTCAAAAGTTTGAGACAAGAGTTTGGTAGCATATGCTTGATATCAGATAAAATTAGAGCTTCCAATACATTGTATACAGGCCAATCAATTTGGTAACATATTTATAGAATTTTAGCCTAAGTTTTACCCGATAGAGCAAAGAAAGTTTTTTTTCTAGAAGAAAGAAATAGAGAATTTCACTAATTAATGAAATTACTAAAGATGGTTGATTACACATTGCAAAGAAGAACTCTCATTCTAAATTGAAGATGAAAGACTGTAATTTTAAAAAGGTTGTTAATATCTACCAAGTACATTCTGCCAAGTAGGCGTCAACTCGATCATGTGATCGCTAATCGCTGCACTTTTTCCTCTTTGTGGAATAAGTTCCGATCGTCATAGTTGCCCAAACAGAGTGGCTATAACAAAACAATGGGAAAGGAAATCACCATTAGACTCTGTAACCAATGTCAATCTTAGATAGAAAATCAGGCCATAAGTAGAAAAGAGACAAAGCAACATTAAAAGATTAGTACAGTTTATATGGAGAAACTCCCGAAAGGAAAGAGGGCCAAAATTACACAATTACACAAGAAGATACTTTCTTCTTCAGTTTTCTATTATCAACATAGCGTTTTTCTTCTTTATTAGTAACATTAGGTCTAATACAATTGGGTCCATTAGCTTTTCGAGTGGACCAACTCAATGAAGAAGGGAAGATGAGTCCTCAGAGCCATTGTGACTGCGCTCCTCAAGCCCTATGGTCTTACAGTCTACGATGTAAGAAAATCAAAGCTTGAGCTACTCTGACGTCCATGTTCTTTAGTCAAATGCCATTACAACCACGCTGAGTTTCTTACGGTCACAAAGGATGTGACCAATTCCTTGGCTCTTTTCAACCGCACTCTCCTCCATTATAATTTTCCCTCCTCGATCACAACCCTAGCATAAAATAAAAGCAACCCATTTAGACTACACTCACTAGAAGCCTTATCAATCAAAACTCTTTAGCAACAATTTTTGGATGGAGATTTCAACACCCAGGAAGCCAAATCAAAGAATATGGGGCTCGAAATGATTTAGGGCCACCATTATTAAAGCTAAAAGATAGAGAAAGATAGCCATAAAAAAAATCAAAGAGAAAGAAGAAGTCGGTCGAACATGAAAAAATTGAAAAAAAACTACTGGTTCATCTCGCCTTTGCCCTCGAAGTGAAAATTAAGACATTAGAGTGAGTAGAACCAATAGCAATCTACACAAATATATTAGCAAATCCCTGCTTTTTGGTTGCTTGTTCGGGAACTTTAATGTTTCTTTTAGTTACCGTCTCGACGTTCACGGTCCTGATTCAGTCCTATCCCTGAACGCCGAACTGGAGTTCGGCAGCAACAATGAGGAACTCCACGGTTTGCTTCAGCGTGAGAAGCTCTACCACCTTTTGCAATGTCCTCAGCCGTAGTTCGTCGGCTTTCTTCATAATGCTTTCTTCATGGCATCTCTTTAGACTGTCTAAGGTTCGTTACTTATGAACTTATGCTATACATCACGTATACTAAGTTCACATCGTATTGCAAACAATATCACTCAGCATGCTACACATCACATCATACTCTTAAATAAATAAGTGAAATATCACAACAATTTCAGTAATGTTAACATAAAAATGCGTAAGTGTTTAAAAACATTTCTCTTTTTTTATCCTGTGCAAGGCGTACTTGACGGTGACGAGGCATCGACGTTGGGACCATGGAACATGTCAAATCTACATCGTAGGCTAGTCTACAAAATCTAAAACTTGGCTCTGATACCAACTGTAACAACCCTAAATTTTCACATACTCAGAGTCGCTACTAACGTCTCATACTCATCTCTAACGAGGAAATATAACTCTTAAAATGAACATCATTTATAACATAAATTTTGAAAATGGTTTAACTTTTTCTCTGGAAAACACAGCCATCATCTAACATGTTTAAATACGAAATAATGAAATTTAGAGAAAATAAAAATAAATACAAAATAAGTTAAAACGATGAAATGCAAAACAACCTATTCTAACCTAAGACTAGGAATTTAAATATGAGTCTACCCTATGCACGTGCCACAGTCTCTGCTCATGATGTCGCCGTTCTCCGTACAAATGCGTCTTGCCTTTACCTGAAAAATGATGTGGCACACGACTTGAGTATTTCAAATAATACTCAGTAAGTGGCCCCACTATAGGGGGCCATGCATATACAAACACAAGCAAATCATGATTTAGGGACCAATCTCTAACATCATATGGGTGGCCTCCAGTCTCGGACAAATTGGATGTGTAGTACTTCCCTACACATGACTCACACATCCGAGTGTGAATCCCCAGGGCGCTCGCACACCCCTTGGGCCCTCTTGCCAAGCTAATCTGTAGCGACGTCTGGAGGTCAGTGAAACCCATAGTGTCATTCTCCTTATGAACATCCTGCTCATCATACTGTGAGCGTCCACACTCATCATCATAATGTGCACATTCGCACTCATTTTCATACTGTGGGCGTCCGCACTCATCATCTGTAGGGGTAGTATCCCTATGCTTATGAACATACAATATGTATGAGGTCCCTACAATGTCCATCTTATTATCTCTTCTGACGCAACCCTCTAGTCTCATCTTTTTGTTACATTAAGTAACACATGATCGTGGATATTTATATTAACATAATTTTCATGCTCTTAGGGTTGTGTCCTATGTCGATCTAATGACATTATGTAATATGACACTCATCATCATATACCATGCTCAATATGGAAAACAGATCATATTAAAGTAAATGTCATTCAATACTAATCATATTGCAATATAGTGCCTCAAGCATATCAAGTATGTCGTTCATCGAAATATATATATTAAGCACATCATC
The DNA here is from genome assembly GCA_018691285.1 of Cucurbita argyrosperma subsp. sororia. Classification (NCBI taxonomy): domain Eukaryota; kingdom Viridiplantae; phylum Streptophyta; class Magnoliopsida; order Cucurbitales; family Cucurbitaceae; genus Cucurbita; species Cucurbita argyrosperma. The sequence goes on from CM031883.1 coordinate 1,616,238, forward strand.
AAGCATCATAAATCATACATCATCAGAACTCATAAATCATTATATACTCATACATCATCATATGCTAGTATACGACATCATACAATACAGCTCATTCGTCATCGTACCTCATACATCATCATACACCAGTATACGACATCATACGATATAGCTCATGCATCATCATATTCATACAATTTCTAGCCTATCCTATAGTAAGGCCACTTACCTGATTAGGTTAGGCTAGTATCATTGATTTATCCTTAATGAAAGTTCGATTTTTGTTCTTTATTATCCAAGTCAATCTACGTGAACCCATTAGATCAATTTCAAGTTCAATTCTCTATATGTATTCTAAGACAAAGTCTCTAATGCTCGCATGAAGTCTAACACATGAAATATATATATATATATATATTTATATAAAATTTTATTTTCATTAAAGATATCATTTTTTATTATTACTACTATTTTTCTAAAAGATATAATTTTTGTATTCTCTACTTTCTTGGTTCAAGAGACATTCCTTTTCATGACTTATCATCTTTTATTCTTTGAAATTAGGTTGGATTTGGTTGAACATATAAAAATTACCAATATTTTTCTACTCCTTGAATCACATAGATAATTTTAAAAATCAATTAATCATCTCAAAATCTTCATTTTCTTCCCTCTCTATTCCCTGTTTTTCATTTAATTTTGTTCAAACTTAATTTTTGGGCCATTTAAATCAATTCCATACTCACTTTTTTTTCCTTAAAAAAAATTATTGATCCTGGCTGATTTTCTGTAATAATAACTAAAAATCTAAATAATTACAATATAAAAGAAAAAAAAATCTTACCCATCAATTTTTCTATTGAAGGCCAATTTCCTTTTTTCTCTCACATATAAATCTGTATTTTTTTAATTTTTTTTAGGTCTAAACCTTTTCTCTCTGTTCTCTTTCTATGGATGGCCGAACATCATTCTCTAGCTTTTGGGTAGTGTCTTACTGCTAGTTTGAATTAGCCAAATTATTCATTTGTACGAGGAGTCAACTTAGATGTATTTTAGTTGAGTGTTTATCGGAGTTATTTATAGGGGTTACTTCAGTTTAAATAGATGTCTTAAGGTTAGTAAAACACAACCATGATACAACACATCATTATTTCAATTGTTTCTATATTGTCTTATGTAAGTAATAATAATTTCAGATTTATTCACGCTTTTGAAGGTTAGATATTGTGACAGTTGGTATCAAAGCTTTGTTGGTAACCCAGATTTATTCACACTTTTGAGTGTTAGATATTGTGACCGTTGGTATCAAAGCTTTGTTGGTAACCAAGGGTTGTTATTATTACTCAAGGAGATGAAGGGTGGAAGTGCTCCTGTATTAAAATTATAATTATTGGAAGCTATGGGCAAGATTTGTGGGATTTAATTGAAGGTGATGACACAGAAATGCTAGCAGATACTCTACAGAATGCTAAATTACGCCAAAAATGAAGATCAAATGTGGAAAAACTTTATTTACCTTGCGAACTTTGATTAGCAAGGAATATATTGATCATGTTCGTGATTTAAAGTCACCAAAGCAAGTGTGGGAAACACTTCAAAAGCTGTTCACTAAGAAAAATACATCCTAATTTCAATTTTTAGAGAATGAACTAGCTGTGGTAACTCAAGGTAATTTTTTGTTGAAGAATATTTCTTGAAAGTGAAAAATCTGTATTCTGAAATTTAAGAATTAGATGCTGAGGTGTAACGACCCAAAATTTTCTACTTAATTTAAGGTCGCTACTGTATACATGTCATAAATACATGTCATAAACATGAGTGCCGAAATACTTCGTTTAAACTTTCTTAAAACATAACCTTCAGCTTAAAACATTGTCATAGACTTCCTTGTTTTTAAAACACTTTTAAAAACAACACAACAAAAGACTAAATAAAATAAATAAATGTTTAAATAAAAAAACATCTTATTCTAGATAATACGACTACCCTATGCATGTGTCATGGTCTCGAGTTGCGATGCTGTCGTAAGCCGTACAAGAATGTCTTGCCTTAAAATGAAATAAAGGTAGCACGTGGCTTGAGTATTTTAAGGAATACTTAGGAAGTGACTCCACTATTGGGGTTAAATGCAAGAACATGCAATATGCTATAACGAGACCTATCATATCAGTCTATTTTTCCTACGACACTATTCTAATGGGTAGCTTGGATGTGTACCATATACTCTACACACATCCCATATGTGCGAGTATGGGCTCACCAGACAGTTCGCACACCGCTGGGCCCCTTTTCTTGTCGGACGAGCCTTCTCTGGTAGCTCTCCTGCTGCCAACACCCATTAGAATTAGTAACTATCATGATAGCGCTATGTAAAACATAACGATCGTACCCCTGCCTAATGGATGTACACGTCCATACCCTCGTGATGGAATAGGGGTATCCCCCTAATGCATGAGCACACATAATGCATGAGGTCCCAACATTTTTTTGTTTTCATTATCATTTAATACAACCCCGCTATCTGTACATATTGTATCATTTTTCATATCATTTCACATATCGTTTCTCGTTCTTTAGTTTTCATATCATACATAATTCTAACGGGGTTATATTTCATGCCATTTATCATGATTTCATGTCATTCATATCATGCTGTATACACATAATTTAGGAGACATAACGTAACGTCTCATGCTTTTAACATAACATTTCATTATATACATATCATACCATAACATATTTCATATCATATTTCATATCATATGACAACATATATATATCTATCATTCACATGTCGTATCACAATCATATCATACCGTAAATATTTCGTAGTCATATCGTTCCCTAACTTATCATAGTCTCAACGTTCTTATACCTATCACAGCCATATCGTTACATGAACGTACCTTAGCCATATCATCATAGGAACGTATTCTAATGCTATCGTTCTATCAATCTATCACGAACCTATCCCTTTCTACCCATAACCTAACCGTCTTCTTTTATCAATCTCTCATATCCATAGCACTTCGATATGTAACCTACATTAACATTTCATGAATGTATCTTACTCCTATCGTTACATTTCGTTTTGTGCATCCTTCTCATATCCTATCCTTAACATATCATTGAGCACATCGTACCGTGATTATTATCATACAGTTCACATATCATAACATATACATAACATATCATAAGCATATCGATTTACAAATAATTCACACATATCATATGACACTTGCAAAACCACGGGCACGTGTCAACATCAAATATAACCATGCCGATAGTAAGGCCATTTATCTGGTTAGCTTAAGTTGTTGTCACGAATATATCCTTAATGAAAGTTCAATTCTGTCATTTGAAATCCAAGTCAACCTATGTGAGCTCATGACATTGGTTTCAAGTTTGAACACTGTAAAATTATTTCTCTAGTTTACATTGGTCCATAGTTAAAAGTCTTTAAATATTATATATCTATAATTATGTTTTATTAAAAATATTAGTTTCTATGGTTACTCTTGTATAAAAAAGTTATAAAGTTATTTGAAGTCATTATGTGCTTTCTTGCCCTCTATAATTACTATTCTCTCTATATTTAGTTTAAGTTTTTAATTCCTAAATCTTCCTTCTCTCTTTTTTCTTTATCTGTATCTACTCTACTACCTTTTAATTTTTCCTTATCTCTCTGTTTCCTTTTCTTCTCATTTTGTTAACATTTAATTTTGTTCACAAATTTTATTGGCCATTTTATTTTTAGTCTATTCATTTGTCTACTATATAAATTTATTGATCTAATATTATTAATGGACCTGATTTACTAGAATTTATATAAATGATTGACATTTAGTTTCTAACTCAAATGGAAACAATTGTAATGATTTAACGAAAATCTAACTATAATTGACTGTGATTTCTAAAAAAAATAGGACAAAAGAAAATTAAGATTTAATATATGCCTTAGATCATATCTATCTTCACATAAATCTTAGACACCTGAATCTCAATGGGGTAAAGACTATTCTCATCTTTTTCTCAAATTAAATCTGGCAATGGTTGTTTTTTCAGTTTCTTTGTGCAAACTATGATTTTTTTTTTTTTTTTTTTGGCTAAGGGCTGGGTTGGAGACAGAAAATTGGGGAAGGGATAAGAGGTTAGTGGAGAGAAATGGGGAAAGTTGTTTTTTTTTTTTTTTTTTTAATTTATTTATTTATTATTATTATTTTTTTTTTTTTACAATTATTTCTTTGTTTATTTATTTATTTATGATTTTATACTGAGCTATTACATGCGAAGCTACTGAGTGATGCTCGATTACGGTGTTATCTTATTCGTAGATTACGAAAAGACTTTATGACATTTGTTTCCTCAATACTAGGGGTGCAAATCAGCCTACATCATTAAATTGGAGACTTTGCTTTCTAATTAGGAAGGTAGGAGTAACAAACTTTCTACAAGGTCAGAAGTGTCAGAGATCAAAGGAGACAAAATTTTCATTCAAAGCCTCAATCAAGCAATGGGAATCAATTCAGAAGTGAGGAGTCACCAAAGAAGTCATTTAAAGCTTATTACAAGTATGGAAAACCTTGCCATTTTAAACGAGATTGTCGGGTGAAAGTGGTGTGTCATCGTTGCGGAAAGCCAAGCCATATCAAGCCAAATTGTCGAGTCAAAATGCAGGAGTCAGAAGTAAATACTGTACATGAAAGTAAAAATTCTTCAGATCCAATTTGGGAACACTGCTTAACTATTGAGGTTCTTGACCAACCAACAAATGTGACTTCAGTTGTACATCAAAATGATGTCTCTGCAGATGCTCATGCCTTTATAGACTACAATGAAGAATTGATTGTCGATTCTGGTTGTTCTCATCATGCAACTAGAAATGAAACTCTTCTATCAGATGTTCGTCCACATTGTCAAAAGAAGGTCATTGTGACAGTTGATAATTCAATGCATCCTATGACGAAAGAAGGAGATTTGAATGATGGGAGTGTTCTACTCAAGGACGTTTATCATGTTCCTGATTTGAAGAAAAACCTTGCTTCTGTATCACAAATAACAGATTTAGAAAGGTATATTCTTTTTGGTCCTAAAGATGTTCAAATACTTTCTAATATGAAAATGTTACTGCTGATATCCTGTTCTGTGGAAAAAGAAAAGAATCTTTGTATGTTTTATCAGCTAGTGATGAATATATCAAGAAAGTTGGGCATAATGCAAGCTTAATGCTTTGGCATGCTCGTTTGGGTCATGTGGGTTTTCAGTTGTTGCAGAAAATATCCACAAAACAACTTCTTGATGGTGTCCTTGTTTTTAAAGATATTCAGCATGATGAGATTTGTTCAGGATGCCAATATGGCAAGTCTCATTGTTTTCCTTTCCCAAGCTCAAAGAGTAGAGCTTCAGCAGTATTGGAATTGATTCATTCTAATCTTTTGGAACCAACGCGAACAATAAGCTAGACCGGCCTTCATTACGTGATTGTGTTTGTGGATGATTTCACTCGTTTCAGCTGGGTATACTTCTTAGAACACAAAAGTCAAGCTTTTCAAAGTTTATTCAGTTTAAGCATGGTGTAGAAATGGAGGGGAATTTCTTTCAGATGATTTTATGGGATACTGTAAGGAGCATGGGATTCAGCGTCAATTGACTTGTCCAGAAACTCAGCAACAAAATGAGGTGGTTGAGCGCAAGTTAGCTCATCTTACATCAGTTTGCTTGTCTTGGCTGCATGGGAGGAGTATTTCCAAGAGAGTTATGGGCATCAACTTTTCAAATAGCTTGCCATGTTGTAAATCGACTGCCTCCATGGCCAGGGACAGAATCATCATCATTTGAGCTGATTTATCATCGTAAACCCAATGTGAGTTATTTTCGTATTTTTAGGTTTTTTTGTTATGTTCATGTACTGAAACATAATCGAACTAAACTTGACCCAAAGGACAAGAAATGCATGTTTGTTAGCTATGATACCCATTGAAAGGGTTGGAGGTGTATGGATTTGGAAACAAAGAAGGTTATTGTATCTCGTGATGTGGTGTTTGATGAAATTTCAAGTTACAAATACGATGCATATGACAGCAAAAGTACAACTACTGTTGCACTCTTTCTTGATGATTCTACATTAAAGCTGTGGAGAATGCAGAAGCCACTACAAATATTGAAGTTGCCACAAGAAAAAATACTCAAAGATAGAAAAAGTTATCAGGTCATTTGTCTAATTTTGTAGTTGACATTAATCAAATTTATGTTATGTCTTGTTTTTATACGTGAGATACAAGTGAAAATGAGCCGAAGTTGTACAGTAAAGCTAAAGGGATTTCAAAATGGGAAAATGCAATGATGTAAGAGATTTCAACACTTGAAAAAAAATGACACCTGGGAGCTTGTACCAAAGCTTCATGATGTCAATTTAATTACTTGTAGGTGGGTTTACAAGTTGAAGAAAAAAGCTGATGGTAGAATTGATAGACACAAAGCTCGTCTTGTTGCTCATGGGTTCTCTCAGCAATATGGTCGAGACTATGATGAGATTTTTAGTCCAGTCGCAAGGATGGTAACATTACGGACAATCATCTCTTTAGCTGCTAGTAAAGACTAGAAATTATGGCAGCTTGATGTGAAAATGTTTTCCTTTACGAAGAGTTGGATTGTGATATTTTTATGGAGCAGCCGCAAAGATTTACCTCTAAGGAATATCCTTATTATCTATGCTCCTCATGCCCCTCGTGCTTGGTTTAGACTCAAGCATTGTATGGACTCAAGCAAGCTCTTCGTGCTTGGTTTGGTAATCTTGCTCAATATCTTAATTTTTGTGGTTTTAAGTCTTCATGTGTTGATTCGAGCTTATTTGTTAAGAAAACAGCAACTATATACACCTTGCTCCTACTTTATGTTGATGACATGATTATTACTGGTGATGATATTGTTGAAATCAATAGTCTCCAAGATGCCTTGTCTGTTGTTTTGAAATGAAAGATTAGGTGTATTGTTTTCTAGGTTTGGAAATTAAGAAATGTGATGGTTAAGGATGTGCAACAAGTTTATTGCAGCTGTTTCGTACAGAGAATTCAAGAGATAAAATTACTCCTATGGGACAAAATCTCAAATTAGCTAGAAATGAAGGGAAGTCATTAGAAGATGATACAATCAACTCATTGGTAGTTTATTCTATTTAACTATCACAAGGCCAGACATTGCTTTTTCAGTAGGAGTTGTATCTCAATTTATAAATTAGCCACATGAAACACATTTAACTGTAGCAAAAAGATTCTTTGTTATATCAAGGGCACTCTAAATTAATGATTAATGTATGAGAAATCAAAGCCATTTTTCTTAGGTAGTTTTGTGGATGCTGATTGGGCTGGTGACGTGAACAATAGACGCTCCACAATAAGTTTTTGTTTTACAGCAGGCTCTGCTGCAATTTCATGGTGCAGTAAAAAGCAAAGCACCGTTGCCTTGTAAGTTGTGAAGCAGAATATGTAGCTGCTACAATGGCTATTAAAAAATGTTTATGGCTTAGGAGGCTTATTCAAGAAACGGTGACTACACTCAATCTGCCAATTCAAATTAATTGTGATAATGAAAGTGCAATAAACCTTGCTGGAAATCCGGTGCTTCATGCTCGTTCGAAACAAATTGAAACTCATTATCATTTTGTTCAAGAGAAAGTATTATCGCCGGATGTTGAACTGTCGAAGATACATACTAATGAGCAAGTTGCAGACATAATTACTAAGGCACTAGCAAAGTGAAGTTTGAAGTGTTTCGTAAGTCTCTCATAGATTGAGAAATAAGCTTGCACCAAGGGAGAAATTTAGTGCAAATTATTGTTGGTTTGAATTAATCCAATTGTTAAATTATTAATTTTTATTAGGAGTCAATCTCAATCAATGGTGTATTTCAGTTGAGTCTTTAGAGGAGTTATTTAACTTTAAATACAAGTCTTACAATTACTAAAACAGAGCTAAGTACAACACATCATTATTTCGTCTTGTATTGTCTTATTTGTATAATAATAATTTCATATTTATTCACACTCTCTTACGGTTAGATATTGTGATAGGGAATAAGTCGAGGAGAGATATTTGGGAAAGGACTTGAGCTAAGAGATTAGTAGGGAGAGGGATGAGTTATTTTTATTTATTTATTTATTATTATTATTATTGTTTTATTATTTTTTTTGGACGGTTCACGATTCTCACCTATATATATCAAAGGATAAGCTTTTAGAGATAGAAGTTCATAATTAGTTTAGAATGAAGATCAAACCACGTAGTAAAACAATAATTTTCTAAGTTAACTGATTTATAAAGAGAAATTAAATATTACGTGATCTAATGTTACATATAGAATGCTCTTATTCTTATGCCTTCATACTTACGATTTGGATCCAATCATCTGTTACAATTATAAATTGGATCGTATCAATGTTGCTGTGAGAATAAGATACTCAACTTTATTCATTCACAATAAAGCTTTTAGGTTATTTTTTGAACATGATGCTTATATACTAATCATATACTAATCACAGTGTTCAAATTACATATTGTTCAAGATTATTTAAATTGAAACTAAAATAATCAAAATTTTTATTAAAGCCAAATCATAAAAAGCGAGTATAATGACCCAAAATTTCCACATGCTCAGAGTCACTACTAACGTCTCATACTCATCTCTAATGCAGAAATGTAACTCTTAAAATGAACACCATTTATAACATAAACTTTGAAAACGCTTAAAAACAACTTCTTCTCTGGAAAATACAGCAATTGTCTTACATGTTTAAATATGAAATACTGACGTTTAGAAAAAATAAAAATAAATACAAAATACTTTAAAACGATGAATTGCAAATCAACCTATTCTAACCTAAGATTAGAAAGTTAAATATGTGTCTACCCTATGCACGTGCCACAATTTCTGCTCGGGATACCGTCATTCTCGATACAAGTGATTGGTCAATTTTACAAAAAATGATTTTTTTTTTTTTTTTTTTTTTTTTTTTTTTTTTTTGTATTCTTTAAATTTTCAATTATTTTAGGATTAAAATTCTAACTAAATATGTTTTTACTAATAAGTTTATATTTCTTTCTAATAAACGGTAAATTTGACTCCGATTATAAAAAGTCTTTTAATAATAAAATTGAATTTAATTTTTAATTATACTGAAATGTTTTCTTAACTCAACAAATGCATTAAAGATGCATTTAACTTTAACTACACTCGGAAATTGCTATTTTTCGTAATACATTCTCTAATACGGTTGAAATAAGATGTATATTCATTTATTTTGAACAATTAAACGGTAGATTTGATCGTGAGAATACCAAAAGAAGGTGTCTCATCTTGAAAGTCTCATATGGCCCGCTACTGTTCTCAGTTATGTATGAGATCAAAAGTACTTTGAGGAATGTTTAGCAAATAAATGCCATTATCTCTAGCATACCAAAGACAAGATTGAAAATTGCAATGCAAAGCTAGCCACTCGCTTTTCTCTCTCCAAAACAATTCGAAGCTGGCATGTTGGTTGGTTGGAGTTCTTAGGAAACACCAAAAGAGCGTAGTCGAAGTCATATTCTCCTTGAATTACCATTTATAAGTATGACCACTTGTTACATTATGGTCACCCAAATCGTCATCTTTTGATTTGCAATGAACGAACAAGACCTAATTTTGGACAAGCTCGTTTACAATCCCCACGGTCCATTCACTTAGTGGCCTCATAGCTTTTGAGTTCACTGAAGCTAAACATGACGTTCCATGCATCGTCAAAATAAAAACAAAAGATGAAATCACAAAAAAGTTTAATATAGAAGAATTCATTGTAACTTTTTTTTATTTGATTTGATATTCAATTTAGAGTTGAATTGTTTTGATTATTATTTAAAAAAAATTATTCTTTTTACCCTTATGGAATCCACCGACATGTTAATTTTATTTATAAAAAAAACATATCAAGCGTAGACGTAATTTAAGTATAACAATTTCAAAATCGGGGATGTAATTTATTTTTATAAATAATTGTTTTAAATATTTCAAAACAATTTTTTTAATTTTATAAACATTCTATAAGTAACTTAGACCACCAAAATTATTATCTTTTGATTTGCAGCAAAGGAACGAAGTCTTCCCTGCATTCAATTGGTTAATAACTGTTACCTTTCATTTTGTCAATGGCGTTGTATGCTATTCTCCTACAAAAGATGGTTTCTCTGTCACAGCCGTTTATCACTAGAAGATATGAAATGATGCAGAAGTTTATCAAAAGATTTATTCTTTCTTGAACATGAAATGCTTTATTTTTTTTAGTTCCATCGAGTCTTCCCTTCTTATATATCCAATCGAAGAGGGGTGAGGAGATTAGTTTAATCGACACCAACAAATTTTTTTTGAATTTATTTATATTTACCAATTTCTTATCCTCTTCCTAATTTGGTAGGGTTGGAACTTATACACAATAATCTAGTTGTCATTTCTATTTATTATAGAAAATTTTTTAAAATGGGATGAAAAAATCTTATTATCATTTTCTATTATGCATTGGACAACTAAGAAGTAAATAATTATTGTTGTTAGGTTCACATTGAACAAAAAAATAAATTAAAATTGAAAATTGAAATGATGTCATATTTCACAATACATTTAAAATATAATCATTTAATAATAAAATTTAATTTAATTTTTAATTATACTGAAATGTTTTCTTAACTCAACAAAGAATAGAATGATGCATTAATGAAGCATTCAACCTCTGACCATGGCAAGAAATTGCTTTATTTCTTCTCTAATACCATTGAAATAAGATGTGTATTCATTTATTTTGAACAGTTGGATTTGAACGTGAGAATACCAACAGAAAGGTATCTCATCTTGAAAGTCTCAGATGACCCGCTACTGTTCCCAGTGATGTATAAGCTCGAAAGCACTTTGAGGAATGTTTAGCAAATAAATGCCATTATCTCTAGCATACCAAATGCAAGATCGAAAATTGCAACGCGAAGCTAGCCACTCGCTTTTCTCTCTCCAAAACACTTCGAAGCTGATGTGTTGGTTGGTTGGAGTTCTTAGGGTACACCAGTAGAGCGTAGTCGAAGTCATATTCTCCTTGAAATGCCATTTATAAGTCTGACCATTTGTTACACTATGGTCACCCAAATTGTCATCTTTTGATTTGCAATGAACGAACAAGACCTGATTTTGACCAAGCTCGTTCACAATCCCCACAGTCCATTCACTTAGTGGCCTCATATATTTTGAGTTCACTGAAGCTAAGCATGGCGTTCCATGCATCGTTAAAATAAAAACAAAAGATGAAATCACAAAAAAATTTAACATAGAACCATTCATGGTAATCTTTTGCTTAATTTTTCAGTGATTTGAATTGATTTTCAATTTATAGATGAATTTTTTTTTATCATTATTTAAAAAATATATATATTCTTTTTACCCTTATGGAAACCACCTTAGACATGTTAATTTTATTTAAAAAAACATAACAAACAAAGACGTAATTTAATTATCACAATTTCAGAATCTAGAGATGTAATTTATTTATTTATTTATTTATTTTAACTTCAAGTTTGGATGATATGAGTTTACAAACCATCTTCATTTAGTAAAATTTATATCTTAAATTAGTACAATTTAATTAAAATCAAATTATGAATTATATAAAAAATATGATCTCCTCCCATATTTCTTAAATTGAATTATAATTAAATTTGATGTTCGAGAATCCAATTTAAATTAAAGATATCAATTTAATATTGAAATGTGTAAACTAATATTTGTATTAGAAACTTATTTTTATAAAGCCCATGACATAAAGTTTTGGATATGTCAGGGAGACATCTTAATAAAATCTAGACCGACATTAACACAAATTTCTATACCAATAATTTCATAGTTAAAAAATTCTCTTATGAGTTTATTGATCTTAAATTTCAAATCCAATAATAATTTTTAGTTTTCTTAAATTAATAAAATAGATCTCGTTTAGATCCATTGATAATATATCTTTAATCAATATAATGAATTTTATAGAACTTGACGAGATTGGAGTCTCTAATAGCCCAAAACAAAAATAAAAATAAATAAATAAATTATAAAAAAAATACATCAAAATAATAATAATAATAATCAATATCACAAATTTCTTTCCACTCCACGTAAGAATTGATCTCATTCTCATATATCCAATTAATTAGATTTTTGTTCATTTTCATATATCCAATTAATTAGATTTTTATTAGCATTTTAAATTTTAATTGACCATTAGAAAATTCTATATACGGATTAAAATTGGCCAAGAATAACAAATTAAATTGTTAATGGAATTAAAATAAAATAATATAAAATAAAAGAGAAATACAGTGAGATTGAAAGAAAGAAAATAAAGAAAATAAAGAAATACAAATGGAAAGAAAAAAAAATAAGGAAAATAAAGAAATACAAATGGAAAGAAAGAAAATAAGGAAAATAAAGAAATAAAGATTGAAAGAAAGAAAATAAGGAAAATAAAGAAATACAAATGGAAAGAATGAAAATAAGGAAAATAAAGAAATACAGATCGAAATAAAAAAAAAAAAAGGAAATACAGATGGAAGGAAAGAAAAAGGTAAAATACAGTGGTCCATGTGGATTACTAGTGCATTCGATTTGCATTGAGTTAGGGTGGATTTTTAACCCAGTTTCATGTCATGATTTTAGAAAAAGTATGACAAATTTCTTGATTTTAGGTGGGAAAATAGGCAAATTTGCATATGTAATTTATCTACAAAGATGAGACATTAATGATGAACCATATCAAGTAAACAATTACAAACAATAACGAGTAAAGGAAAACAATTTTTTTTTAATTATTAAAAATATAGAGAACTAACCATTTTTATTGGAAACATTCCTACCATGAATTCCCTAGGAACTTTTGGACTATTCAGAATTGTGATCAATCAAATATTACAAAGTCTCGGTATTTATTACCGGTCAGAATTGGATCATAATGAAATTTCGGTCTATATCGACACCATAATATCTAACTCACGAGAAAGATTAGAATTAGAGATTGATCGAAAAGCAAAGATATGGGCTCGTGTGAGTAGGAAATAGAAAATATATATTCTAGTTCTATCATCAGCTATGGGTTCAAATCTAAGAGAAATTCTCAAGAATGTTTGCTACCCTAATATATATATCTTTTTGTCTTTCGTGAATGATGAGAAAAAAATTTTGGATAAAAAGAAAATGCCATTTTAGAGTTCTATCAACAATTTTCTTGTGTAGGCGGAGATTCCGTATTTTAAAATGAGATTTTGAGGATGTATGAACAAAAATGTTAGTTATTGAACCTTTAGCAAAGCTTAGAGAATTTTATTTGGAGACCAATGTAATGTAGGAACTAGTAAAACCATTGATCCAATTGATAGAATCATTGTGAAAAAAAAGCGAGGATCTTGGGATTAAGATTGAGTAAGTTTGTCAACCTTATTATACACATGAACATTTATTTCAATGAAGCGTCTCAGCCACAAACCATAGATGAATTATATTGTCCATTAAATTTTAGAAGAAACCTAAAAAATGACATGATAATGTTATGTATGAAATTTAGTGACCAGTTATGATAACGGGCTAAACCAAGTGTAGGTGTAAAACGACTAAAATACCCCTATAATTATGTACCACTAGTTTATTACCAAAGTGACATCTAAATGACATAAAATTTGATGAGGAGCCTTATGTCATGGTGTAAAGGGATTACACAAAATTACAAGACCATTGTTATATGTTGAGAAATTAAACAAAGATTTGGGATAGTAAAGGATCAAAAGACCTTTATAAAAATTCTATGACGTTTTCAAGATCCTAAAAGACTCAAAATACTATAGGAAAATTATATGAGACTCATTTATGATATTAAGGGTAAGTATAAAAGATTTTAGGGAATCAAAACAATTTTGAAGGATGAATCAACATTTAAAATAGGTAACTATCCATTACCAAGTGATAGGCTTACCAAAGTTTTATGCATGTAAATAAATGTTTATGCCTCATATGGATTAGGGGTATACTTGTTAAGAATTTTTACTTGGTGGTACTTCAAGATTTAAAAAAAAAAAACTCTTAGAATAAATACCCGAGTTATTCCATAATTAAAACACTTTTGGAACGAAAGTTTCTTTTAGAAGTAATGTAATAGCCCAGAAAAATAAAAATAAAAAAATACGTCAAAATAATAATAATAATAATAATAAATAAATAAATAACTAAAAAAAATTCCTTAAAAAAAAGTCAAGAAAAAGTAAAATGACATGTTAGATTTGAGAATTTTACTTTTGGTACGTTATTAAGGTAAATCCTATCTCAGATTTAGTTTTCCTTTATATTATGGTTACAGTAAATTAAGATAGAATCCGATCTTCTTTCCTTTATCCAATATTTTACAACGTTATTGTAAGAATCAGATCTCATTCTCTTATAACCAATCAATTAGATTTTTGTTAGCATTTTAAGTTATAAAAAAATAACATTAGAATTAATAAAAATTTAGTTGGCAGTTATATATAAATTTGTAAGATAAAATTTGACTAATAATATCAAATTAAAATGTTAATCGAATTAAAATAAAATAATATAAAATATAAGAGAAACCGAGTGAGATCGAAAGAAAGAACACAAGGAAAATAAAGAAATACATATTAGAAGAAAGAAACTAAGGAAATAGGATTAAAAGAAAGAAGAAGGGAAATTTTGGAAATAGGAATGGTTAACAAAATTGACCAATAATATCTGTTTATGGAATGAAAATATAATGAAAATAAATATAGAGGAAGAGTAATATCTGTTTACCCAATGAAAATAGAATGAAAATAAATACCGAAGAAGAGTAATATCTGTTCACAGAATGAAAATAATTACATCTGAAAATCTGTTTACATTAGGAGGAAGGAAGCTCGGTTTACATTAGGAGAAGGGAAGATTGAAGAAAGATTTAGTGAACAAAATTTAAAATCAAAACTGGAAATATGATATGACAAGAAACTCCATTCAATTTTGTCTAGTAACAATACACTACCGTAAGAATAGAAAATAGGATATGTAGTGAAAATAGCATTATATATAAATACAACATTTCAAGACTCTACTCATAAAGTCTCTAATATGTGAATTGTATGATAATAATTGCGGTACAACGTGTTCAATAATATGTTTGAGATAGAATACGAGAAGGATGCACAAAACGAAATTTAACGATAGGAATAAGATACGTTCATGAAACATTAAGGTTAGGTTACAAACCGAAGTATTAAGGATATGAGAGATTAATAAAAGAATACGGTTAGGTTATGGAGTAGAAAGGGATAGGTGTGTGATAGATTGATAGAACGATAGCATTAGAATACGTTCCTGTGATGATATGACTAAGGTATGTTCATGTAACAACATGACTGTGATAGGTATAAGAACATTAAGGCTATGATAAGTTAGGGAACGATATGACCACGAAGTGTTTACGATATGATATGATTATGATACAACATGTGAATGACGGATATATACATGTCGTCATATGATATGAGATATGTTATGATACGAGATATGTGATAAATTAACATGTTTATGATATGATATATTGTGATGCAATATAATATGTTATGGTATGATATGTAAATGATGAAATGCTATGTTAAAAGCATAGAACGTTATGTTATGTCTCCTAAATTGTGTGTATACAACATGATATGAATGACATGAAATCACGATAAATGGCAAGAAAGATAACCCCGTTAGAATTATGTATGATATGAGAACTAAAGAATGAGAAACGATATGATATGAATGATGAACGACATGTGAAATGATATGAAAAATGATATGATATGTACAGAACGCTAGCGGGGTTGTATTAAATGATAACGAAAACGGAAAAATGTTGGGACCTCATGCATTATGTGTGCTCATGCATTGAGGGATACTCCTATTCCATCACGAGAGTACGGATGCGTACATTCATTAGGCAGGCGAAGTATCGTTATGTTTTACATAATGCTGCCGCACTCACTTGCCTTTGTATCTCTTGGGCCTCCTTTGGATTAGTCCTATACGTTTAACGATTTGGAATGGACTCTCGAGGAATGAAGTTAATCTTGTGCTCAATCCCTCTAAGTGGTGGCAAACCACTAGACACCTCCTCAAAAAAAAAAAAAAAAAAATCTTCAACCTCTTGCAAAAGTAAACAAAATTAGGAAGCAATGAAAGGTTAAGCTTGTTAGTAAAGAAACAAGAACCTTGCACATAAGTACAATAATAATAGGGTGAGAGAACAAAAACATTCCTAACCTCACTTGATCTAACAAACAAGTTCACTTATTTGACTTTTCTCTCTCTTTATATTTTTTCTCTAGGTTGAGTGCTACTATTTTGTTTTTCACTTAAACTCTTTTCTTTCACTTAAACTCTTTTTTTTCACTTAATTTTTTTGGATCTCTACCTTTGCATAAGCCTCTTTCATTTTCTTTTCACATTTGCAAGGATCAATAAGAACATCTTTTGGAGACAATGGAATAAGAGTATTTTTCTACCATTGTGAGTAAAAGAGTATCAGTTTGCATACCCATCATACATTACCAGACGATCAAATTGTCAAGGTCTCTCTAGTAGTAAATCTCCAGCATGCATGGATACAACATCACATAAAATATCATCAACCCATTTTTCAATAGTAAAAGAAACAAGAGCTTGTCAAGTTACTTTTACTTCTCCACAATCACTCAACCATTGAAGCTTCTATGGTCTAGGATGTGGTTTTGTCTTTAAATTAAGTCTCTTGAAGCTTGTAGTAATCCGCCAATGACTTGCTTCCTTTTTTCAATGCTTGAAGCTCTTGCACCATGTCCCGTTGAAAATATTTTGGAACAAAGCACTTCCTCATGGACTCTTTCAAATCGTACCATGAATCGATTGGTGCTTCAAGATTTCTTCTCTTACTTGACATCAATTTATCCACCAAGTTTGAGCATATTGTTTGAATTGAGCAATGCATAATATTCCTTTCTTTTCATCACTAAAATTATGACAATTGAAAACCGACCCCACCCTTTTACCCATTCAAGGTACTCCGCTTGATTGATTTTGCCATAAAAATTTAAAAATTTTAATTTGACGCTCTCCACGTTACGATCAATTTCGTTCACAAGGAACTTGTTGAAAATTACGATGTATTCTTCCACGGCCTCTCCCTCACATCAAGGCACGACCAACTGCATGTTGACCGTCCTCTTGTTGATCAGAACTATCTCCCTTATATGATTTGCATGTTGTGGAGGTGGTGGAATCCTCTCTCTCTAGCTTGATTTTGAATCTCCAATCTTCCTATTCGATCTCTCACCGGATAAGGAAACTCTGACCAATTGGATCTAAGAACTCTCATAAGTGTTTGGATATGGAAACCCGTAGTTCATAAATTCTAAAACCCACAAATAAATTTGATTTCACTAGGAAAAAGTTAGACTCAGGTTATTATTGATAAAAAATGTGAGGGCAATAACATTTTTTATGAATCACTCCACAAGCGAAGCAAGATTGATCCTATCAAACTTAAATAATTCTAAAATGGAATTTAACTATGTAAAATTGAATCACTCCACAAGGACTCTTTTTATTTTATATGATTGTTGTCTTGATTTCTATCACCTTAGTTTTAGAACATTTAAAATTTCAAAAGGATTTTAAAAAACACTCTGGAATTTTTTAAAGTTTCATTAATACCTAAACTTTTTTTAAAACTTCAAAAACAATGTTGAACTTCGTTGTAAAATTACGGTGAACTTTTAGATATAACATTAAAAAGTTTGAATATAATCTATGAGGTGTCTTTTGTCCATATATTGATGATAAATAAAATTGTGTAAATTTATTTATAGATGTAAAGGGTGTTAAAGGTTACTTTTAAAATTTTTAGGTAATTTTTAAATATAGACTATTTTGTTTTAATTTTTAAAAAAAGTTTAAAGGTATTAATGAAACTTTTCAAAATTTAAAGATATTTTAAAACAAATAACTTAGATGGTAAATATATGTTTGAGATGTTATTAAAAATTTAAAAGTATTTTCTGACTTTTGAAAGTTGAGAGTATTTTTATTTTAGTTTTAGATTAAACTTATTTTTTAATTTTTTAATTTTTTTTTTCTTTTACAATTTTTAAAGCTTTTGTTTTTCAATTTTGAAAATAAAGCTCCATATCTTTGTTAATTCATGTATTTTTGTTATGAAAAGTGAAATTTATGGTAGAAAAAGGATGAAAATTTGGCATACTTTTTTTAATTCAATTTTTTTTTTGCTCAAATAAATTTCCATGTTTTTTTTTTCTGACTAGAGAACGTAAGAATGTTTAAAGATTCATCATAGTTTTAACCACCCAAAATGTATACAATTTTATAAAATTAGTTTAAATATATTAAATCAAATAGAGAAATTGTATAATATTATTTACTTCAATCATAAACCCATCAACCTTAAATTAAGTAAAACAACTTAATAATGTTGTTATGTTCTATAAACGTAAAACTCGAAAATACTTACAACTGAAAATATATGGTAAAGTTTGTCAACAATAAAAGCACGTATACTTAAAACAATCTCGAATCTAAAAGGAATTCCTTAACGTCTCCAACTCAGTTGACTCGTCACCTCAGTCGCTCTGCATCATATCTATCTGGAAAGAAAAATTAAAATAATTTTGATGAGTAATTAATTTATTGAGTAAGTAGCTAACTTGTCTTTCTCAAGTTTTATTACGGTCTCTCAAGCTATTCTGAAGTTTTATTCACTCATGATTCCTAGTTTTATTCTTAAGTTTTATTACTGTCACTTCGGGTGCCGAGTTGTCGTTGAGCGTGTTATCAAGGAGACGACAATGATCACCACCATTCAATCCCGATGCTGATAAGGTCCAACTACAACGAATGGGCCTTGTTGATGCTCGTCAACCTACAGGTGCAAAGGTTATGGCATGCTCTCGAGCCAGAGGAATGAGAAATGATCGAGTACCAGGAGGATCGGCTGGCGTTCGCCGCCATATTTTACGGTCTATGCCCCTAGAGATGCTAGTGTCCCTCTCCACCAGGCGCACTGCACAATCGGCCTGGGAGAGAATCAAGCAGGTCGTCCCTGATCACCTCGAGCAAGTCGCGATTTCAAACGATACATTGCTGAGCAGTGAAAGAAAATAGCTTGCACACCTAAAGCTCTACGACAACACTGGCAAGAGCAACATGGGCCCTCCAGCCACAAAGGTGGTAAGAAGCCATGGAAATCTCGCAGGTGCATGTGCGAGAAAGATGGGGATCAAAAGAAGGAGTTGACCGATGGCGGGCCCAATCCAACCAGAGGAAGGAGAAACGATTGAGTACCAGGAGGATCGGCTGGCGTTCGCCGCCATATTTTACAGTCTGTGCCCCTAGAGATGCTGACATCCCTCTCCACCAGGCGCACCGCGCAATCGTCCTGGGAGGGAATCAAGCAGGTCGTCTTTGATCACCTCGAGCAAGTCGCGATTTTAAACGAGACATTGTCGAGCAGCGGAAGAAAATAGCTTGCACGCCTAAAGCTTCGCGACAACACTGGCGAGAGCAACATGGGCCATCCAGCCGCAAATGTGGTAAGAAGCCATTGAAATCTTGCGGGTGCACGCGCGAGAAAGATGGAGATCAAAAGAAGGAGTTGATCGATGACGGGCCCGATCCAATGCTTGAACTTTGGAAAGAGAGGTCACCTGAGCAAGAATTGCTGGAGCAAGCTCAGGAACAAGAAGAAGGCCGAGAAGGCCCATGTGGCTCAATCCGAGGTGGACGAGCCAGCTCTCTTCATGGTAAGTGCATCGGCTTGGTGAGCGTCGAACCCGAGGAAGAGCTCCAGCTGGGCGTAGCAAGCCAATTCAACTGAAGGAGAGGAGCGAGTGTTCGCTAAGATCGGCGAGAGAGACGAGCAAGCCTGAGCACCAACGATGGGTCCTCGACACCAGGGGCAACAAACCATATGACCGGGCCTAGATCTGCGTTCTCTAAGCTCGACTCAGGGATTCGCGGGATGGTAAAATTCGGCGACGGCTCTGTCGTCGAGATCGAAGGGCGCAACATCATCCTGTTCATCAGCAAGGGAGGCGAGCAGCACAAGTTGACCGGCGTCTACTTCATCCCAAGGCTCAAGGCTAACAAGGAAAGAAGCGAGTATTCGCTCAGATCGATGAGAGGGATGAGCAAGCCTGAGCACCGACGATGGGTCCTCGACACCAGGGGCAACAAACCATATGACCGGGGCTAGATCTGCGTTTTCTAAGCTCGACTCGAGGATTCGCAGGACGGTGAAATTCAGCGATGGCTCCGTCGTCGAGATCGAAGGGCGCGACATCATCCTGTTCATCAGCAAGGGAGGCGAGCAGCGCAAGCTGACCGACGTCTACTTAATCCCGAGGCTCAAGGCTAACCTTGTGAGCCTAGGTCAACTCGATGAGGTCGGTTGCTTCATTTCCATCGAGCGCGGGCTATTAAAAAATCTGTGATGATCGAAAACGGCTGATCACGCAAGTTCGGCGCACAACAAACCGTCTTTACATCCTAGAGTTGGAGAGAAGAGCAACCTGTCAGCCTCTCGGCCAAGACTGAAGAGGTATCTTGGAGGTGGCACGCAAGGTACGAGCACTTAAACTTTCCGCTACAAAAATTACACAGGGAGGAGATGGTGCACGGTTTGCCGGCAATCAAAGGCGTGAACAAGTTGTGTGACGGGTGCCTCATAGGCAAACAGAGGCGCACCCCCTTCTGTCTCAAACATCCTACAGTGCCGGTGAGCCATTGGAGCTAGTACACGGCGATATCTGCGGACCCATCAAGCCGGTGACCCCAGGCGGCAAGACCCTCTTCCTCCTGTTGGTCGATGACAAAAGCTGCTTCACCGCTTCATGTGGCTAATCCTGCTGTAAGCGAAAAAGTGAGACGACAGAGGCGATTAAGCGCATCCAGGCGCGAGCGGAGGCCGAATGCGGGAAGAAGATGCGAGTGTTGCGCATAGATTGAAGCAGAGAATTCACCTCAGCGAGCTTCGGTAAGTACTGTGACGAGCTCAGCATGCAGCGACAACTAACGGCGCCCTACTCCCCCTAGCAAAACGGGGTGGTAAAACGCCAAAATCAGACCATCGTCGGGACAGCAAGGTCATTGCTGATGACGACCGGGATGCCTAGGAGATTAGGGGAGAGGCGGTAATTACGGCAGTCTACCTCCTCAATCGTTCACCAACGCGAAGCCTCGAAGGGAAGACGCCACACGAAGCCTGGTACAACAAGAAGCCAATGGTACATCATCTTCGAGTGTTCGACTGCGTTACATACATGAAGGTAGCGCATCCCCACCTCGCCAAGCTCGATCCCAGGGGGCTGAAAGTTGTCTTTATCGGCTATGAACCCGGGAGCAAGGCGTACAGACTCTATGATCCTGCGGGGGGCGAGCTCACGTGTCTCGCGACGTCATCTTCGACGAAAGCACCTTCTAGCAGTGGAAGGACGTGATCGAGGCAGACCACAACCCAAATCAATTCACGGTGGAGTACCTCGTCACCGAGCCGGAAGAAGAAGGAGTTCAGCATCAGAAATCATCACCACCACCAGCTGCTGCACCCCTTGAACCAGTGGAGTTCGCAACACCATGGACTGCGGATTCGATGCTGGATGCCGATCACGATGATGATCTGGTGGCCAGGTGCCGGAGGTAGTTGAACTGCATGCCATCAGCATAGATGAACCGAACATCTTTGCCGAAGCAGAAAGGAACCCATGCTAGCTGAGGCAATGCAGGAGGGGATGACATCCATCACCAAGAACCAGACATGGAGTCTAGAGGATATGCCGTCGAGACACCGAGCCATAGGGCTCAAATGGGTCTTCAAACTGAAGCGCAACGAAAAGGGAGAAGTTGTAAAGCACAAGGTCCATCTAGTGACAACGTGCTACGTCCAGAAGCAAGGAGTGGACTTCGAAGAGGTATTTGCGTCGGTGGCAAGGTTAGAATCCGTCCGCCTTTTGCTGGCAATCGCGGCACATTGCTCTTGGGAGGTCCACCACATGGACGTGAAGTCCGCTTTCCTTAACGTAGAGCTGAAGGAGACCGTCTACGTCCGACAACCACCTGGCTTCCTAGACAACGACAATCCCGGTAAGGTACTGTGCCTGCACAAGACACTCTACGGGCTTCGACAAGCACCACAAGCCTGGAACGCAAAGCTCGACAGTACCCTACTATCACTGAAGTTCAAGCGTGTGTCTCTGAGGATGGCATGTACATGCACGGCCACGGCAAGCATCGACTAATTGTTGGAGTGTACGTCGACAACCTCATAAGCACTGGAGGCAACATGGAAGTCCTCAGAAGGTTCAAGAGGGAGATGTCAAAGAACTTCAAGATGAGCGATCTTGGCATACTCAGCTACTACCTCGGCATCGAAGTGCAACAGAGTACTACCAGTATCACCATCTGCCAAAGTGTGTACTTGAAGAAGCTGCCGAACACAACTGGGCTTGCGGACAGTAACTCTACAAGGACGCCAATGGAGGCCCGACTCCAGCTGAGGAAGGCTGGCACTACGACGGTAGTTGACTCCATCAATTACCGCAACATTGTCGAGAGTCTGCGCTATCTGGTAAACACATGCCCTGGTCTTGCTTATTCCATTTGATACGTGAGTAGGTCTATGGAAACACTTAGGGAGGAGCATCTAGTGGCCGCCAAGCGCATCCTACGCTATGTAGCCGGAACCAAAGGCTGGGGTGTAAGATACTGCGTAGAAAAATGAAAGAAGAAGCTTGAGTTGGTCGGCAAAAGTGATAGTGACATGACCGGTGACGTTGATGATCATAACAGCACCAGTGGGATGATCTACTTCCTCTCAGGCGGCCTGATCTGCTGGCAATCAACAAAACAAAAGGTAGTTGCTTTGTCTTCCTACGAAGCAGAATACATCACCGCTTCGACGGCGGCAACACAGGGGGTCTGGCTTGCGCGACTGATGGAAGAACTCATCGGAAGAGAAAACGATCCACCAATGCTATACGTGGGCAACAAAGCTACGATCTCCCTGATCAAAAATCCAGTTTTGCACGACCGGAGCAAGCACATAGAAATCAAATTCCACTACATCCGAGAATGTGCAGATCGAGGGCTCATCAAGATTGATTTCATCCGAATAGAGGAACAACTTGGAGACATTTTCACCAAGTCCCTGGCGCGGGTAAAATTTGAAGAACTACGCTCAAAGATCGGAGTTTAAATAATAAGGTAGATAAAAAGCTATGGTTTCCTTAGATTTCGTTAGTTGTTTTTTACTTTTGAAAAATCTGAATTTATGCTCCCCGTTTAATAGAAGAGCGTAACTTTTGCTGGCCATTTTTGTCAACTTTGGGCGCAAGTTTGTGCCCACTACTTTCTATCTTTCTGATTAAATTTATTATTTAAAGAATTCAACTTAATGAGAAATAATATCGGTATTCAGCAAATATCTCTCTCTCCTTTTACTTTCTGTTATTTTTTTTCGAAGATGTTTTTCTTCGTCCGGTTTTACTCCTTCGACGTTTTCCTCTCAACTGCCAAAAGTCAACAAATAACATACCAAAATCTCTAAATCTGCAATCTCCTTCTTGCCATTTTACTTTTTTCTCAAATCCGTTTATTTTTTTACGATTTGTGATATTGTGCCGTGTGTCACGGAGGATGGGATTGGGATGAGAGGTTAGTGGAGAGAGGTGGGTAAGTCTTATTTTATTTTATTTTTTTATTCTGAAGTAATCCTTTTTAGTTATTTATTTACCAATTATTATTATAACTATTATTTTGACTTATATTTTTTTTTTATAATTTTTTTATTATTTTTATTCTTTTTTTGGGGTCATTACTGTTCATGTTTATCATCTTTCACTGATTCTCATTTTCTATTAGGGGTGGAGGGAAAGAGAATTAACAATCTACATGCCTATCTAGTAAGAATGCGTGGTTTAGTGAAATGTTTGTTTTTTCTTTTCTCACTATTTACTATCTCCGTGTAAATAACTTTGTTTTAATGAGAGCTTGTATCAACAAGTTGAGAATGGCCCATTAATATTAAGCACATGGATTTTATTACAATCATCTTTTTTTTTTTCTTTTTTTTCTTTTTTTTGTTTTTTTTGTATATTTTTTAATGTTAAATTTGTTTCAAAATGACTCTAATTTTAATGTGTTCGAAACCTTATTAAATACAAAACTCAAAAACTATTTTCAAATGCTGATAGATAATATTTGTGGTCCCGTGGTCTGGTGTGGGACCTCTATTTTTTTCTTTTAAAATATTTATTTACATTTTTCATATAAATATATATAATATAGTTTCAACTCTACCGTAAGTTTTCAAACTTTTAAGTTTAACATATTTATTGAGAATTCCTATATTTCTTTACTTAAAATTCACATCCTAACAAAGTAACTGATTTTAATGGGCTTAAATTCTATTAGATACAAAACCGAAAGCAACCACATATTAGATATTTTTAAAGTAAGCCCAAAGCAATAACATGTTAGATATTTTTAAAGTTAAAGAAATCGGTAAGATATAAATCGAAGTTTATAAAAATATTATCTATTTTTTGATTTCTAGAGATTTATAAAATTTAAAACATAAAGATGTTTTGAAGAACTTAAAGATTTATTTTTGATCTTTTCTTGAATAAGTTATACACTTCTAAAATTTGCTCGAAAGCTTATCCTCGGCGAAATTAAAATCTAGAACCTCTTTATTGGGTAGCCAATACTAGCGTTTTTTAGGACCTAATTTCTTCCCAAAATTTCTTCCTTATAATTCTTTCAAGCTAAAAGATTTGTTTTAAAGCGATGTCTTTAAGCGTCTGATCTTAATTTTGGAATTTGATCCTCGATCTGTAACTTACCCAAAAACGTAGAATATTGTTTCCTTATGCAACCTGATTTAGGAGTATTAGGTCTCGGATTTCTTCATCAAAATGGCTCAACTTAATCTTCTAAAGCTAAAGAAAGGCTCAATTTTGAAAATGCAAACACATATAGTAATGCTCTACAGTCATTAAAACATCCTAGAGGTGGCCTCCAGTCCGAACTAAATTGGATGTGCAATACTTTCCTACACACGACCCACACATGCGAGAATGAATCTCAAGGCAGTTTGCACCTCTCCTATAGTGGGTGAAAAATATTTTACTCTTATGGTTGGTGTAGATTTAAGTTTCTCTCCATATTAGTGTCGCCAAATTTTTAATGTGAACACTACCGTGACCAGCTCTGAGTCATGTGTGGAGTAATTTTTCTCGTACTCTATTAACTAACAGGACGCATAAGCAACCACCTTACCGTGTTGTGTCAATACACATCCTAGTCCCTTCTTGGAGGTATCACTGTATATCACATACCCCTCTCAACTTTCTGGTAATGTGAGCACTAGAGCTAACACTAACCTCTGTTTTAGATCTTGAAAGTTTTCCTTACACGCATCATTCCATACAAATGGTACACCCTTCCTCGTCAACTATATAAGTGATGAGACTATTTTAACAAAGTTTTGTACAAATCTTCCGTAGTATCATGCTAATCCCAAAAAGCTTGGTACCTCTATAACTGTAGTTAAGCTTCCCAATTAACTAATTAATTATAATTTAGATATTGTTAGCTAATTAATAAATAATTTTAATAAATAAGTAATTCATTTTTTTAATAAAATTTTATTTTATTGGTAAAAATAAATTAAATTAATACTTAAATAAACTATTATTGATTTATTATTGTTTGGAGACTCCTTTTCTCCCTTAATTTTTCACATAGGGTAGACTAAAGGGACTAAACAAGTTTAAGGGAAAGGCAGAATGGGACTCAACTTTTAAGATTCCAATTCACCAAACACGTAATCTTTTTAATCGTGTGAACATTGTTTAAAGTAGCAAAAGTAACAGAAAATCTAGAGGTTGCCATTGATTTCCCCGAAGAACAGTCTAAGAAAATATCTCCCTAGCAGACAATATCTACTAGCGATGGATTTAGGCTGTTACAGGTTAACTGTTCTAAGTCGTGTAATATACTTGGAGTAGAGCAGAGATATTCAAAGGGATGAGAAAATTGGGAAACCAGGTAATGTAACTCCAGCATCAATGATGTAAATGTTGCCCAAGATGTACCTAGAAGAGTAGTCCACCATATATCGAACAAGTGTTGTTAATGTAGGATCAGGAGTTCTAAATGTCCTTAAAGGGCTAGTTTTGAAGGCTACAGTGTTTAAATATGAGTCTACCCTATGCACGTGCCACAGTCTCTGTTTACGATGCCGCCATTCTCCATACAATTGCGCCTTACCTTTACCTGAAAAATGATGTGGGCCCACAATAGGGGGCCATGAAAATACAAACACGTGCCATCATGATTTAGGGACCTATCTCTAACATCATAGCGGTGGCCTCTAGTCTCGGACAAATTGGATGTGTAGTACTTCCCTACACACAACTCACACATGCAAGTGTGAATCTCCAGGGTGCTCACGCACCCCCTGGACCCTCTGGCCAAGCTAATTTGTAGGATGTTCGGAGGTCAGCGGATCCCCATAGTGTCATGCGCCTCATGAACACCCTCGTCATCATACTGTGCTCATTCGCACTCATCATCATAATGTGCACATTCACACTCATCATCATACTGTGCGCGTCCGCACTCATCATCTCTAGGGGAAGTATCCCTATGCTTATGAACATACCATATGTATGAGGTCCCTCTAATGTCCATCTTATTATCTCTTCTGACACAACCCTCTAGTCTCATCTCTTTGTTACATTAAGTAACACATGATCGTGGATATGTATATTAATATAATTTTCATGCTCTTAGGGTTGTGTCCTATGTCGATCTAATGACATCATGCAATATGACACTCATAATCATATAGCATGCTTAATATGCTCCTCCCGAGGTGCTTCCATGAATCTACTCACATATCCAACAGAGTAAGCATGGTCAGGGCGTGCGTTTACTAGATAGCACAGGCTCCCGACAATGCTACAGTAATTGAAGGCGTCGACTGTCGTCGTAGTGCCGGCATTCCTTAGCTTAGGTCGGGCCTCCATTGGCGTCCTTGTAGGGTTACTGTTCGCAAGCCCAGTTGTGACTGGTAGCTTCTTCAAGTACGCACTTTGGCATATGGTGATGCCGGTAGTACTCTGTTGCACTTCGATGCCGAGGTAGTAGCTGAGTATGCCGAGATCGCTCATCTTGAAGTTCTTTGACATCTCCCTCTTGAATCTTCCGAGGACTTCCATGTTGCCTCCAGTGATTATTAGGTTGTTGACGTATACTCCAACAATTAGTCAATGCTCGCCGTGGCCGTGCGTGAACATGCCATGCTCAGAGGCACAACGCTCAAACTTCAGTGACAGTAGGGTACTGTCGAGCTTCGCGTTCTAGGCTCATGGTGCTTGCCGAAACCCATAGAGTGCCTTGTGCAGGTGCAGTACCACCGGCGCAAATACCTCTTCGAAGTCCACACCTTGCTTCTCGACGTAGCCCTTCTCCCTTTTCGTTGCGCTTCAGTTTGAAAACTCATTTGAGCCCTATGGCTTAGTGTCCCAGCGGCATATCCTCTAGACTCCACGTCTGGTTTTTGGTGATGGATGTCATCTCCTCCTGCATTGCCTTCAGCCAGCACGGGTTCCTTTCTGCTTCGGCGAAGGTGTTCTGTTCATTTGCGCTGATGGCAT
Source organism: Cucurbita argyrosperma subsp. sororia (assembly GCA_018691285.1). Taxonomy (NCBI): domain Eukaryota; kingdom Viridiplantae; phylum Streptophyta; class Magnoliopsida; order Cucurbitales; family Cucurbitaceae; genus Cucurbita; species Cucurbita argyrosperma. Next base: position 1,644,008 of record CM031883.1, read on the forward strand.
AAAGTTCGACCACCTCTTGTTCGAGTTCGCGTGCCGCCAGTCCAGGTGGTTCACCTCCTCCCACTAGGTCGTCCATCCTCCGGTACCTAGCCACTAAATCATCATCGTGATCGGCATCAAGCGTCGGATCCGCAGTTCGTGGTGTTGCGAACTCTGCTGGTTCAGGGGGTGCAGCTGCTGGCGGCGGTGACGATTTCTAATGCTGGGCTCCTCCTTCTTCCAGCTCGGTGACGAGGTACTCCATCGTGAATTGATTTGGGTTGTGGTCTGTCTCGATCACGTTATTCCACTACCAGAAGGTGCTTTCGTCGAAGATGACGTCGCGAGTCACATGAGCTCGCCCCCCCCCCCGCAGGATCATAGAGTCTGTACGCCTTGCTCTCGAGTTCGTAGCCAATGAAGACAACTTTTAGCCCCCTGGGATCGAGCTTGGCGAGGTGGGGACGCGCTACCTTCATGTATGCAACGCAGCCGAACACTCGAAGATGATGTACCGCTGGCTTCTTGTTGTACCAAGCCTCGTGTGGCGTCTTCCCATCAAGGCTTCGCGCTGGTGAATGATTAAGGAGGTAGACTGCCATCATTACCGTCTCTCCCCAGAATCTCCCGGCCGTCATAAGCAATGACCACTCTGTCCCAACGATGGTCTGATTCTGGCGTTTTACCACCCCGTTCTGTTGGAGGGAGTAGGGCGCCGTTAGTTGTCACTGCATGCCGAGCTTGTCACAGTGCTTACTAATACTCGCTGAGGTGAATTCTCTGCCTCGGTCTGTGTGCAGAACTCGTATCTTCTTCTCGCATTCGGCCTCCGCTCGCGCCTGGATGCGCTTAATCGCCTCAGCCGCTTCACTTTTCGCTTGCAGCAGGATTAGCCACATGAAGCGGCTTTTGTCATTGACCAACAGGAGGAAAAGGGTCTAGCCACCTGGGGTCGCCGGCTTGATGGGCCCACAGATATCGCCGTGTACCAGCTCCAACGGCTAGCCGGTGCGGTAGGATGTCCAAGATGGAAAGGGGGTGCGCCTCTGTTTGCCGATGAGGCACCCGTTGCACAGCTTGTTCACGCCTTTGACTGCCGCCGATTTCTTTCTCCGTAATACATTTGTTGTTAAGGTGAGGCCACTGCTACATCCATTTCATTAGGAATTGCTGATCTTTCAACAATCCCTTCTGATGGCTAGCCTGGTTGGGCGTTCCTGTGCACCTAGCATCCTGCAAGAAAAAGGCCCCTAACTCGAGAATAAAGCAAGGGATTGAGCAGCGCGAAAGTCACGAGAATATGCCTGACTCTTTCATTTGCATTTCCAAATCGAAAGTAGAGCAGGAAAGTTTAAGTGCCCGTACCTTGCATGGCACCTCCAAGATACCTCTTCGGTCTTGACCGAGAGGCTGACGGGTTGCTCTATCTCCAATTCCAGGATGTAAAGACGGTTTGTGGTGCGCCGAACTTGCGTGAGCAGCCGTCGTCGATCATCGCAAATTTTGAGTAGCCCACGCTCGATGGAAATGAAGCAGCCGACCTCATCGAGTTGACCCAGGCTCACAAGGTTAGCCTTGAGCCTTAGGATGAAGTAGACGCCGGTCAACTTGCGGTGCTGATGAACAAGATGGTGTCGCGCCCTTCGATCTCGACGATAGAGCCGTCGCTGAAATTCACCATCCCGCAAATCTCCGAGTCGAGCACGGAGAACGCAGATCTAGCCCAGGTCATATGGTTTGTTGCCCCTGTGTCGAGGACCCATCGTCGGTCCTCATGCTGCTCGTCCTCTCCCCAATCTGAGTGAACACTCTGTTAGATAAAACCTGAGTTTGTTTTTTTTATTTAGATTCACACGATTTCATTAGTTGATAGAATACCTCCATTTGACCATTTGACACACACGTCGAATGGATTACTAAAGTTTTAGACGACAATTTTGTAGGAACTGGCACAGATTTAGTTGGCCACTCTTCAGCCATTTTTAGGATAAGTTATATTTAAATAAGAAAAGGTTTCATAACCTGATTTTAAGCACAGTCAAAATTTCAGCAATTCTCTCTCTTTGTTATTTTACTCGTTTTATTTTCTTCCAACAACTTACTGTCAACAATTTCCTCTCACCGAAAAGAAAAGGATTTTCCTGGCCGATTATCGAAATCCCAAAGTAGTATCAGAGCTAGGTTGAAGCCATCAGTGGTATATCATTGTAGAGGAGCCAACTTATCAACAATAAAGTTGAATAGCTCAAGTGGTTAGAGCGTCGACCTAACAACACACAGGTCTCGATGTTGGGGTCCATCACCACGAAGAAATACCATTTTCAGCTACTTGCACACCTAAAGCTTCGTGATGGCACTGGCGAGAGCCATGCAAATCTTGCTGACACATGCGCGGGAAAGAGGCGGATCAAAAGAAGCAGGAGCCGACTGATGACGGGCCGGGTCAATCGAGTGCTTGTACTATGGGGAGCGAGGTCACCTGAGCAAGAATTGCTGGAGCAAGCTCATGAACAAGGAGCCGACTGATGACGGGCCGGGTCAATCGAGTGCTTGTACTATGGGAAGAGAGGTCACTTGAGCAAGAATTGCTGGAGCAAGCTCAGGAACAAGGAGACGATCCCTTTTCATGGTGGTGATTGCATCAGGTACCATCAGTCCTACCTACCTGACGTTTCTAATCCCGAGGAAGAGCTCCCCAAACCCACAGAGGTAATCGATGATGGCATAATTGCTTCGGTGAGCATCGAACCCGAGGAAAAGCTCCAATGTCCATAACAAAGGGGTACCGGCGATGGGTCCTCAACACCGGGGGCAACAAACCACCATATGGCCAGGGCCAAGTCTGTGTTCTCTGAGCTTGATTCGGGGATTCGCGGGACGGTGAAATTCAGCGATGGCTCCGTCGTCGAGATCAAAGGGCACGACATCATCCAGTTCGTCAGAAGGGAGGCAAGCATCACAAGCTGACCGGTGTGTACTTCATCCCGAGGCTCAAGGCTAATATTGTGAGCCTGGGTCAATTCGATAAGGTCAGCTGCCACATTTCCATCAAGCGCGGGCTACTTAGGATCGTCGATAATCGACGACGGTTGCTCACGCAAGTTCGCTGCACGACAAACCGTCTTTACATCCTAGAGTTAGAGATAGAGCAACCAGTCAACCGCTCGGCTAGGTACCGGAGGATGGAAGACCTATTAGGAAGAGGTGAACCACCTGGACTCGCGGCGCGCCAACTCGAAGAAGAGGTGGCCGAACAAGACGTGGAGTCTGGAGGACATGCCGCCAGGGGCACCGAGCCATAGGATAGGGCTCAAATCGGAGTTCAAACAAAATAAGGTAGATATACCACTAGTTTTAGGATTCACACGATTTCATTAGTTGATAGAATACCCTTCGACACCTGAGTTTTTTCTTATTTAGATTCACACGATTTCATTAGTTGATAGAATACCTTCGACACCTGAATTTTTTCTTATTTAGATTCACACGATTTCATTAGTTGATAGAATACCTCCGTTTGACCATTTGACAAACACGTCGAATGTATTACCAAAGTTTTAGACTTGTAGGAAGTGGCACAGATTTAGTTGGTCACTCTCCAGCCATTTTTAGGATAAGTTATATTTAAATAGGAAATCTGTTCAGAAGATTTCATAACCTGATTTTAAGCGTATTCAAAATTTCAGCAATTCTCTCTCTTTGTTATTTTACGCGTTTTATTTTCTTCCAACAACTTCTCGTCAACGATTTCCTCTCACCGAAAAGAAAAGTTGGATTTCGATAATCGGCCAGGGAAATCCTTTTCTTTTCCCGTAGCACAGTATGATCACTATCATCATCTGAGTGTCATGCACGGTCTCCGTTTGACCATTTGACAAACACGTCGAATGGATTACCACACGTCGAATGGATTACCAAAGTTTTAGACTTGTAGGAAGTGGCACAGATTTAGTTGGTCACTCTCCAGCCATTTTTAGGATAAGTTATATTTAAATAGGAAATCTGTTCAGAAGATTTCATAACCTGATTTTAAGCGCAGTCAAAATTTCAGCAATTCTCCCTCTTTGCTATTTTACGCGTTTTATTTTCTTCCAACAACTTCCCGTCAACGATTTCCTCTCACCGAAAAGAAAAGTTGGATTTCGATAATCGGCCATGGAAATCCTTTTCTTTTCCCGTAGCACGATATGATCACTATCATCATCTGAGTGTCATGCACGGTATGATCACTATCACCCAAAATTTCAGCAGACCTCTGAGTGTCATGCACGGTATGATCACTATCATCAACGTAGCATATGCATTCGTACTCATCATCGTAAAAGGGTATGTATCTCGATGCTTATTTACATATAGAAATGCATGAGGTTCCTACGGTTTCATGTCTTTAAAACATCTTTATGACACAACCCTAGTTTCATCCTTATATTACTATCAATAATATATGTGATGGCTTCACCGTAGCACCTTGATGAAGGTAATATCCTTGTTGCATAGGGCTTTCACTTCTCGAGCTAGGATTCTTATGAGCTTTTCTTCATAACCTAAGTCTTTATTAATCATAAGGGGCTCGTAGTCTATTACGTGGATAGGATATGTCATGTATTTCCTCGACATTGACACGTGGAATACATTGTATCACTTGAGAGAGAGGGCGGTAGGGATAGTCTATATGCCACTAGACCAATTCGCTCAAGAATTTTGAAGGAACCAATGAATCGAGGGCTCATTTTGCCTTTATGCCCAAACCTCAAGACACATTTCATTGGTGCTACTGGAATACTAGGTCCCCTATTTTGAACTTTAAGCTCCTACGCCTTACATCAACGTAGCTTTTCTGTCTACTTTAAGTAGTATGCATCCTCACTCTGATTTTCTGAACGACCTCATTGGTGACTCGAACTAATTTGGGTTCTACCAATTCTCTATCGTCTACTTCATCCCAGGATAACGGGGATCTACATTGTTTTCTATGTAAGGCCTTGAACGTTGCAATCCTGATGGTTGCTTGGAAGCTGTTGTTGTATGAAAATTCCATTTGTAAATTGGAATCCCAACTTCCCATAGTGTCATGCGCCTCATGAACACCCTCATCATCATATTGTGCGCATTCGCACTCATCGTAATAATGTGCACATTCGCACTCATCACATACTGTGCGCGTCCGCACTCATCATCTCTAGGGGAAGTATCCCTATGCTTATGAACATACCATATGTATGAGGTTCCTCTAATGTCCATCTTATTATCTCTTCTGACACAGCCCTCTAGTCTCATCTCTTTATTATATTCAGTAACACATGATCGTGAATATTTATATTAATATAATTTTCATGCTCTTAAGGTTGTGTCCTATGTCGATCTAACGACATCATGCAATATGACACTCATAATCATTTAGGATGCTTAATATGGAAAACATCATCATATTAAGGTAAACGTCATGCAATCATCATACTCATCATATTGCCATATAGTGCCTTAAGCATATCAAGTATGCCGCTCATCCATATATATATATATATATATATATATATATATATATATATATATATATAAAAGAAAAAGCATCAACTCAAGCATCATAAATCATAACTCATACATCATCATATGCTAGTATATGACATCATACGATACAACTCATTCGTCATCGTAACTCATACATCATCATACATCAGTATGTGACATCATATGAAATAACTCACACATCATCATATTCATACAATTTCTAGCCTATCCTGTACTAAAGTCACTTACCTGATTAGCTTAGGCTGGTGTCACTAATCTATCCTTAATGAAAGTTCGATTTCTGTTCTTTTTATCCAAGTCAACCTACGTGGACCCATAACATCAATTTCAAGTTCAATTCTCTATTTAAATATCTCAAATTCTCTCTTTTTGTTTAACTCATAATTAAAACAAAATGCGGTTAAATATATCGTATATATTTAGCATATATTCCCTAATTTGAATTCGAACACTTCGAACTCACTCGTCACACTGTTCTAAGGTTTAGTCTGATATGAGCTAGCATGGGGACCTAATGGACCTACAGATCATGGGCTCCAACGATTCGAGGTTAACCAGCTAAACTCATTAACCTTGTTAACCAACATTCGTTAACTACTAGGACACTCCACTATAGCCTAGTAGTTGCACTCCTCTCACTATAGATATATTTCTGTCCATTTGATATAACCATGATTAGTAAGTCAATCCTTCATAGGTTGTTTGTAACTAGAGCTGGGTCAATTTACCGTTTTACCCCTAAACTTACTTCTTGTTCCTTAAGTCCCACTGATCCTCTAATGAATGATTGGTTTGTGATCCAACCACCAAACCGAATCCCTCTCGGGCAAATGAGAGGGTGGGGCCCCTTATTCAAGACTTAGAGTCAGTATTTAAGGGAACAACCTCTCTACTATCCCTAAAAGCGGGTAGGAGTTAATTCAATCTTAACACCCTATGTCCCCTACTATTCACCCAGTCTTACCCCTGAAATGGGAGGCTTATTGAGTCAGCGAACTCGGGTCACTCTCACCCATGCAAATCTAAGGATAATTTCGAATAAACAAGAGTTCATAGTTAACTCAGGATTAAGATCGAGTTACTTAGGTCATCGAATGAAAAAAATCAGTCTCAACAGTAAACGGCATTATAAAGTGATAGTGGTTTTCTTCATGGTCCTATCTTATGCAATGCTCATTGCATAGGACGCCCCCACTCACATGTCTCCACATGTACAATTTAGTGATCACAATGTTTATATCATATACAAAAGTGGGCCGCATCCACAGTGTCCTCAGAATAAGGTACTCGGCCTTATCCTTGTACTATAGATCATTTTGACTATATACTTCAACTTGATCCACTCTTTTGTCTCTATATATAGTTCAAGTAATCATATTATAGCCAGAGTGCTATTAGTTTATTGGATTTAGATTAATGATCCTAAAATTCACTTTATTCAATATTAATCTTTACTGAATAATCACTAATAATACCTTTATTGAAAATAGAATATGTTTTTGTTTAAAAACTATGAGTTTTAGGACATAAATCCAACAAACTCCCACTTGTACTAAAACTCTAATGGGGTTTATTAATGTTGAGTAGAGAGAAAGTTATAAATACAATGAACTAGGGCATCACATACCCATGCATTTTCTCCCACTTGCCCTAGATTACATAACTCTTAGTCCTAAACTCACTAGGTGCCCTTCAAACACTTTAGTCATGAGGGGCTTTGTAAATGGATCAGCAATGTTGTGCCCTGAAGCTATCTGTGTGACGATCACATCTCCTCGTTGCACAATCTCTCTTATGAGATGATATTTGCGCTCAATATGTTTTCCTCGCTTATGGCTTCTTGGTTCTTTAGAATTTGTAACTGCTCCACTGTTTTCACAATAAAGAGTGATAGGCAGATGCATATTTGGAACGACTTTCAAATCAGTTAAGAATTTCCTAAGCCACACTGATTCTTTCGCTGCTTCACAAGCAGCAATATACTCAGCCTCCATGGTGGAATCAACAATGCAACCTTGATTGATGTTTTTCCATATTATTTCTCCTTCGTTCAAAGTGGAAACAGATCCCGATGTTGATTTCCTCGAATCTATATCGGTCTAAAAATCTGAGTCAGTGTACTCTGTAAGGATCAGATCCTTAGCGTCGTACATTAGCATATAGTCCCTCGTTCTCCTAAGATACTTGAGGATTGGACTGATATCTGCTGACAATTCCTGCAGCATAGTAGGTAGTCTTATCTACCTAACTTTAACTTGGCCTGATATTTATTATGCAGTTGGAGTCATGAGTCGATACATGCAAAGTCCAAAGAAGCCTCATTTGGCTCAACGGATCTTGATATATGTCAAAGGTACAATTGACTATGATCTTCTGTACAAAAGAAGCAAAGACTGCAAGTTAGTTGGATATTGTGATGCTGACTATGCACGAGACCATGATACTCGGAGATCAACCACTGGGTATGTGTTCAAGTTTGGTTCGGAAACAATTTCTTGGTGTACCAAAAGGCAACCAACAGTATCATTGTCAACTACTGAAGTACAATATAGAGCAGCAACTGGAGTAGCTCAGGAAAGTACATGGCTGAAACACTTGATGAAAGATTTGCACCAGAAAATTGACTATTTAATATCACTACATTGCTACAATCAATCTGCGATTCGCCTAGCAGAAAATCCGGTGTTTCATGCTAGAACAAAGCATGTGGAGGTACAATACCATCTCATTAGAGAGAAAGTCTTGAAGGAAGAAGTCGAGATGCGACAGATCAAGACAGATGACCAAGTGGCAGACTTGTTTACAAAAAGGCTGAATACGGGCAAACGTGAGAGCCTTCGCTGTCAGCTCAACATGGTGCAACGAATGAAGACTAGTGTTGAGGGGCCGTGTTAAAATATCATCACTAGCACAATAATCGTATGAGCTCATATATATATATTTATTTTAGGAAAATGATTTAGGTATTTTAGGAGTAAAGATACTACTATCTATTTTAGGAAAATGATTCAGCTATTTTAGGAATAAATATACATAAATTTTTTTTAGAGATATTTTAGGAAAAAAGGTTAGATATTTCAGGAATAAATTGTCTCACCTCGATTGTAAATACCCTCCATCCTACATAGGTTTTCATCCCAAAAATATAAAACAAGAGTATTCTACAAAGTGCGTTGTAATCTCTTTTCGATTTGTGTTAATAAAAAGTGCAAGTGTTTTTCACATAGAATTTTGTTCAACAATATTATTTATTAACTCAATGTCGAAAACTCACCTAGGTTGAATTGGACTTAGAGAAGCAGATCTAAGCTAGTTCCGAGCATAATTTGTAACTCGACATAGTACAACCAATTAATAACTTCACTACTAGCTTGATTGGATGAATGGTTTGATGCATGAACAACGTGTGTGTTGTGCCATGGGGGGACCTATCCTTTTAACATATCACAGCATGCCCTTAGACAATTTTTTAGTTCGGGCAAGATTGGATGTGTAGTACTTCTATGCACATAGCCCATGTATGTGAGCATGGACCCACTAGGTGGGCTCACACGCCCCCTGGATCTGGCTCATCGGGCTAGCACTCGCTAACGAGTTCTTGTTGAATACCACAGAGTGAAAGGGTCTGCATAACATCATAACGCACATAAATATCAAAAATCATAGCTCGTAATGTAAGTATCCCGATGCACATGACACATTAATATGCACGAGTTCCCCGTAGCATAATCTATGATATAAGACAAACCTCCATTTATCTATAACATAATAAATCGGTGAATTATGCTTTCATAATTCCTGTACATTCAATAGTATGTAACATAGGTTTCATGGCATGGTCTATGGAGGTTTATACATCATAGATTTTTGATAAACATATAACTCTTATACAACACTACATGATCACAAAATAGAATAGCTTATCTGTAACGACCCTAAATTTCCACATATCTAGAGTCGCCACTAACGTCTCATGCTCATCTCTAATGCAGAATAAAAACCTAAGCATGCTCATCTTTACTAGCGGAAAAATTAAAAACTTCAGAATACGTTAAAACATTGAAAAACACTGCCGGACTTACGTGTTTCAAACATCATGCTGGAGTTCAAAAGACAAAATAAAACGATTACAATTTAATTAATATAAATGAATGAAATGCAACCGCCCTATCCTAACCAAGACTAGGAATTTTAAATATGCAACTATCCTATGCACGCGCCACAGTCTCTGATCACGATGCCACCGTCAACCGTACATGGGAGCCTTGCCTTTACCTGAAAAACAATATGGCACACGGCCTGAGTATTTCGAAGAAATACTCAGTAAGTGACCCCACTATAGGGGCCATGCTAATGCAAACACATGCAATCATGAATAGGGACCTATCTCTAATCATCTTAGGGGTGGCCTCCAGTCTCGGACAAATTGGATGTGTAGTACTTCCCTACACACGACTCACACGTGCGAGTGTGAGTCCCCAGGGCGCTCGCACACCCCCTGGACCCTCTGGTCAAGCTAATCTGTAGCGACGTCCGGAGGTCAGCGGAACCCCATAGTGTCATGCGCCTCATGAACACCCTCATCTGTGTGCTTTCGCACCTGTGCGCATTCGCGCTCATCATAAGGTGCGCGTCCGCACTCATCATCTCTAGGGGAAGTAGCCCTATGCTTATGAACATACAAAATGCATGAGGTCCCTCTAAATCCATCGTAAAGTCTCTTCTGACACAACCCTCTAGTCTCATCTCTTTGTTACCCTAGGTAACGCATACTCGTGGATATTTATATAAATATCATTTTCATGCTCTTAGGGTTGTGTCCTACGTCGATCTAACGACATGATGCAATATGGCACTCATCATCATCTAGCATGCTCAATATGGAAAACATCATCATATTAAGGTAAAAATCATGCAATCATCATGCTCATCATAATGCCACAACGTGCGTCAAACATATCAAGCGTCACCCAACAAAATATGTATATACTGCACATATCATCAAGCATCATAATCCACACATCATCATAACTCATACAATTATTTAGCCTATCCTATAGTAAGGCCACTTACTTGGTTGGCCTCGGCCGAAGTACTCCCTAAATAGCTAAACGTAAGCTCCCGTTCCGTGAGAGCTGCTTCCTACTTCGCTGGGGTTTGTTTCCTATCACACCGTTCACCACTTTCCGTTAGTATTTCACAATTAATTTACCTAATTTAATAAATGTGAAATACGGCTCTAAAACGGCCTCGGATACCTTAATCGGGGCCGAAAACAGATCCGGGAGGGTCGAAACAGTGGAAACCGGGCTGAAAACAGGTGAGCCGAGCCGAACAGCCGCTGGAGCCGCCGGAGGGGCCGCCGGAGCGTCACCGGAGGGAGCCCGAGCCGTTTGCGCCGAGCCGAGCCGAGGACTGCCGCGCCGCTGTATGACACGTGGCAGCAGCAGAGAAAGCCACGTCGGGCGGTAGTGTCGGGTCGAAGCGCGGGTCGCAGTCCGGTTCGGGTCGTGGTTCGGGTCGCGGGCTGTGGAAGGCTACTGGGCCAAGGCTAAACGTTGGGCCTCGGCTTACTGGGCTGGGCCGCAAGTGTTTGGTTTGCAGGCCGGCTCAATTGGACCGTGGGTCTAGTCTGGGTTGGTTCAACTGAACCGTAGCTTCTGGGCCGGTTTGAGGTTTGGGCCGCTGTAGTTGGGCTGGGCCGAAGGCAGAGGCCAAGGGGGGAAACGGGCTGGCTCTCCCGGGTTCTGGGTTCGGGTTGACCCGGATCCGTGGATCTCGTCTTCCTTACCCGACTCTGGCCGATTTTCCGGCGAGTTTTCTCTCTCCTTCCCGCGGCGTTTTCGTTGCCGATTTCGGTCCTCTTCCTTCTCTTTTCCTCTTTGTTCGTCGTCCTTCTTTCCTTTTTGGGAGTTTTGCGGCCTAAAAGCTCCTAAAAGCCATAGATCTAAGGAATCGATTAAGAAACCTAACTTTCCGACCTCGGTTACCGACGACGACGCTTACGAAATAACACCAAATGCCCCTGAGTTATTGTGCTTTCGTTAGGGATCTCTCTTACGGTAGTAACAGGTTGTTTGGTGTCGGTTTAAGGGTGATTTGAGGGCTCGTCGGAGAAACTGAACACTCGCCGACGTTTGTCCGAAATCTCTCTCTCTCTCTCGAAATTTTTTCTCTCTTTTCTCCCTTTGCAGGCGTTCTGAAGATGCTGGGCTGAGGGTGGGCGTGCTGTGGCCGTTGTTTCGCGTGGGTTCCGCGAAACTCGGCGGTCGCCGGAAAACTCGCGGGTTTTCCGGCGACTGGGTTTTTTTTTTTTTTTTTTTTTTTTTTTTTTTTTTTTTTTTTTTTCGTTTTCTCGTTTTCATTTATTTATTTTTTATATATATATATATATATATATATATATATATATATATATGTATAATATTTTCTTTTTTTTTTCTTTCTTTCTTTCCCGGGTCGTTACATTATCTACCCCTAAAAAGAACTTTCGTCCTCGAAAGTCTCAAACTCTTGTACCAACTCGGGGTATTTCTCTCTTATCTCGTCCTCACGCTCCCACGTGGCTTCCTCACTGTGGTGATTCCGCCATAGTACCTTAACGAACGCAATACTCCTGTTGCGTAAGGTCTTTACCTCTCTAGCTAAGATTCTTACTGGTTTTTCCTCGTAGCTCATATCTTCATTGAGTTGGAGTGGTTCGTAGTCTATTACGTGGATAGGATCCGTAATGTACTTCCTCAGCATCGACACATGAAATACATCATGTACTCCTGAGAGGGCTGGAGGTAAGGCTAACTTATACGCTACCGGACCAACTCGCTCTAGGATCTCGAATGGTCCAATGAATTTAGGACTTAACTTGCCCTTATGTCCGAATCTTAACACACCTTTCATAGGTGCCACCTTGAGGAATACTGGGTCCCCCACCTCAAACTCCAGGCTTTTACGCCTTACATCGGCGTAGCTTTTCTGTCTACTTTGAGCGGTACGCATCCTCGCTCGAATTTTCTGGACAGCCTCCTTGGTGAGTCGAACCAACTCGGGTCCTACTAATTCTTTCTCTCCTACCTCGTCCCAACACAGTGGGGACCTACACCGTTTCCCGTACAGGGCCTCAAACGGTGCCATTCCAATAGTTGCTTGGAAACTGTTGTTATACGAGAATTCCATTAGGTGTAGTTTGGAATCCCAACTTTCCTTAAAATCTAGTACGCAAGCGCGTAGCATGTCCTCTAGAATTTGGTTTAAACGCTCCGTTTGTCCATCTGTTTGGGGGTGAAAGGCGGTACTAAAGTCGAGGCGGGTACCCAGTGCTTTTTGAAGTCCGCGCCAAAACGCTGACGTAAAGCGTGGATCCCGATCCGACACTATAGACACTGGGACTCCATGTAGTCTTACTATTTCTTTCACGTACAGTTGTGCCCAATTGTCAACTGTATATGTAACCTTCCCAGGTAGAAAGTGTGCCGACTTGGTCAACCTATCGACAACTACCCAGATCACAGTATAGCCCTTGGGCGTTTTGGGTAAACCTACTATGAAGTCCATCGCTATGTTTTCCCACTTCCACTCTGGTATGCTTAGGGGCTGTAACAACCCCGCCGTCTTTTGTCTTGGAGCTTTCACTTGTTGACAAACCAAGCACTTGCTCACAAACCCGACCACATCCCTCTTCATGCTCTTCCACCAAAAGTGTTGTTTTAAATCTTGGTACATCTTAGTACCTCCTGGATGCATCGCAAATGGTGAGTTGTGAGCTTCCATCAGTATTTCCTTCCTTAAATCTTCTATTGCTGGAACACATAAGCGTCCCTGTACAATAGTCCTTCATCTGATGACTTCGAGAATCCATCTACTGGACTTTCGTCTAGCTGTCCTAGGACTTTCTGTAGGTTAGGATCCTCTTGTTGGGAGACAATAATTCTCTGCCTAAGTGTAGGTTGTACCGTGAGTCGGGCCAGCTGTGCTATGACTCCCTCGGTCGCTACAGCTATGTTGGCTCGCTCGAACTCTCTTTGTACCCTTACTTCCCTCGTAATGAGGGCCGACGAGTGGACCGTCTTCCTACTCAAGGCATCTGCAACCACATTTGCTTTCCCAGGGTGGTACTGGATATCTACGTCATAATCCTTCACCAATTCTAACCACCTTCTCTGCCTCATGTTTAACTCTTTCTGGGTGAAGAAGTATTTCAAACTTTTGTGGTCGGTAAAAATTTGAGTTTTCTCGCCATACAGGTAATGTCGCCAGATTTTCAGTGCGAACACTACAGCGGCCAACTCTAGGTCATGGGTAGGGTAGTTCTTTTCATATTCTTTAAGTTGACGAGATGCGTATGCGACAACCTTGCCGTGTTGCATTAACACACATCCCAGTCCTTTCATGGAGGCATCACTATAGATCACATATCCTTCTGAGCTCTCGGGTACTATGAGTACCGGGGCGGTTACCAATCTCTCTTTTAGGTTCTGGAAGCTTGCCTCACAAGCATCATCCCATCTAAATGGCACCTTTTTTTTTGTTAACTTTGTTAAAGGCGAGGATATTTTAGCGAAGTCCTGTACGAACCTTCGATAATATCCCGCCAATCCTAGGAAACTCCTTATTTCCGTTACCGTAGTTGGGCGTTCCCATTTTGTGATCGCTTCGACCTTGGTGGGATCTACAGATATTCCGTCCTTTGACACCACGTGTCCTAGGAAAGAGACTTGTCGTAACCAAAATTCGCATTTGGAGAACTTGGCGTACAACTTGTGCTCTCTTAGGGTGGTTAGGACTCTTCGGAGGTGTTCCTCGTGCTCTAGGTCGGTTCTCGAGTATATGAGGATGTCGTCAATGAACACAATCACAAACATGTCTAGGCATTCTTTGAATACCCGGTTCATTAACTCCATAAATACAGCTGGGGCATTGGTGAGGCCAAATGACATCACTACAAACTCGTAGTGACCGTACCTTGTCCTAAATGCTGTTTTTGGTACGTCTTTTTCATTAATCCTAATTTGGTGGTAACCGGACCGAAGATCTATCTTAGAGAATACTGTTGCTTCTCTGAGTTGATCAAACAAGTCTTCTATTCTAGGCAGAGGATATTTGTTTTTTATGGTCCTCTTGTTTAGCTCTCTGTAATCGATGCACAGACGCATCGATCCATCTTTCTTCTTAACAAACAACACTGGCGCACCCCAGGGGGACACGCTAGGTCGAATGAATCCTTTATCTAGTAAGTCTTGCAGTTGCGCCTTGAGTTCTTTCAACTCAGCTGGTGCCATGCGATAGGGTGCTTTGGAAATAGGCCCAGTTCCCGGCTCGAGTTCGATGACGAAGTCGACCGCCCGGGAAGGGGGTATTCCAGGTAAGTCATCCGGAAATACATCCGGAAACTCGTTTACTATTGGCACGTTTACTAGGGTCTCTTCCTTTCCTCTCACGTCTACAGCACATGCTAATATAGCCCATCCACCTTGTTGGACTATCTTCTTTGCTTTCATCATCGAGACTACCTTGGGGGTAATCCCGGTATTTGTGCCTTTAAATTTAAAGGTAGGTCCTATCGGTGGTGAAAATTTTACTTCCTTCTGGTGACAGTCTATACTAGCTCGATTTTCAGCTAACCAATCCATGCCTAGTATGACGTCGAAATCTGTCATGTCTACCACCATCAGGTCAACGCTTAAAGTTTGGTTCCCTATGATTACTTGGCCATCCTTTACTCTATCCCTAGATACTAAGTCTACCCCCGCAGGGGTGCTTACAGACATTTCATGCAATAAGGGTTCTAATTCGAACCCTGCTTGTACAACAAAAGGCATGGAAATAAAGGAATGCGTGGAACCAGAATCAAATAAGGTAAAAGCAAAATGACCTAAAATGGATAGTGTACCTGTCACCACGACGTCGGACCTCCCAGTGTCCTTGCTGGTTGACGCGTATGCCCTAGCTTGAGCTCGCGGTGGTGCTGGTTGATCCGTTTGCTCTACTACTCTGAGCGGGTTTGCTTGTGCTGCAGCATTTCCGGCCGTGCAGTTCACGGCGATGTGCCCCTCTTGACCACATCTATAACACGCTCGGCTGCCAGCCATGCACCTCCCACCGTGTAGTCTTCCACAGATAGTGCACCCTTCCTCTCTCCTCCCTCTAGCCCCATCTTGATTCCTAGGGTTCCTGTCAGTATGTCGGGGAGGGCGTCGCTCATCCCATCTAGGAGCGGGTCTGTTATTGGAACGGTGCCTACGTGCTGGTGGTGGACGGTCAGAGCCTCCTGATTCATGAGGACGCTTCTGCCTAATTATAACTGGCTCTTCACGTCGTTTCTCATCCTTTGGTTTCTCTAAAGCCTTGGCAGTTCTCAAGGCTTCCTCATAGGTCTTTGGGTTGAACGCCTCCAACATGCGGCGGATTCTTGGTTCCAAACCCAATACAAATTTCTCTGTCATCTTTTCCTCAGTGTCCACCATGGACGGTGCAAATCTCTTGAGTTTATTAAACTCTCTGTTGTACTTCTCCACTGTGAGTCCTCCCTGTACCAGGTGGGCGAACTCCTGCTGCCTTTTAAGTCGCTCTGACTTAGGATAATATTCTTTAAGGAAGGCCTCCTTAAATCGTTCCCAGTTCATTGGTCCCCCTTCTGGGTTAATGAGGGTTTTGTTATCTCTCCACCATATCTCTGCGTCCTTTTGTAGGACGAAGGTTGCACAGGCGACCTTTTGGTTCTCTGGGCACTCCATAGTCTCAAAGGTGGTTTCCACCGCTGCAATCCACATTTGGGCTTCTATGGGGTCTACCAGGGAACCAGTGAATGGTCGAGGGCGTATCTCTTGAAATCCCTTATCCAGTTTGAACATCTAACAGGTTGTGGAGGGTTTGCTGGGGCATTGGCCTGAGCAGTGGCCTGTGCCTGTGCCTGTGCCTGTGCCTGTGCCTGTGCCTGTGCTTGTACCTGTGCCTGTACCTGTGCCAGTGCCAACGCCTGTGCCTGGGCCTGTGCTTGGGCTTGTTCCTGGGCCTGTTGTAGACTGGCTTGCTGATTGGTTATCAAGGTTTGAATCAGGGCTTGGATGGAGTCACACATTAACCTAGTATTAGCATCTACTCCACCCACTGGGGGTGCAGCTTCGGGTGCGACTTGGAGTGGTAGGGTAGGCTGGGGTGGAGGTTCTACTTGTGGTGGAGGCTGTACTGGTGGTAAGACTGGGGGCGGCGTAACTGTTACCGGCCCAGTCTCTGATCTTTCTTGAGGTGGGCCCTCTACTGCCACACCTCGTCCTACTTCTCTACGACGGGGTCGCCCCCTTCCTCGTCTTCCTCTTCCTCTTCCTCTTCCTCTTCCTCGTCCTCCGGGCATGGTTCTATAAACCAATATAAGGTTGCTTAAGTCTAAGGCCTTAATACTATGCAATACATCGTAACGCCAAAGAAGTAAACATTCATCATGCTAAGCATCATATCATGCTATTAACAAAATTACTCAGCATGCAACACATGCCGTCATACTCTTACATAAATACGTGAAATACCACAACCATTTCAATAATGTCAACATAAAAAGAATGCATGCAAGTTTTAAAACGTTTCTCTTTTCTTATCTTATGCAAGGCGTACCTGACGGTGACGGGGCATCGACGTTGGGACCGTGGAGCGTGCCAAGCCTACATCGTAGGCTAGTCTACAGAATCTAAAACCTAGAGCTCTGATACCAACTGTAACGACCCTAAATTTCCACATATCTAGAGTCGCCACTAACGTCTCATGCTCATCTCTAATGCAGAATAAAAACCTAAGCATGCTCATCTTTACTAGCGGAAAAATTAAAAACTTCAGAATACGTTAAAACATTGAAAAACACTGCCGGACTTACGTGTTTCAAACATCATGCTGGAGTTCAAAAGACAAAATAAAACGATTACAATTTAATTAATATAAATGAATGAAATGCAACCGCCCTATCCTAACCAAGACTAGGAATTTTAAATATGCAACTATCCTATGCACGCGCCACAGTCTCTGATCACGATGCCACCGTCAACCGTACATGGGAGCCTTGCCTTTACCTGAAAAACAATATGGCACACGGCCTGAGTATTTCGAAGAAATACTCAGTAAGTGACCCCACTATAGGGGCCATGCTAATGCAAACACATGCAATCATGAATAGGGACCTATCTCTAATCATCTTAGGGGTGGCCTCCAGTCTCGGACAAATTGGATGTGTAGTACTTCCCTACACACGACTCACACGTGCGAGTGTGAGTCCCCAGGGCGCTCGCACACCCCCTGGACCCTCTGGTCAAGCTAATCTGTAGCGACGTCCGGAGGTCAGCGGAACCCCATAGTGTCATGCGCCTCATGAACACCCTCATCTGTGTGCTTTCGCACCTGTGCGCATTCGCGCTCATCATAAGGTGCGCGTCCGCACTCATCATCTCTAGGGGAAGTAGCCCTATGCTTATGAACATACAAAATGCATGAGGTCCCTCTAAATCCATCGTAAAGTCTCTTCTGACACAACCCTCTAGTCTCATCTCTTTGTTACCCTAGGTAACGCATACTCGTGGATATTTATATAAATATCATTTTCATGCTCTTAGGGTTGTGTCCTACGTCGATCTAACGACATGATGCAATATGGCACTCATCATCATCTAGCATGCTCAATATGGAAAACATCATCATATTAAGGTAAAAATCATGCAATCATCATGCTCATCATAATGCCACAACGTGCGTCAAACATATCAAGCGTCACCCAACAAAATATGTATATACTGCACATATCATCAAGCATCATAATCCACACATCATCATAACTCATACAATTATTTAGCCTATCCTATAGTAAGGCCACTTACTTGGTTGGCCTCGGCCGAAGTACTCCCTAAATAGCTAAACGTAAGCTCCCGTCCCGTGAGAGCTGCTTCCTACTTCGCTGGGGTTTGTTTCCTATCACACCGTTCACCACTTTCCGTTAGTATTTCACAATTAATTTACCTAATTTAATAAATGTGAAATACGGCTCTAAAACGGCCTCGGATACCTTAATCGGGGCCGAAAACAGATCCGGGAGGGTCGAAACAGTGGAAACCGGGCTGAAAACAGGTGAGCCGAGCCGAACAGCCGCTGGAGCCGCCGAAGGGGCCGCCGGAGCGTCACCGGAGGGAGCCCGAGCCGTTTGCGCCGAGCCGAGCCGAGGACTGCCGCGCCGCTGTATGACACGTGGCAGCAGCAGAGAAAGCCACGTCGGGCGGTAGTGTCGGGTCGAAGCGCGGGTCGCAGTCCGGTTCGGGTCGTGGTTCGGGTCGCGGGCTGTGGAAGGCTACTGGGCCAAGGCTAAACGTTGGGCCTCGGCTTACTGGGCTGGGCCGCAAGTGTTTGGTTTGCAGGCCGGCTCAATTGGACCGTGGGTCTAGTCTGGGTTGGTTCAACTGAACCGTAGCTTCTGGGCCGGTTTGAGGTTTGGGCCGCTGTAGTTGGGCTGGGCCGAAGGCAGAGGCCAAGGGGGGAAACGGGCTGGCTCTCCCGGGTTCTGGGTTCGGGTTGACCCGGATCCGTGGATCTCGTCTTCCTTACCCGACTCTGGCCGATTTTCCGGCGAGTTTTCTCTCTCCTTCCCGCGGCGTTTTCGTTGCCGATTTCGGTCCTCTTCCTTCTCTTTTCCTCTTTGTTCGTCGTCCTTCTTTCCTTTTTGGGAGTTTTGCGGCCTAAAAGCTCCTAAAAGCCATAGATCTAAGGAATCGATTAAGAAACCTAACTTTCCGACCTCGGTTACCGACGACGACGCTTACGAAATAACACCAAATGCCCCTGAGTTATTGTGCTTTCGTTAGGGATCTCTCTTACGGTAGTAACAGGTTGTTTGGTGTCGGTTTAAGGGTGATTTGAGGGCTCGTCGGAGAAACTGAACACACGCCGACGTTTGTCCGAAATCTCTCTCTCTCTCTCGAAATTTTTTCTCTCTTTTCTCCCTTTGCAGGCGTTCTGAAGATGCTGGGCTGAGGGTGGGCGTGCTGTGGCCGTTGTTTCGCGTGGGTTCCGCGAAACTCGGCGGTCGCCGGAAAACTCGCGGGTTTTCCGGCGACTGGTTTTTTTTTTTTTTTTTTTTTTTTTTTTTTTTTTTTTTTTTCGTTTTCTCGTTTTCATTTATTTATTTATTATATATATATATATATATATATATATATATATATATATATATGTATAATATTTTCTTTTTTTTTTCTTTCTTTCTTTCCCGGGTCGTTACATTATCATAGCATAACGTTGCATAACATGACATAAGTTATTAAATGGCACACGTCATCATACATACTACAAATCATCAAACCGAGCCAATAGTAGAACCAATTACTTATTTGGTCTAGGTTGGAGTTACTAATTATTCTTGGTACTAGCTTGAATCTGCTCCTCAACGATCCATTCAACTTTAAATCTTTCATCTTTGTTTATAAACCATACTTCTTTGAGATGCTACTTAAAATGAGGTACAACATGTATGAGATTGAGATGCTGGAAGAGGATCTAAAGAGGTTCCAAGATTCTAGCATAAACCGTTTTCTGGATCCTTTGAAATGAACAGCCTTATTCAAGGGCATGTTGTGGAATTGACCTGCACCCTTACGAGGTGTCCAATTATACAAGGTGCTCGGTATGAAAAGTACCTAAACGCCATTAATTTCTTCTGTGAAGTTTTCTGCTTTGCTAAATTTTCGTGCATCAAATGAACGATTTGAACGCACAACCCCTGTAAGAGCAAATTGATCTCCAAGCATTTGTTATGTTTTCATGAATTTTAAACAGTATATCTTCAATAATTTTTGAGGAAAGCCTTAGCCCTTAAAGTTCCATCTCCAATACCTCTCACACCCATAAACCCTGAATTCGAAGGTTGTATTTGTTGTACCCAAATTCCATAACAAAATGATAGGATACCAATTGTTGTAACAGAAACAGAAATCTACGTAATGCTGGCAACCACCTCTGTCAACATATTGATATGATCGTTAGGAGTTCCAATTTTAAATAAACGATTGTCCCTTCATTAACAATTTTTCGAACAAAATGAAATCAGACATGAATATACTTGGTTGAAGCATGATGCATTGGGTTCTTGGACAAACAAATATAACTCTGGCTATAAAAAAAAATATGGAAAACACAATTTAGAATCTGGTAACAAAAATGTCAATTGTGGACCTTAAAACAAATTTCAAACCGTTTATGGTTTTTTTTCTAAAAAAAAAAATGTTAAGTTTAGGGTTTATAGCAAAGGGACCTTAATTTTAATTGAGAAGCAAATTCTATATAAAAAAAGAAGAAATGGAAGTTTAGAGATCATATTTTATAGAAAATATGATGTCTAATGTGTTTTTGAGAGTCTGTACTCTCATTTTCTTTGGAGTGCACTTTATAGTCTACGAAACGGATGCTAAAAAAGTGGTTGAAGTCGATGTAGACGACACCATTCGAGAAGAGGAATTGATGGACCAAATTGTAAAGCATCCAAAAGGAATATCCATTTCTTCATCTCGATCAAGCCAAAGAACATTATTTCACTTGACCCCTCCTCCACCCGTCGTCCTTAGAATATTACCGAAAGGCGTACCCATTTCTCCATCTGGGCCGAGTAAGAGGCATAATCAATACCCACTTCCTCTACCGCATGCTTCATCTGTCATTTTAAATAAACAATTTAAGATGAATTTTGGAATGTTGCCGAAAGGCGTACCCATTCCTTTGTTTGGGCCAAGTAGAAGGCATAATGACTACCCACCTCCTCCACCGCATGCTTCATCTGTCATTTTAAAAGGTGTACCCATTCCTCCGCCTGGGCCAAGTCAAAGTATTCTACAAAGTGCCTTGTAATCTCTTTTCGATTTGTGTAACATGCATCAGTGGTCTCGAGATAAAATCAACCCTACCTAGGTTTTCATCCCAGGAAATATAAAACAAGAGTATTCTACAAAGTGCCTTGTAGTCTCTTTTCGATTTGTGTTAATAAAGAGTGCGAGTGTTTCTCACATAGAATTTTGTTCAACAATATTATGTATTAACTCAATGTCGAAAACTCACCAAGGTTGAATTGGACTTAGAGAAGCAGATCTAAGCTAGTTTCGAGGATAATTTGTAACTCGACATAGTACAACCAATTAATAACTTCACTACTAGCTTGATTGGATGAATGGTTTGATGCATGAACCACGTGTGTGTTGTGAACCTGCACGTGTCGTGCCATGGAGGGACCTATCCTTTTAACATATCACAGCATGGCCTTAGACAGTTTTTTAGTTCGGGCAATTTTGGATGTGTAGTACTTCTCTACACATAGCCCGTGTGTGTGAGCATGGACCCACTAGGTGGGCTCACACACCTCTTGGATCTCGCTCGTCGGGCTAGCACTCGCTAATGAGTTCTTGTTGAATACCACAGAGTGAAAGGGTCTGCATAACATCATAACGCACATAAATATCAAAAATCATAAGTCGTATGTAAGTATCCCGATGCACGTGACACACTAATATGCATAAGTTCCTCGTAGCATAATCTATGATATTTAACAAACCTCCATTTATCTATAACATAATAAATCGGTGAATTATGCTTTCATAATTTCTGTACATTCAATAGTATGTAACATAGGTTTCATGGCATGGTCTATGGAGGTTTATACATCATAGATTTTCGATTCCATATACCCTTTACACAACACTACACGATCGCAAAATAGAATAGCTTATCATAGCATAATGTCGCATAACATGACATAAGTTATTAAATGGCACGCGTCATCGTACTTACTACAATTCATCAAACCGAGTCAATAGTAGAACCAATTACTTAGTTGGTCTAGGTTGCATAACGTCGCATAACATGATATAAGTTATTAAATGGCACGCGTCATCATACATACTACAATTCATCAAACCGAGCCAATAGTAGAACCAATTACTTATTTGTTCTAGGCTGGAGTTACTAATTATTCTTGGTACTAGCTTGAATCTGCTCCTCAATGATCCATTCAACTTTAAATCTTTCATCTTTGTTTATAAACCATACTTCTTTGAGATGCTACTTAAAATGAGGTACAACATGTATGAGATTGAGATGCTGGAAGAGGATCTAAAGAGGTTCCAAGATTCTAGCATAAACAGTTTTCTGGATCCTTTGAAATGAACAGCCTTAGCATTCAAGGGCATGCTGTGGAATTGACCTGCACCCTCAAAAGGTGTCCAATTGTACAAGGTGCACGTTATGAAAAGTACCTAATCACCATTGGTGTCCAATTGTACAAGGTGCACGTTATGAAAAGTACCTAATCACCATTAATTTCTTCTGTGAAGTTTTCTGCTATGCTAAATTTTCTTATTTTACAATGCTTCATGTGTTAGACTTCATCCGAGCATCGGAGACTTTATCTTGAAATATATATATTCGTATATATAATTTCATTTTCTTTTATTACTACTGTTTTTCTAGAAGATATAGTTGTTGTATTCTTTACTTTCTTGACTCAAAAACCATTCCTTTTCATGACCTAGCATCTATTATTCTTCGAAATTAGGTTGGATTTGGTAGTACATATAAAAATTATCAATATTTTTTACTCCTTAAATCACATAGATAATTTAAAAAAAATAATTAATCATCTCCAAATCTTCGTTTTCTTCTATCTCTATTCGAGGTTTCTCATTTAATTTTGTTCAAACTTAATTTTTGGCCTATTTAAATCAATTCCACACCACTTTTTTTTTTCTTAAAAAAAAATATTGATCTTGACTGATTTTTTATAACAATAACTAAAATCTAAATAACCTTAGGGATCAACTTTTCTATAGAAGGCAAATATCATTTTTCTCTCACAGATAAATATACCTTTTTTTTTAATCTGAAATCTTTTCTTTTATGTTATCTTTCTCTCGACCCTAGAACCATCCTTCTGTACTTGGGGAAGGAGTTTAGGAGAGATGGTTGGAGAAGGAGTTCACAATCCCCACCGTCCATTCACTTAGTGGCCTCATAGCTTTTGAGTCCATTGAAGCTAAGCATGGTGTTCCATGCATCGTCAAAATAAAAACAAAAGATAAAATCACAAAAAAGTTTAATATGGAAGAGTTCATTGTAACCTTTTGTTTAATTTCTCACTTGTTTGAGTGATATTGTGATTTGAATTGATATTCAATTTATAGATGAATTTTTTTAGCATTATTTTAACAAAAATTAATACAATTTACCCTTATGAAACCACGTTTGACAGGTTAATTTTATTATTAAAAAAAAACATAACAAACATAGACTTAATTTAATTATAACAATTTCACAATTAGGAAGGTAATTTATTTCATTTTTTTCCCAATAACTAGAGATGTAATTTCTAACCCTACAAGTTTGGATTATGTTAATCTATAGTTAATCTCGATCTAATGGACATGATATGAGTTAACCACCTTCTTAATTTACTAAAATTTATATCTTTAATTAGTACAATACAATTAAAATCCAATTATGAATTATATAAAAATAGGATCCTCCTCCCACGTATTTCTTAAATGGAATTTTAATTAAATTTGAAGTTTAATTTGATGTTTGAGAATCCAATTAAAATTAAAGATATATTAGACACAATATTTAAATAAGAGGTGGTCCCTTTCTCGTCTTACTCCTCCCTGTGGTCTTGGTCCTAGAAACTAAGATACCATCTCTTAAATCTAAGGCTCATTACTTATGAACTTATGCTATACATCACACATACTAAGTTCACGTCCTATTGCAAACAAAATCATACAGCATGCTACACATCACATTATACTCTTAAATAAATACGTGAAATATCACAACAATTTCAGTAATATTAACATAAAAATGTATGAGTGTTTGAAAACATTTCTCTTTTCTTATCTTGTACAAGGCATACCTGATGGTGAAGAGACATCGACGTTGGGACCATGGAACGTGTCAAACCTACATCATAGGCTAATCTACAAAATCTAAAATTTGGCTCTGATGTCAAATGTGACGACCCTAAATTTATACGTACTTAGAGTCGCAAATAACGTCTCATGCTATCTCTAATGTGGAAATGTAACTCTTAAAATGAACATCATTTATAACATAAACTTCGAAAATGCTTAAAACAACTTCTTTCTCTGGAAAACACAGTCATCGTCTTACGTGTTTAAATACGAAATACTAAAATTTAGGAAAAATAAAAACAAATACAAAATAGTTTAAAACGACTAAATGCAAAACAACCTATTCTAACATAAGACTAGAAATTTAAATATGAGTCTACCCTATGCACGTGTCACCGTTTCTACTTAAAGTTAACTCATTTAGACTTAATTAATTTATTTGGTTAAAAGAGCCAAAATTGTATATATATATCACTCAGTCGGTTTAAATGGATGATATTTTTTAAACAAAGTATTATTAGTTTTCATCCAAAATTAACCGATAAGAGTATTTGTTAAACTTGTTTAAAAATTTAAGGATATTATTGAAAATTTTAAAAATTTTAGAAATATTTTTTAGACAAGGTATAAAGTTTAAGACAACGCCCATCCCTCAAATTCGATCGGTGAGTTTCACATATTGGTAGTAAGAGGGCACTTAAACCCGGAGGGTGGAGCCTTATAGGGAAGGGTCCAGGCCAATAAGGACAATACACCCCATAAAAAAAAAATTTGGACCATTTCTTGATTTGTACGTGTCATCCTTGCGCAAAGGCCATGCTAATCTTCTATGTATCATTCCAATTTTATCAGATGTCCGTGAAGGGACAATTTTATGCTTCTACCAAGTTCTTTATATAGGATGTGTGAATTGTTCTCCTGAGCCATGTGGGATTCCTATTTAAAGCCCGACATGGGGATAGAATACTATAATAAATATACTCCCAACCCCACATAGAAAGAGCAATCAAGTTCTAAAACCCTTTTAGAGGCCACTCGAGTTCATTGTTGAAATGATTTCTTTAAGTTTTAAATCTCTATCAATTCAATCAAGCAATGGAATCCATTTTAACGTTCTTTTTTTTTTTTATTCAAATATTTATTTATGTTCTACCAAAAATTTTTTTTATTCAAAATTTTAACGTTCTTTTTTGAATTTCGATACGTGTTATAATAAAATTTTTAGTCTAAATGATTTATGATGCATTTAATGCATCTCTGTTTTGAAGCTCAATTTTGCACAATAGGTACGGAATGACTACAACATCTTCTAGAATTTCCTTTAACGAGCTTACCATAACTTGAATATAATTGATTAAAGCTCGTTGTAACTTTTTGGATCTTGTCCTTGTAATTGGACCTTGAAGTATGAAAATTCCTTGATCTTGGTTCATATCATTTTCTCCCTCCTGAAAAGGGTTCAACCTCGAATCCCAACCTAACACCATACTCACCTGGTAAATCAATTTTAGAAACATTGTCGTTGATACACTCAAAGAACTTGGAAAGGTCCATCTCCTTGTGGTAAAAGCTTAGATTTTCTTTGAGTAGAATGTTTTTCTTTTTGAAAATGCACCAAAATTCAATCGATTGGCTTGAACATGATAATCTTGCATCCCTTATTAATTCAGGAAGCAACTTTAAAATTTTGCTTCTCAATTTATTCTTTTACTTGGTTGGGTTGTTTATTAACAAATTCAACTTTGGAACTTGCATCAAATTCACAATTTTTTTTCGTGACATACATAACAAATCAATGAGAATGACAGATTGAAGCCATAAATGATTTCAACAAATGTGCATTTAGTACTTCTATGAACAACCCTATTATATGCAAATTCATCTTAAGATTCTTATAATTAATAGCTCTAAGCATAATAGTCATGGTTTTGTTAACAACCTTGGTTTGTCCATCGGTTTGAGGATGACAAGTAGTTTAATGTACTAGCTAAGTTCCCAAATTACCCTACAAAACATGCTAGAAGTGACTTAAAGATTTACCACCACGATCACTAACTATGCTTTTAGGAATCCCATGCAATCGTACAACTTCCCTCAAGAATAAGTGAGAAATATGTTTTGCATTATCAGTTTTGTGACAAAGAATAAATGAACCATTTTACTAAATCGATCAACCACGACAATGATGTTATCACAATCTTTCCTAGTCCTATGTACAACTTAAACAAAATCCATTGATATATCAATCCAATGATCATTAGGAACAAGTAGTAGAGAATATAAATCATGTGGTTGAAGCCTAGGAACGAGCATAGAACACGTCTTGATAAAACAAATCATTTGTGTTCAAAACCCAACACTTTAGCATTCAAAGTATTGAGGAGGATAGAACTTCATGATAAAGAATTTGCAACAATGTTCTCCTTACCTTGTTTATATTTTATGATATAAAGAATATTTCAATAAATTCCAACCACTTGACATATCGTCTATTGAGTTTATTTTGTCTTCTCAAATACTTTAAACTTTCATGGTATGTATGAAAACAAACTCCTGAGGCCAAAGATAATGTTGCTAGGTATGCAATGCACAAACCAACATAAAGCTCTTTGTCATAAGTTGGACACCTCAAAGATGCACCAGCCAACTTCTCACTTTGGAACATTAAAGGTCTTTGAATTTGTATTATACGACACCTATCCCTACTCCACTAGCATGACATTCAATTTCAAAATTTAATTCAAAATTAGGTAATGCAAGCCAGGGAGTAGAACTTAATTTTTCTTTCAAAGCGTTAAAAGCAAGTTCTTGATCTTTTTCCCATACAAAAGATACATTTTTCTTAACAAGTTCATTCAAGGGTGAAGCAATTGTACTAAAATCCTTAATGAACCCATGGTAGAAACTTGCACGACCATGAAAACTTCTTACCTCACTTATACTTTTAGGTGTAGGCCAATATTTTATAGCCTTCACGTTCTCCTCATCAATCTCGACACCATTAGATGAAACAACAAACCCAAGAAAAATAAATTTTCCATGCAAAAGCTACATTTCTTTAAATCTACATACAAACATTCGTTTCTCAAAGTAATCAAAACATTATGTACATGCGTAACATGATCATCTAACAATTTAGAGTAAACAAGCATGTCATCAAAACAAAAACCACACACTTATCTAAGTATTCTCGTAAGACATGGTTGATTAATCTCGTGAATGTACTAGGTGCATTAGTTAATCCAAAAAGTATAACCAACCATTCATAAAAACCATACTTCGGTTTTAAAGTTGTTTTTCACTCATCTTCAATATGCATGCGAATTTGATAAAAACCATATTTTAAATCAATCTTAGTAAAAAGCCTACATCCATGCAACTCATCAACCATATCATCTAATATAGGGAATTTGATGTCTATACTTTATAGTTATCTTGTTTATAGCCCTACAATCGACTTACATAGGCCATGAACCATCTATCTTAGGCAAAAGAATATCTGGAATAGAACAAGAACACAAACTTTCAAGTACATTCCTATTCGATCTCTCACTTGATAAGGAAACTCTGATTAATTGGATCTAAGAACCCTCATAAGCATCTGGATCTGCAAACCCGTAGTTCATAAATTCTAAAATCCACAAATAAATTTGATTTCACCCCGGAAAAGTTAGACCCAGATTACCTTATTGATCAAATATATGAGAGCAATAACATTTGTTTAGATTTGAATCACTCCACAAGCAAGCAAGATTGATCCTATCAAGCTTAAATAATTCTAAAATGGAATTTAACTATGTAAAATTGAATCACTCCACAAAGGCTCTTTTTACTTGACATGATTGTTGCCTTGATTTATATCAAGTTAGTTTTAGATGGAAATTGTTGACACATTGTTAAAAAAAAAACATTTAAACTTTCAAAAGGATTTTAAAAAACACTCTTGAATCTAAAAGGTACGTATGTTTTAGATGTTATTAAAAGTTTAAAAGCACGTATACTTAAAACAAACTCGAATCTAAAAAGAATTCCTTAAAGTCTCCAACTCAGTTGACTCGTCACCTCGGTCGCTCTGCATCATATCTATTTGGAAAGAAAAACGTATGTTTTAGATGTTATTAAAAGTTTAAAGCACGTATACTTAAAACAAACTCGAATCTAAAAAGAATTCCTTAAAGTCTCCAACTCAGTTGACTCGTCACCTCGGTCGCTCTGCATCATATCTATTTGGAAAGAAAAATTAAAATAATTTTGATGAGTAATTAATTTATTGAGTAAGATCCTAACTTGTCTTGGGGACCTCATGCATTATGTGTGCTCGTGCATTTGGGGGGATACCCATGTTCCATCACGAGGGTACGGACGCGTACAACCAATGGCAGGACAACGATCGTTATGGTTTGCATAGCACTGCCATGACGGTTACTAGTTCTAACGGGTGTTTGACCTAAGGAGCTCTCAGAGTATGCTCGCTCGATAAGGAATGTGGCCCAGCAGTGTGCGAACTGACTGGTGAGCCCATACTTGCATGTATGGGCTGTGTGTAGAGTATATGGTATATGTCCAAATTACCCATTATGATAGTATCGTAGGAAGATAGATTGAAAGGATAGGTCCCGTCATTGCATTCGTATGTTCTTGCATTTAATCCCAATTGTGGGGTCACTTACTGAGTATTTCTTTAAATACTCATGACATGTGCTACTACATTTTTTCAGGTTAAGACAAGACATTCTTGTACGGCTGACGGCGGCATCGCAACTCGACACCATGGCACATGCATAGGATAGTGGTATTTATTTTCTTAGACTTAGGCTAGAATAGGATGTTTTTAACTTAAACGCTTATTTATTTTATTTCGGGTCTTTTGTTGTGTCGTTTTAAAGATGTTTTCAAAACACGTAAGTCCATGGCTGTGTTTTAAGATAAAGGATATGTTTTATGGAATTTAAATGAAGTCTTCCGCATCTAATGTTTAGGATATGTATACAGTAGCGACCTTAAATTAAGTAGAAAATTTCGGATCGTTACAATACACTTCTAAATTTCGCTCGAAAGCTTATCCTTGGCGAAACTAAAACCTAGAAACTCTTTATTGGGTAGCCAATACTAGCGTTTTTCAGGACCTGATTTCTTCCCTAAATTTCTTCCTTATAATTATTTCAAGCTAAAAGATTTGTTTTAAAGCAATATCTTTAAGCGTGTGGTCTTAATTTTGGAATTTGATCCTCGATCCGTAACTTACCCAAAAACGCAGAATATTGTTTCCTTACGCAACCTGATCTAGGAGTATTAGGTCCCAATTTTGTAATACCAAAATTTTTAGATCAATAAATAAAAAATAAAAATAGCAACATAGGGGCAAAAGGGTTATTTTGCCCCTACCTTACCTGGTAAGTAGTCTAGTTATTTGGGCTCCAAGAAGAAAGAGAGAGAAAAGAAAGAAAAAAAACAGAGAGGGAGAAAGGAGAAGAAGTTAGGGTTTGGGAGAGAGGAAGAGCAGAGAAGACAAACCGCCATTGGAGATCGAAACCAAAGCAAGAAACTTTGAAGCAATACTTCTCTCAGTGCTGGAGAAGGAGTTTGGGTGGTGGATCCACTCATTCCAGCAAGAAAATTCGAGAACAGACAAAGTAAGGTTCCGAACTTCTTGTTTCGATTTTATCTAGATCCGAGGAGTTTCTTGAGCCTTAGATTTGGAGTTTTTGAGGTATGTAACTAAAATAAGATTCACACAGGTTTCTTGAAGTTCCTGGACGAGAATCAGAGTTTAATCGGATTTCGGGTAAACCGATCGAAAACGGAAAATGTGAATTTTTCCGTATCTTTGGATGGCCTTAACTCATCCTATTTTTATGTGAATTAAGACCTATCAAGGAAATTCCTTAATTTTTGGAACCTTTTCTAGCAAATAATTCGAGCTTGGGAAGGCACGCATCAACCAAGTAAGTAGCCATTTGGATTCCCATGAGCCGTACTTGTAGGAATTGCTAGGAACAAGCATGCATGCTACCACCCATTCACTTAGCTAGCCGGACCTAGTATATTAGTATGAAAACTGCAAAAATAAAATGATCAAGGAAAGTTAGATATGAAATGTTTATTAAATCTGTTTGATTGAAATTCTCATAAAGTATGTATGCATGAGGAGGATGGGAAACTTGTGAAATCTGCGCTCCGAGTAAAGATGGACGTTATCTTCCCGTTGAGAATGTTTGATGAACTGCTGCGTGTTAACTCTTATGCATGATGATTGCTTCTGTTATCTTTCTTGATGAATAAGAAGAAATTATGAGCTTAGATTAGGGTGCTTGTGACTAAGTAGGCTCGATGAGACCCTCGATTGGGGGACGTCTAGAATATCGTGCAATTAGACCCACGAAATAATTACCGGCAGATCCAAAGCCCAAAATTCTAAACCCGATAGGTTTGTGAGACAAGGCACAAGAATCCTAGAGATATATGAATCCAAGTCTAAGCCACCAAGTTCCACCCTAGAAAGAATAATAGGTCACCATGGTAACTGTAGGTAGCTCGCTAGAGTTAGCAGTGTAGATAGTGTCATCAGAACCTCCACTTCCCTCTCTCCTCCGATACCGTACCGTCGAGATAGAGCTCCGGTACGGAGATCGTTGAGATTGGCAGATCCGGATAGGAAAGTGTGACAGGTGCCCAGACCTAGTGGTAATAGCTAAGGGGTCTTCTGAACAGGACTCCTGGGCCGTAGAAACCCATCCCTGAGCGGGGGACATGGAGCCACATAGGATGACTCAGTAGCTGACCGACACACAGGGGGTCGCACCCCGAATATAGTGGATGTATGGTCCCGTGTGAGGGTCGTCAGCTAACCTCCACGGATGATGTTCAGAGAGAGCCACGTATTCAGATCCAGCCATACGATCCCCTCAGATTTACTTATGAGGTCGCGCCTCACCTCAGGACACTGATCATTTCACTGCTTAAGATGGGCAAGCCTCCTAAGATACAGAAAAGAGAGTTGCAGCTTAGATCACTCTCCTTAGAAACCCGAGAAAGACCGCCACCTACCAAGATAAGGATGCGAAAAGAACCTACAAGTAGGCTGCTTACTGAGTATTTTTATACTCACCCCTTTCTTCCGGTTTTTTTTTTCTCAGGTACCAGTCGATACGGGGAGGTGCTCGAGGGCTGCACTGTCACAGAGGGGTGTCGTTCCGGAGCGTCAGTCCCTTGTCGGTTTTTAGAGTCCTTTGTCCGTTTTCATATTTAGAGTTTTTTGTATTTCATTTTATATTTGTAACATTTGACTTTGATTTTATATTTAATTTTGGTGTCCTTGATTTTCTTTTCTTGTTTTAAATTTTGGAGGATTTTTATCTTCTATTTTATTTTCTTTTTCTTTTTCTTTTTTTTTTTTATTTCACCTTTTTAGTCATGATTCGGTCTTTCGAAACCTCGAAAGTCGGGTCGTGACAGATTTCTTCATCAAAATTGCTCAACTTAATCTTCTAAAGGTAAAGAAAGGCTCAATTTTGAAGAAAATGAATTGTATGTAAGACTTCGATCCTTACTGTAACGACCCTAAATTTCAGCTACCTAAAGTCGCTACCGTCATCTTAGTCTAAGCTCATATGTGGAATATAACTCTTAAAACATCATCATAAAAATCATAAATTTCATAATAAACATAACTTCATCGTTGAAAAACACTATCATTGTCTTACATGTTCAAAACATAATTCATAAATTAAACTAAAAACAATAATGAAACTTAATTTAAAATATGAGATGCATAAAAACCTATTTAACCTAAGTCTAGAAAATTAAATATATGCTACTAACCTATGCACGTGCTATGGTCTCTGATTGCGATATATTGTTAACCGTATATGAACGTCTTGCCTTTTCCTGAAAAATGATGCAGCACACGGCCTTAGTATTTCAAAGAATACTTAGTAAGTGACCCCACTATAGGGGTCATGAAAATGCAAACACATATAATAATGCTCTATAGACCTATCATTAAAACATCCTAGAGGTGGCCTCCAGTCCGGACTAAATTGGATGTGCAATACTTTCCTACACACGACCCACACATGCGAGCGAGAATATCCAAGCGGTTTGCACCTCCCCTGGACCCACCATAGTCGAGCTAGTTGTCCGTCGTGACCTTCAAAGGTCAGCAGACCTCTGAGTGTCATGCACGACATGATCACTATCATCATCGTAGCATACGTGTCCTACTCATTATCGTAAAGGGGAAGTATCCCGATGCTTATGTACATATAGAAATGCATGAGGTCCCTATGATTTTTTATCTTTAAAACATCTTTATGACACAACCCTAGTTCATCCTTATATTACTATCAATAATATATGTGATGGCTTCACCGTAGCACCTTGATGAAGGTAATATCCTTGTTGCATAGGGCTTTCACTTCTGGAGCTAGGATTCTTATGGGCTTTTCTTCATAACTTAAGTCTTTATTAATCTTAAGGGGCTCGTAGTCTATTACGTGGATAGGATATGTCATGTATTTCCTCGACATTGACACATGGAATACATTGTGTCACTTGAGAGAGAGGGCGGTAGAGCTAGTCTATATGCCACTGGACCAATTCTTTTGAGAATTTTAAAGGAACCAATGAATTGAGGGCTCATTTTGCCTTTATGCCCGAACCTCAAGACACATTTCATTGGTGCTACTTGAATACTAGGTCCCCTATTTCGAAATTTAAGCTCCTACGCCTTACATCAACGTAGCTTTTCTGTCTACTTTTAGTAGTATGCATCCTCACTCTGATTTTCTGAACGACCTCATTGGTGACTCGAACTAATTTGGGTTCTACCAATTCTCTATCGTCTACTTCATCCCAGGATAACGGGGATCTACACCGTTTTCTATGTAAGGCCTTGAACGTTGCAATCCTGATGGTTGCTTAGAAGCTATTGTTGTATGAAAATTCCATCAGGTATAAATTGGAATCCCAGCTTCCCTTAAAATCTAATACGCAAACGCGTAGCATGTCCTTTAAAATCTAATACGCAAACGCGTAGCATGTCCTCTAGGATCTGATTTAAATGCTCTGTCTGACCATCCGTTTGCGTGTGGAAGACAACGTTGGAGTCGAGACGAGTACCCAATGCTTTCTGAAATCCACACCAAAATGCCAACGTAAAGCGTCGGTCTCGATCCGAAACTTGGACTCCATGCAATCTTACTATCTCTTTCACATGCAGTTGAGCCCAGTTGTCAATTGTACATGTTGCTTTTTCTGGCAGGAAGTGTGCCAACTTTGTCAATCTGTCGACAATTACCCAGATTAACGTGTAGCCCTTCAGGTTCTGGGTAGTCCTACCATGAAGTCCATGACTATTTTAAGGTTTCAAGACTCTCATTTTATGTTAGATTTTTAAGTATCCCAAGTTTTATTAAATGTATGGTATCTACTATGCTTATATAATACAAGTTTTTAGAGGAGAATTTTGTTAAGCTCACTTCTTGGTATTACAAAGGAGTTCAAAAAAAACCTATGATGCCATTTGGTTATAGTTATAGAAAAATTGTTAAAATGAAACCTTGAAAATGTTAAAAGTCTAGAGAATTTGACTTGGTGGATGTTGCAATGCATAAAACTAGTAAAACTCAATATGGCTTAGAGGATATGACTCGTGAAATTTTAGGAGAAGATGCAATATGACATGATAAGGTTATGTTTGAAATTTGATGATGAACAAGAAAAACATATCCCTATAAGAATTATTTTAAAGTATTTTTAAGACTCCAAATGTTATGAAACTTGCCAGAGACTTATTTTTAAGCATATCTCTATAAGAATTATTTTAAAGTATTTTTAAGACTTCCAAATGTTATGAAACTTACAAGAGACTAATTTATTCATTTAAATAGGGTTATGAAAATTGAAAATTGAAGAGACTTATTTTTAAGCATATCCCTATAAGAATTATTTTAAAGTGTTTTTAAGACTCCAAAGGTTATGAAACTTTCATCTAAATAGGGTTATGAAACTTGAAGAGACTGATTTATTCATCTAAATAGGGTCGTTGTAACACTTTTTCTCGTTTGTTGTCGTTCACTTCTAAGAATTAACAAAACATGTCACTTAAGAAATTCGAACTCTCACGGGGAAACCCCATATACTTAGTAGGCACACGTCTTAACCACTTAGCCAAAGCGACTCATGCCATCCTTGGTCTCATTCTTCTTCAAATTTTGAAAAAATTAGGCAAGATTGCATTTGGTAAATATACTTATATATTGAATAATCATCAAATCACATGGATAAAATATTAACAATATTTTATTGTTTTTGCATTCATTAGACCACATGGGTAAGAATGCATAAGCCCAAATGAGGATAAAAGCTAAAAAAATTATCTTGCATGAAAAACAATATTTATATATACGTAAAGTAATTAACTCTAATGTTTAGAGAATTATCTTATACGAGTCTTTTTATTTTATTCAATTTGATGTTAATCAAATGAACAGTAAAAGACAAGTATGTCTTTTGCATTCGTGACTGCCAAAGACAATTAATTGAAATCTGCTTGTACTTGTGACTCTCCGACGAGTGTACCATTTTTTGACTTAGGACATTTGCAACCACAATTGTCTTTCTAGGGTGGTGCTGGATATCTATTTCGTAATCATTCACCAATTCTAACCACCTTCGTTGCCTCATGTTCAGTTCTTTTCGAGTGAAATAGTTGCTTCATGTTCAATTCTGTCCGAGTGAAATAATTGCCTCATGCTCAATTCTTTCTGGGTGAAAAATATTTTACTCTTATGGTCGGTGTAGATTTAAGTTTCTCTCTATATAGGTAGTGTCACCAAATTTTTAATGTGAACACTACCGCGACCAACTCTGGGTCATGTGTGGAGTAATTTTTCTCATACTCTATTAACTAACGGGACGCATAAGCAACCACCTTACCGTGTTGTGTCAATACACATCCTAGTCCCTTCTTGAATGTATCACTATATACCACGTACCCCTCTCAACTTTCTAGTAATGTGAGCACTAGGGCTAACACTAACTTCTATTTTAGATATTGAAAGTTTGCCTTACACGCATCATTCCATACAAATGGTTCGCCCTTCCTCGTCAACTATGTAAGTGATGAGACTATTTTAACAAAGTCTTGTACAAATCTTCGATAGTATCATGCTAACCCCAAAAAGTTTCGTACTTCTATAACTGTGAGAGAAAAAGTTTCATCATACTGTGCGCAATCGCACTCATCATCATACTGTGCGCGTCCGCACTCATCATCTCTAGGGGAAGTATCCCTATGCTTATGAACATACTATATGTATGAGGTCCCTCTAATGTCCATCTTATTATCTCTTCTGACAAAACCCTCTAGTCTCATCTTTTTGTTACATTAAGTAACACATGATCGTGGATATTTATATTAATATAATTTTCATGCTCTTAGAGTTGTGTCCTATGTCGATCTAACGACATCATGCAATATGACTCTCATAATCATATAGCATGCTTAATATGGAAAGTATCATCATATTGGAAAACATCATCATATTAGTAAACGTCATGCAATCATCATACTCATCCTATTGTCATATAGTGCCTCAAGCACATCAAATATGTCGCTCATCTATTATTCTTGGAAATTAGGTTGGATTTGGTAGTACAGATATACCAATATTTTTTACTCCTTCAATCACACAGATAATTTTAATCTCAAATCTTTTCTCGAAGGTGGCAACAGCTTGGAAGGAGAATTAATGGTAATAGGTAGGCTGTTGAGGCGGAAGATAGAGAGGTTATGTAACGGGCGAGAAACTTGATGCGAGGTTGCGATACAGAGATAATTGTCAACATTTGGAAGAATCGGTGGAATAATCAATCTCCTTTCACCACTATCAACCCTCGGCGTCGATGAGTTGGCCGTTCAACTCCATTTTGATGATGCGATCAAAAGGAAAGTCTTGCCTCAAAATTTCTGCACAGCCCAACACAAAATACACAACTGTCAAATATTGGACTATGAAAGCAGGGTGTTATACGAACACGACTCTCCACAATGGTATGATATTGTCCACTTTGAGCATAAGCTCTCATGGCTTTGCTTTGGGCTTCCCCAAAAGGCCTCAAACCAATGGAGTTAGTATTCCTCACTTATAAACCCATGATCACACCCTAAATTAGTCGATGTGGGTTAGTCGATGTGGGACTTCCATCATCCAACACCTCCCCTCGAACAAAGTGCGCCTCCCCTTAATCGAGGCTCGACTCCTTTGGAGTCTTAGTCATTTTTGACGGCCTTCGAGGAGGGGCTTAGCTCCTTTTCTTTAAGAGTTCTTTGTTCGATATTTGAGGATTTGAGGATTTACCAATCTATTGGCACGACTAAGTTTAGGGCATGGCTCTGATACCAACTGTCACGGTCCTATATCTTTGACCGTGCGGCGTCGTGATCTATACACGCTCACGACCAGCCTTAAGGGGAATTAAGCCCCATTATATTTTTCGCCCCGGCTTTGTGGCTTCGTCGGACCTTAGGCGAGGTTTGTCTTCGCCAATCGAACATCGCTTGTGCGGAATCCAAGCTTGTTCAACCACACACGCCGCCTGTGCGTGTATGTTCAATCATCTGCAACACATCCGACTTGCCTCTACGCTAGGCCAACTCATTCGGCTCGACCTTGCCTCTGCTCGGGCCAAGGTCTCTCAATACAACGTCGCATCTCGTCTTGCCATCTCGATCCCCATCGACAGGGTCCATATGCCTTGACGTCATCCCGAGTCTCGGGATGTCGTCGCTCATCATAACTCGTTCGGTCATGCCATCGAGAATGGGCCCGCGTGTCGTTCATCTCATCGAGACTTCCCGGACATCCATCCATCCGGGTTCTATCGAGGCATAGGCCCTCCCGTGCCTATGCCGAGTCATTTACGGATACCGTACCGGATAGCGGGTGTATGTAGCAACCTCCAACACGTGGGCTAGGGCGCAATACCGGCACACCCGTGCCGTCCGGTACTGTCCTTCAAAAACCCATTTCAAAGGAAGTCGTCCCGAGACACTCGTCTCGGCACGCTCGCCCACACTGTGACACACGTATGTGCCACAGGGTAGCTCACTTGGGCCACAGGGCCCAGGGGTGGTGGAGAGCTAACACCATGGTACCCCCTATAGTACATTTTGAGCCATTTTCATTCTACCAGGAGTAGACATGATTTTCGTGAGGTGTCATACGGCGTCGTGCATTGTCCGTCCAATGTCCGATTGACACCAAACTTGGCGAGCATTCATATTTCATATGGACGGACTTAACTCCGAACCGCATGACCAAATTCCTTCCGAAACCTCGACTTTTGAGTTTAAGGCCCGAGGCCCTACCCGGCCCTTCAACAAGCCTATCTTGTCCTTCATGTCTATGCTGGTGTCTCTGTTATGCTTGTGTCTCAACATGTCTTCAATGCCCACTTTGCGTGGTGGTGTGTTGGATGATGCATCGTCCTCCTCGATCGCATCATGGCATTCTTCTGCGTTGGCCCGCATATGGCCGGATGGGCGTCTCCTGAGGGACGCCCCTTTGCTTGTCATGGCGTGAGGGTCACAACCTACTCTCTTCATAGTAAGGTTGTGACATTCTCCCCCACTTAACTTAGTCATCGTCCTCGATGACTTACTCGGGTCGCAATCATATTGCGGATTGTGACATTCTCCCCTACTTGATTTAGTCATCGTCCTCGATGACTTTCTCGGGCGCGTTCGCCCCACCTATTGTGAAATTCTCCCCCACTCAATCTCGGCATCGTCCCGATGACGATCCGACTCTTTGTCTGTTGGCGACTTGACTCGCTGGATTTGGTTGTGCTTCAGAAAAATCTTCTATTGTTGAGCACCTGACGATCTTTTGTCATAATGCTCTCCCTGCTGACGTCTTATGCCAACTTGGGACAAGTTCTAGTGGATGCTTCTGACTTCTCTTTTGTCAGGTGGCACCACGTTCTCTTTTGTCAGGTGGCACCACGTTCTGACTCTTGACTTGGTCAGTTGTTGGGTGAACTTTGTCCTCACTTAGGCTTGTTCCTTTATCTACGGCTATCCCCATTCGGACCTAAT
The DNA here is from genome assembly GCA_018691285.1 of Cucurbita argyrosperma subsp. sororia. Lineage (NCBI taxonomy): Eukaryota > Viridiplantae > Streptophyta > Magnoliopsida > Cucurbitales > Cucurbitaceae > Cucurbita > Cucurbita argyrosperma. The sequence goes on from CM031883.1 coordinate 1,682,522, forward strand.
TCTGTTGTTCGCCCATCTTGGACTCGGCCACCGAGACTCGCAACGTAGACGTGACTCTTCAGCGTTTGCCATAGTTGTGGGTGAGGCTGACTCTCTTTGCAGACACTCACCAGACAAGTATGGACTTCAGAGGGCACTCTTGCCCTATTTTGGCCAACTTGGCCCCAGTGTGTGTATCCTCTTCGGATCACATAAACTAGTGCACCCCTCGGGGTGGGGCTCGCAAGCCCAGCCGCGACACCTTTGGTCGCGACCACTTCTCCTGTGAATTAGTTCACCCCTTGGGGTTGGGCTCGCAAGCCCGGCCGCAACACTCTTTGGTTGCGACCACTTCTCCTATTGAGCAAAGTCAACTCTTTGACAGTCTCTTCAGTTGTTGGCGCTAACTTTCGGCCAACTCTTTGTGTTTTGTCACATCATGTGACTACTGTTGTGCATGAACTTCCAGCTTGTTGCTCACTTCTCGAGCGGATACTGGTCTTGACATCTGTTGGTGGAGTCATCCACCCTAGACACAAGGTGGTGACTCAAGGAATACACGTGTGCTCGTATGTCCGAGCACCTTTACGGGGTGAGAGACTTATTGATCGCTCTCCCCCGCTCGAAGTCAGCTACCTCTTTGCAGCAAAGTCGTCCCCCCATAAGGACTTACATTGTATACGGTTTTTGCACTCGGCCGACGCTTGTCTTCTTTGACTCTCGGCTTCTCTGCTTGCAACCACTGACACTATTCCTCTACTGTGAATGGTTCTTTGGAAGGCACCATTATGGTGCTTTCTGTTTCAGCTGCCTTGTCTTACTTCGGAACTGCAAGCTCTTGTCAGGTGAGCTTGGTTTTGCTTGACGGGTAGATCTACCCATATTGAGGTGTCGACATACGACACTAATGAACTTCAGGTAGTCTTGGCTTTTTTGCTTGACGGGTAGATCTACCCATATTGAGGTGTCGACATACGACACTAATGAACTTCAGGTAGTCTTGGCTTCAACTCCCAACTGATTATAATTATGATCTACCCATATTGAGGTGTCGACATACGACACTAATGAACTTCAGGTAGTCTTGGCTTCAACTCCCAACTGATTATAATTATGATCTACCCATATTGAGGTGTCGACATACGACACTAATGAACTTCAGGTAGTCTTGGCTTCAACTCCCAACTGATTATAATTATGACCGGCAACTGTCCTACCCACTTCGGCACTCTTGACACACTTGCAAGGTCTTCGATCAACTCTTGGGTTTGTTTCTCTTGACTGTCTTGCCCGACTAGACACACAAAGTGTGGCTCTGATACCATGTTATACGAACACGACTCTCCACAATGGTATGATATTGTCCACTTTGAGCATAAGCTCTCATGGCTTTGCTTTGGGCTTCCCCAAAAGGCCTCAAACCAATGGAGTTAGTATTCCTCACTTATAAACCCATGATCACACCCTAAATTAGTCGATGTGGGTTAGTCGATGTGGGACTTCCATCATCCAACACAGGGAACCCACAGGTACGAGGTACCTACTCTGATCATAAATTTTCGTTTTTTTTTCTCAAACTAGCTATAGTGTTCCGCCCCCACATCCCTCATCATTGTTGTATGAATTGCACGTTATGAAATGACATGTTAAAAGTATAGAGCGTTATGTTATGTTTTCTTAATTGTATGTATACAGTATGTTATGAATGACATGATATCACAATAAATGAAATGAAATATAACCCCGTTAGAATTATGCATAATATGAGAATTGAAAAATGAGAAAATGTATGATATGAATGTAAAACGATAGCGGGGTTATATTTAATAATGTCGAAAATGAAAAAACATTGGGACCTCATGCATTATGTGTGCTCATGCATTGTGGGATACCCCTATTTCATCACGATGGGCAGGGGTACGATCATTATGTTTTACATAATGCTGCTAGGTGTACGATCATTATGTTTTACATAATGCTGCCGGCAGGGGTACGATCATTTTGTTTTAACTAATACTGTCGTGGCGGTTACAAGTTCTAACGGGTGTCTGGCCTAAGGAGCTCCTAGAGTATGCTTGTCCGACAATGAAAGTGGCCAAGCGGTGTGCGAACTGACTGGTTAGTCCATACTCGCACATATGGGTTGTGTGTAAAGTATATGGTACACGTCCAAGTTATCTGTAGAAAATAGATTGAAACGATAGATTTTGTCATTGTATTCGCATGTTCTTGCATTTAATCCTAATAGTGAGGTCACTCGGGAAGTATTTCTTTAAATACTGAAGTGATATGCTACTACATAGTACCGTAGGAAAATAGATTGAAAGGATAGGTGTTGTCATTGTATTAGCATGTTCTTGCATTTAACCCCAACAGTGGGGTCACTTAGTAAGTATTTCTTTAAATACAAAGTCATGTGATACTACATTTTTTAGGTTAAGGCAAGGCATTCCTCTATGGCTGATGACGGTATCGCAATTCGAGACCATGGCGCACATGCATAGGTAGTGGTATTTATTTTCTTAGATTTAGGCTAGTATAGGATGTTTTTAATTTAAATGTTTATTTATTTTATTTAGTTTTTTTTGTTGTGTCAAGCTGTTTTCGAAACACATAAGTCCATGGCTATGTTTTAAGACAAATGTTACATTTTATGGAATTTAAATGAAGTCTTTTTGCATTCAATGTTCATGATATGTATACAGTAGCGACCTTAAATTAGGTAGAAAATTTCAAGTTGTTACACCCCACTTAAAAGTTTGAAGTCTCCAATATTATTATGATTATCCACTATTTCAGTTTCGCATTCATTGTTTCGCAGGTAAACTATTTCAAAGCCTTCTTCGACACGATTATGCAACCTAGGTCAACATATTTGTTCTTCTTCCCCTCCACCGGGCCTAGAAGCCAACTCCTCTGTGCATCTCGTCCAGTTCATTTTGGTTGTACGATTGCGAATTGCAGGGCCGTCCAATCCTAATCCTCCGCGTTCCGGTCATGATCCTTGCCACCTTTACCGCCGTTGTGATCACTTCTAGCAGCCTAACGAGGTAAATGCTGAGTTTGAAACTGTCAATGGAAAGAAAAAGCGGAAATCTTCAATAAAAAAACTGGATTTAAAATGGATTTAGGGTTAGAGGAAATTAGAGGGAAAGAAGGGAAGAAATGAGAGAGAAAAGAGACGAAGAAATGTAAAAGAAATGAGAGGGAAAAGAGGGGGAAATGCTAAAAGAAATGAGAAGGAAAATTAGAGAGAGAATTAAAGAAATAAGAGAGAAGAGAGAAGGGGAAAGATGAAAAAGAAATGCGAGGAAAGGGAGAGGGGAAGAAAGATATCATATTTTAAAAATGCTATTAAAAGATATATTTATTGTATTGTCAAGTTAGAGAATAGAATAGATAGTCAAAATGTTAAAAGGATAGAATAATGTGTGGTTCAAGTCATACGGATACATTTTATCTCATTTACCATAAGAAAATAAAACTCAAACTAAATGTTACGATTCTTGTACAAGTAAAGAAGTAAAGAATATGCATACACGTGAGATTACATATACATTTGAGCTTATAAAGTTATCTTAACACTCATTTTGACCTTAAATGATAGGATAAGATAATCTATCATATGCTCAGATGCTTGGCGATTTCTGCTGATCTCTCAATCAGATGCTTAGGATCTTCTACTGTGTGGATAATATTTTAACTAATTTTTGCATAATCATGGTCTTTCCAGCCTTCTCCCTCAGTTTTATTTTGACTAATCTCCTCCATCAATTTTTTATTATCCAATATTTTCTCGGCTTACCTCCTTTCCAAATCCAACCACTGCATATGGAGGACACACGGTCCTAGTACATCTCCTACACTATTTAAAGAAGGTAAGTTAGTTAACATTACAAACTAGTGAATAAATTACTTTTAACAATTACTCAATTTTTTATAAAAAAAAACATATACATTAGTAATTTAAAATTTTCATCATTCTTGCAGTCAGAATTGGTCAGCACCTACAAATGGGAGTCATCATGGTATATCCTTTTCAAGAAATTGATTTCCATTTTCGTTGGTTCTACTGTCATAAATTAAATGTAATTTTACAAAATATAATAAAAAAAAACACATAAACTAAAATATTTTGTTCTCTACTTCTACCCATATATGGATAATGAGCTTCACTCACTATTCTCCATTATTTATTATCTAGTGGAACGTTCTACTTAAACTACAAGTGTAACATCCTCAAGTATCTTGTATAATTGGGTGCCGTGGTTTAACCGAATAAATTAGTTGTTGGGGTGAATCCTGAAATAAATCTTCATCTCCATTCCTAAATTTTATGTTGTATAAACATTCAATCACTCCTGCAACTGCATTGCAACAATCTAAATGAAAAAATAATAATAAAAATAAAAAAATAAAAATAAAAATAAAATAAGAATTATAATATTATAATATACTAAAAAAATATAAAAATAAATGATATTTTTATTAAGGTAGAAAAAAGAAAAAAAAAAAAAAGAATAGAATGTTTTTTTAATAGAAGATTTAATACGTGTCTGGTTTCTCCCTCCATTTTCAAGACTTTGAAGCCTGTACCTGACTAAAGAAGGAAAACAAAAACAAACAAAAATAAGGAAGAACAAAAGATAAAACCCATAAATTGTAATAAAAGACATTAATTAATTAAGAGGAAGGGAAGTGGAAGTGGAATTCTGTGTACACAAGAATGGCCCAGAGGGATAGGTAGCATTAGTTGTGCATTCACAGAACAACTTTAAAGCAAGAATGGCTGTGGGAGGAGGGATCAACCAGAATTACTACCCTCCCGCCTATGATGTAAAATCAAACTGGATGATGCAAGCTGAGGTCCCCAGTTCATGTGAAATGTAGGTTTCAGAGAAAGGAACCGAGGTCATGAGAGTAAGTAGAGTGGACTAAGCCCTTAATGCTCCAAACACCCAACTCTTCTGTCATTTGGGGATAACAGAATATAGAGTGGAGGAAGAAGAAGATGAACGGTCGTTTTCATATCCTTCTAACGAACGTAAACTGGCGAGAATCGAGAATCCTCGGATCACATTTCAACCAACAATACCCACAGGGTTAGATTTGCATAGAGAGTAAATCACTCGTCCAACAGGTGACCGTGGCAAACATCCTAAATGAATTGAGAATTCTTGGATCTAGATTCCTATAACCGCCGTTGCCTAACAACAATCTCAATAAAAAAAAAAATTAGAATTATAATATTATAATATATTGAAAACTATTAAATCTTCCTACTTACTAACGTCATTGATCTCAAGAAGGAGTACTCCATGATCTCTCCAATAAACTAGGCACGGCCCAACATGCGACTCGGTTGCACGAGAAGGAGATCCAAGGTCTGCGCCTTAACCCGTAACGCTACTCGCGATGCGTCACCTCTCGAAAGTTACATGTGTCGTGCATGACGCTGACTCCTTCAACTCAAACGACGTTAACAATTTGGCTCGACTTCAACGACGACTCAATGGCACAACGACTCAATAGACTCGACTTATGCAGCTTAAGAGAGCAAGAACTCAACCTTTTAAAAACCCTAGCTTGCAAGACCAACTCTACAAAAGTTCTTCCTATTCCACAAGTTTTTGGTTGTTATGACTCGAACACAAGACCAAGGCTGTGTGAGCCTCTTGAAAGAAAATTCCAAAGAAATTAGAGTAGAAAAATTCTAAAAAGATTAGGGTAGAAGAGTGTGGAGAATTCTCTCGGGATGTAATTTGATTTGAGAGACATTCATATCTATCTTTAGTTCAACTTGAAAGTCCTATTTACCGACATTATCAGAGAATATCTATCTTTAGTTCAACTTGAAAGTCCTATTTACAGACATTATCAGAGAATTTTTTACAAATAATATATTTATACAAATCATTTTTAAATATTATAACATAATCTCATTCAAATTTTAAATATATTTTATTTAATATATCGAATACATTAATTAATTTAATATTTAATTAATTTGAATCTCATTCAAATACCATAAACATATTTTTTTCCTTTTTAATATACATAATATATTAAATATTAATTTAAACCTTTTAATTTAATATATTTTTCTCTATTTATATTTAACATATCTAATATTAAATATTAATTTAAACTCTCGAAATTAATATATTTTTCTCTATTTATAGGTAACCTATCTAATATATTAAATATTAATGTGAACCTTTCAACTTAAATATATTTTATCTATTTATTTAATATATCTAATATATTAAATATTAATTTGAACCTTCCAAATTTTTTTTCCATTAAATTGAACTTTTTAGCATTTTTTTTCAATTAAATTGAACCGTGTAGCATTTTATGAGTTACCAAGAGACCTTATGGATCTATATAAGCTTCAATGATATAAATTAATTAATTAAACTTTTTAATTGATCATTTTTCATTCATTAACTATGGGTCACTCCACTCTAGACCGAGTTGCACTCTTATGCGGACAAGCTATGTCCATTGATATAATCATTACAAGCAAGTCGATCCTTCACAAGTTGTTCATAATTACAGCTGAGTCAAAAGTCCGCTTTACCTCTATAATTACATCTTTCACCTTAAGTACCACTGATTTTCTAATGAACAATTTATTTATCATCCAAACATAAACCAAGTCGCTCTCAAGCTAATGAGAGGGTGCGACCCCATTGTTGAAGTCCCGAAGTCAGTATTTAAGAGAACAACTCATCTACTTTTCTTATATAGGAATGAGTGAATTTCATCTCGTGATATTATGTTCACAACTCCCTATTTGGTCAAATCCCAAAAATGGTAGGCATATTTAATAGGCTAAAAGAGCAATTCTCACTCATGTAAATTAAAGGACAAGCCCTCACAGGCAAGAGTTCATAACTCACTCAGGATTAAGATCGAGTCGCATATGATTATCATGTGAAATATTAATCTTCTCAATTAACGGATTTATAGAGAGTGATTAAATATTTCTTGGTCTAGTCTTATACAGACTCGTTGTATAGGATACCTCCACGTACATGTCTCCACATTAACGATTTGGATCAAATCATTTGTAACGATTACAAAGTAGGCCGTATCAATAGTGTTGCCAGGATAAAGCACCCAATCTTATCCATATACCATAGACTCTTTATGTTATTACTCGAACACGATCCTCTTGTATGTCAACCACATACTGATCAAGATTACATTAATAATCTTGAATTTTCATACAATGGATAATATAATTAAATTACAAATAAAATAATAAAAATTATTGTTAGAAACTAAATAATTAATTAGGAGGCTTTAGAGCATAAATTCCAACAATTCCATATCAAGATGATGTGCGTGTATTGAATGCCATGATGCATTATAATGATGATTTGTTTTTCTAAAGACACAACCCTAATTAAGTTAATGATGATGAGCGTATGAAGACCAACACCTACATGTTGCTTAGATTAATATATGAACAGTGTATAGGGCTGTGTCGCAAAGATGATTTAAAGATGAAAATAATAGGGACCTCATGCATTTTGAGTGTACATATACATCGGGATACTTTCCCATTTATGATTATGAGTACGGACGCGTACGCTATGATGATTATCATCATGCCTGGCATGACACTCAGGGGTCTGCTGCCCTCCCGTCGTTACGAACAACTAGCTCGACTATGTGGGTCCAGAGGGGTGCGAACCGCCTGGGGATCCACAGTCACACGTGTGGGTCGTGTGTGGGGAAATACTACACATCCCATTTTGTCCGGACTAGAGGCCTCCCCTATGATGGTAGATCATGAGTTGCATGTGCTTGCATTCCCTGACCCCAGGTCACTTACTAGGTATTTTTTTAAATACTCAAGCCGTGTGCTACTTCTATATTAGGTAAAGGCAAGACATTTATGTACGGTGGACGATGACATCACAATTCGAGACCATGGTACATGCATAGGGAGTTGTACTTATTTTATTAAAATTAGATTGTTTTTAATTTTAACTTTATTTCTTTAGTATTTCGATGTGTAATTTAAAAGATGTTTTCGAACATGTAAGTCCATGTCAGTGTTTTAAGACGAAATTCATGTATTACGATGAAGTTTTAAATGTTTAATTCCGCATACAAGTATAGATGATAATGGCAGTAGAAAGATAAGTAGAAATCCAAGTTGTTACATTAAATGTTTTTCAAATTATCTATAAATTTTAGATACATTATTTTTCAATAATTATTTATAAATTTATCCTATTATAAAATAAATGAATATTTTATTAGCATAACATAAAATAAAATAAAAAAGGAGACATATCCACATTCTGCACATATTTCATTGAACAAATATACAAGAATAAAAAAGAAAAACCAGAAGCAAATGGTTTAACATCCATACTTACTATTTTTTTCTAAAATAAATTTTAGGGTTTACTTTCTCTTCTATTTAATTGGAGCTGCATATTGTCAAGATCGAGAGTGAGTTTGTTTATTGTCGCTCTCTCCATCGCTTTAATTGATTCTATTCATATTTCATTAGAATCTTCAAATATTCAACCCTTATTTTTAGATTTTATTCGAATTGATAGGGATAGGTCTAAGAATGCAAATTTGTGCCTTTAAACTCTAATTTCTACCTTTTCTTTTCATTCTTTTAACTCTTTGCATTATTCATCAATTTTCAAATAACACCTCCAATTGATCCCAATAATTAAGTTTATCTCGAAGATTCAGATGGATACTACGAAGATGGTGTGTTTGAGATGAATTGTGAAGAGATAAGCCAATACTATCAAGCCTTACGAGAGACCGACGTACTCTTTTCAGCTTCCTTTCCTTTTATTCTCGTTGCAATGAATTCTATCATCATTTTTTAATATCATATGCCTCACAAGGTTTTGATGTGCCCACTTTCCCAACACCTATGCTGTTTCTCTCATTATATCTATTTCTAAGCAATATCTACTCGAACCAAGACTTCAAGAGTGTGTGGAGAAAGCTATTAATCAGTACAACATTGAAAATGTAGTATATTTTTATTCTACCTTCATAAGCTTTCTAACCCCTATTAAACGTCTTCTTATTATGACTAGGGTACAAACTTTGAGTTTGTGAAAAATTCCTTCATAAGCTTCCTAATCTCTTATTAAACATATTCTTATTATGACTAGGGTACAAACTTTGAGTTTGTGAAAATTGTGAAGGCTAACCAGTAAGCCTGTATCTTGTTTTACATCACTTTTGAAGTCAGGATTGGTTATATTATAGAAATATATTTATGCAGATCAAAACGCTCTAATTGAGCATGTTGTTACACTTATTTTAATACATGTTCTTACATTTATGGACACTTATTTTAGATCAAAACGCTCTAACCCATAAGTTGTATCTTGTTTTTCATGAACATTCAATTTGTTTAAACCTAAACTTTCAAAAGGCATTGATCAAGTCGAAAGGACTTATCAGTAAACTCACCTTCCTCATGTGAAAGCAGTCACCAATATGTCCCTCTCTTTGACCTCGTAGGAGGTATCCTTACCTTGTCGAATTTCCATCTCATTTGGCCAACACAGAACTTTTTTCATAGTGAGACACCCTGTCACGTAGCTCGCTTGAGTACTAATACTCATCTTGGCTAAGTAACTGCTCTTCTAGAAGTAAAAGATCCTTACATAAGTCCTCTGCATTCACCTAGGCTGACTCCTGTAGTATCTTATGGTTGATCTAATCACGTTTCCTCTCTTTCGAACACGTGAACCTCTCAGGTTCCTGTACAGGATCCTAGGGAACTCTAAGACATATCATGTCTCTACTGGCCTTACTTGTTTCAAAGTCGTCACCATCTCACTACTCCTCAGGTGGTTTCAGAGTCACGTTGTCTGGAAATTCTACTTCTATCTGAGCATGCTTCACAAGTATGACGTCACATTCATATATGAAACTAGAGCTCTACTCTTTGTATTCCAAATAACCTAAAAAAGAGTTGGTTCTCACTATCACCCATATGGACTTTCTCCCTTAAGACCGCGAAGGCGTGACCATAACTTGACCTCTTTTTTCTGTTATTCTCAACCCCGAGGTTCACTAGACTACCTTGACAGTTCCACCTCCTTCACTTTGTGAGCACGCATGTCCTGACTATAGGATAGATTAGAACGTATATGATCCTGATAACCACATGTTGATACTGGACTTGGTCCTCTCCACCAAAGTCCAAAGGGACTTGTCATCTATTAGGTGATCCATCAAAAGGAATACCTTACACCCCATATCTTATTAGTGGCATAGAGCGCACATCATGCTTTTGAAAGTCCATAACTGGAACTTAGCTCGTGAAGACTCCAACCAAACCTCAAGGTTAGTAAATCGTATCTCTCGACTTTCAACTTAACCAAACTCACTTGTGATAATGGTTGACTTGAGGGGTGCTTAATTCCTATAGTATGCCGCCTTTGTAACAATATTGTCTAAGTCTACTATGTGGTTTGCACCAAGGGGTGCTCTATACTGTCTAGGCCTACTACGTGGTCTTCACGGAGTCATGCTTGACATCTAGAATTATAGTCGCAAGAGGCTGGGTTATAGGTATATCATCTCGTACTGGACCTTAGAAAGTCTTATGTACATCTCTATGGGTTGGACATCACGCACTTTACAAAGTAACCTCTCTATCTTCCTAAGGCCAGTAAGCTATAATGTGACCCCAATTTTTTTTTATTTAAAATTGGATATTTTTTAAAAAAACAACCCAACCTGAAAATATAGGGTTGGGTTGTGAAATTTTTTGGATCGGTCCAAAAAATTCCATCAACCCAACCTGACCAATGTACACCCCTACCTCTTGTGAATTTGCATGTGAGTGACGATAAACCATGCTGGAAGGACTCATGTTCGTCTGTGGCGATAAATTTTCACTCTTAAAAAGTTAGAAGTAATATGACCATGTTGTAAGGGATGCTAGAAAACGTCGGGGCCACCAGATACCAAATTCAGATTTTGAATCCTGGACATGGGTCATTACAAATTGTATCAGAGCGATACCTCTCCCTGTAAGATGTGGTTTGGGGAAGAACCAAGGCGAAAGCGGTATGTGACACTCGAGTAAAAAAAAGTACATGAATGAAGCGAGACCATATCTAAGTGAGAACGATCTTGAGAATAGGATGACTAAGAGAAGCTTAAAGGAAATGAAAATTACTACTTATACCAACAAGGTGCACATTTTTTTCGGTGGCTTAATCATAGGTACTCCATAGTTAAGCATTATTTATTTGGAACACTTCTGGACAAAGCATGTTATTTTTTTCGGTGGCTTAATCATAGGTACTCCATAGTTAAGCATAATTTATATGGAACACTTGTGCATGTTGGTAAGACTTTTACTTTTTAAGAGTGTTATTGAAACTTTTATAAATTTAAGATTTTTTTTTTTTTTTTTTTGTACGAAATTAAAATTTTATTAGTTTAGGCATAAAATATATAAAAATTAAAAGAAAGATGGAACAAACGAAATTAATTAAATAAATATTTATATCTAACTCTCGTCAAAAGGAAGTGAGTGTTTCTCCAATTTTTAAGTTTTTAGTATTTTATTCATTAATAAGAAAGAGATAAGTAACATTAATTTTGAAACCACACTCTCAATTTATTATATATAAATTAACTGTTTATGATAAATAAAAGATTCATTTAATATAAATAAATTATTATAAATTTAAAGATCAACCTCTCAAAATTTATATAAATAATAAAATATCATTTTTTTTAAGTCACTATATAATTATTTAGAGTGTTCAGGTCTGCAACTTTGCTACAGATTCCAAACCCAAAAGGAGAGAAAAAGAATAAAGAAAAAAATAATAGTGGCTGCCAATGACCAACATAGATATTGAATAGAAATGATTAGGATAAGAGCGATACATATGAAAAATAATCATAAACATGGTTCTATATGAATTTACGCAGACATTAAAGAGCAAAAAGGTGTCTATAGAGGTAAGAACGCAAACATTAAAGAGCAAAAAGGTGTCTATAGAGTAAGAACATGTATTAAGATGAAGATCTGAGTAGAGAAGAATGACCACAGAAAAGATCCTTTTTAAGTAACCACAATGACATTCAATAAATTGAATAGTAATAATCAAACAAAATTACCTACTAATCAAGATGAAGATCTGAGTAGAGAAAAATGGTCATAGAAAGAATTCTTTTCGGTAACCACAATGGCATTCAACAAATTGAATAGTAATAATCAAACAAATTTACCTGCTATTCAAGATGAAGATCTAAGTAGAGAAGAATGGTCGCAGAAAGGATCTTTTTCGGTAACCACAATGGCATTCAACAAATTGAATAGTAATAATCAAACCAAATTAACTACTAATCAAAATGAAGATCTGAGTAGAGAAGAATGGCCGCAGAAATGATTCTTTTTCGGTAACCACAATGGCATTCAATAAATTGAATAGTAATAATCAAACCAAATTAGGTGCTAAAAAAGATGAAAATCTGAGTAGAGAAAAATGGCCGCAGAAATGATTCTTTTTCGGTAACCACAATGGCATTCAATAAATTGAATAGTAATAATCAAACCAAATTAGGTGCTAAAAAAGATGAAAATCTGAGTAGAGAAAAATGACCGCAGAAAAGATTTTTTTCGGTAACCACGATGACATTCAACAAATTGAATACTAATAATCAAACAAAATTACCTGCTAATCAAGATGAAGATCTGAGTACGAGAAAATTGGCCGTAGAAAAGATCATTTTCGTAACTACAATGGCATTCAACAAATTGAATAATAATAAACAAACAAAACTACCTACTAATCAAGATGGAGATTTGAGTTGGCCGTAGAAAAGATCATTTTCGTAACTACAATGGCATTCAGCAAATTGAATAATAATAAACAAACAAAACTACCTACTAATCAAAATGGAGATTTGAGTAGAGAAAAATCACCCCCCAAAGGATCATTTTTGTAACTACAATGGTATTCAACAAATTGAATAATAATAAACAAACAAAATTACCTGCTAATCAAGATGAAGATCTAAGTAATAAAAATGGCCGCAGATCCTCTACTAATCAAGATGAAAATCTAAGTAGATAAAAATAGCCGCAGAAAGGATCCTTTTTCGGTAACCACAGTGGCATTCAATAAATTGAATAGTAATAATCAAACAAAATTACCTACTAATCAAGATAAAGATCTGAGTAAAGAAGAATGGCCACAGAAAGGATCATTTTTGGTAACCACAATGGCATTCAAGAAATTGAATAGTAATAATAAAAAAAATTGTCTGCTAATCAAGATGAAAATCCAAATAGAGAAAAAATGGCCCAAAAAACAATCACCTTCATAACCATAATCGCATTCAACAAATTGAATAGTAATAATCAAACAAAATTACCTGCTAATCAAGATGAAGATCTAAGTAGAGAAGAATGGCCGCATAACGGATCTTTTTCAGTAACCACAATGGCATTCAATAAATTGAATAGTAATAATCAAACAAAATTACCTGCTAATCAAAACGAAGATCTGAATAGAGAAAAATGACCACAGAAGAGATCATTTTCGTAACCGAATAGGCATTCAACAAATTGAATATTAATAATCAAAGAAAATTACCTACTAATCAAGATGAAGATCTGAGTAGAGAAGAATGGCCGCAGAAAATATCATTTTTAGGTAACCATAATGACATTTAACAAATTGAATAGTAATAATCAAACAAAATTACCTGCTAATCAACATGAAGATCTGAGTAGAGAACAATGGCCGCAAAAATGATACTTTTCGGTGACCACAATGGCAATCAACAAATTGAATAGTAATAATCAAACAAAATTACCTGCTAATCAAGATGAAGATCTGAGTAGAGAAGAATGGCCGCATAAAGAATCCTTTTTCGATAACCACAATAACATTCAATAAATTGAGTAGTAATAATCAAACAAAATTACTTGTTAATCAAGATGAAAATTTGAGTAAAGAAGAACGGTCGCAGAAAGGATCCTTTTTGGTAACCATAATGACAATCAACAAATTGAATAGTAATATTCAAACAAAATTACCTGCTAATCAAGATGAAGATCTAAGTAGAGAAAAATGGTCGCAGAAAGGATCATTTTTGGTAACCACACTCGCATTCAACAAATTGAATAGTAATAATAAAACAAAATTACCTACTAATCAAGCTGAAGATCTGAGTAGAGAAGAATGGCCGTAGGAAGGATCATTCTCGAAAACCACAATGGCATTTAACAAATTGAATAGTAATGTTAAGGATAGTTGACCATTCACTATAAGGCAAATATCTAGATATTTGCCTTACATTACGGGTTACCATATTTGCCCTCTTATTAAAGGCAAATATATTTCATTCATTTATTATTCTTTCCTTTTATTACTATTTCCATAATATTTGTAATTTACCATATTTCTGTATCCTGAAAATGATTATAAATAAGAGAACTCTCACCCCCATTTAGGCGTGGTGATTCAGCAAACATTCACATGGTATCAAAGCCCTTTCGGTTTAACAACCCTGATCCTTTCTTCTCTATGGCTTCCGAATCTTCTTATCATCTTCTTCCTTTCAATACTTTAATTCATATGATCACCATCAAACTTTCTTCCTCCAATTATCTTCTTTGGAAAAGCCAACTTCTCCCTCTCCTCGAGAGTCAAGACATGCTGGGCTATGTCGATGGAACTATGGTTCCACCACCTCGCTTTGAACCAGAAATCTCTTCAACACTCAACCCCAAATATTTGGCATGGAGAGCAGCCGATCAACGACTTCTCTGTCTCCTGCTCTCCTCTCTCACTGAGGAAGCCATGGCTGTTGTCGTTGGTCTCCCTACTGCACGTGATGTTTGGCTTGCGTTGGAAACTACGTTCAGCCATCAGTCGAAAGCTCGTGAACTGAGACTCAAGGATGACTTGCAGTTGATGAAACGTGGCACCAAACCTGTTGCTGAGTATGCCCGTGCCTTCAAAAAAATTTGTGACCAACTTCATGCCATTGGCAGACCGGTCGAGGACATTGATAAAGTGCACTGGTTCCTTCGTGGACTCGGCACCGAATTTTCAGCTTTTTCTACTGCTCAGATGGCTCTTACCTCTATCCCCTGTTTTGCAGATTTAGTCTCTAAAGCTGAAAGTTTTGAGTTGTTTCAGCTCTCCCTTGAGTCCTCTAACTCCACTCCTACAGCATTCACAGTCACTAATCGTGATCGCACCCATGGAAGCCACCCTGCTTCCTTTACCAACCAGCGAGGTCGTTCTTATTCTCACAAAAACAACTCTTCTAATCGAGGACGAACCCACTCAAGTCAAGGTCGTCGACCACCTCACTGCCAAATATGCCGCAAAGAGGGCCATTATGCTGACCGCTGCAACCAACGGTATGTTCGACCTGATTCTTCTCATGCTCACCTTGCTGAAGCCTTTAACACGTCATGTTCTATTGCTGGACCCGATACTGCTGATTGGTTTCTGGACACTGGAGCTTCGGCCCATATGACTGCCGACCCATCTATTTTGGATCAGTCTAAAAATTACACGGGTAAGGACTCTGTGATTGTAGGAAACGGTGCATCCCTACCCATTACCCACACCGGTACTCTTTCTCCTGTTCCAAATATTCACTTGTTAGATGTCTTGGTTGTCCCTCACCTCACTAAAAATCTTCTTTCCATAAGTAAATTAACGTCTGATTTTCCTCTCTCCGTTACATTTACTAATAATCTTATTACTATCCAGAATCGTCAAACAGGAAGGGTGGTGGCAACCGGTAAAAGAGATGGAGGGCTATATGTGCTGGAGCGCGGCAACTCTGCTTTTATTTCAGCCCTTAGAAACAAATCTTTACGTGCTTCATATGATTTATGGCATGCTCGTCTAGGTCATGTGAATCATTCTGTTATTTCTTTTTTAAATAGAAAAGGTCATCTTTCTCTTACGTCTTTATTGCCTTCTCCATCATTATGTAATACCTGTCAGCTTGCGAAAAGCCATCGATTGCCTTATTCCCGCAATGAACGTAGGTCGTCTCATGTGTTAGATCTTATTCATTGTGATCTTTGGGGTCCTTCTCCCGTCAAATCAAATTCGGGTTTCCTTTATTATGTTATTTTTATTGATGATTATTCTCGATTCACTTGGTTTTACCCTTTAAAATTTAAATCTGATTTTTTTGATATTTTTCTTCAATTTCAAAAATTTGTGGAAAATCAATATTCTTCTCGTATCAAGGTATTTCAAAGCGATGGTGGTACCGAATTTACTAGTACTTGTTTCAAAACTCATTTACGTAATTCTGGCATCCACCATCAACTCTCTTGTCCATATACACCTGCTCAAAATGGTCGTGCTGAGAGAAAACATCGTCATGTGACTGAGACTGGCTTGGCCCTTCTCTTTCACTCTCATCTTTCTTCTCGTTTTTGGGTTGACGCCTTCAGCACTGCAGCTTATATTATCAACCGGTTGCCTACTCCACTTCTTGGAGGTAAGTCACCCTTTGAACTCCTTTATGGCTACACTCCACATTATGACAATTTTCATCCCTTTGGTTGTCGTGTTTATCCTTATTTGCGTGATTATATGCCTAACAAGCTTTCTCCCCGCAGCATTCCTTGTATTTTTTTGGGTTATAGTCCTGCTCATAAAGGGTTTCGCTGTCTTGATCCGGCCACAACTAAGCTATATATCACCTGTCATGCTCAATTTGATGAAACCCATTTTCCTGCTATCCCTAGCTCCCAGACCCAACCTCTTTCCTCTATTCCTATTTCAAATTTCTTAGAACCACATTTTCATCATATTGATTCATCCCCCCCTACCACTTCATCACCGCAAACTCCTCGATCCAGTTCATCCCCGTGTGATATTTGTTCTGACCTTGTAGATGAGTCTGTGCAGGTTGATACTTCTCTTGCAGGTTCCACTTTGCCACCCTCGACTTCTAATTCGACCTCTATTGAACCTCCTGTTGATTTCTCTTCTTTGGGCACTCATCCTATGATCACACGAGCCAAAGCTGGTATATTCAAGACTCGTCATCCAGCAAATCTTGGTATTTTGGGCTCATCTGGACTTCTTTCTGCTCTTCTTGCATCCACTGAGCCAAAAGGATTCAAATCTGCGGCTAAGAATCCTGCTTGGGTGGCTGCCATGGATGAAGAAATTCGAGCATTACAACAAAATGATACTTGGACTTTGGTTCCTCGCCCTGCCAACACCAACATCGTGGGCTCTAAATGGGTGTTTCGTATTAAATATTTGCCTGATGGATCTGTCGAACGTTTCAAGGCTCGTCTTGTTGCCAAAGGTTATACTCAGGTTCCTGGTCTTGACTACACTGACACTTTCAGTCCGGTTGTCAAAGCTACCACTGTCCGTGTTGTGCTTTCTATTGCAGTCACAAATAAATGGCCTCTTCGACAACTTGATGTCAAGAATGCTTTTCTCAATGGAACTCTTATTGAACGTGTTCATATGGAACAACCTCCTGGGTATATTGATCCTCGATTTCCCACTCATGTTTGTCTATTAAAGAAAGCCCTCTATGGTTTAAAGCAAGCTCCTCGTGCTTGGTTTCAGCGTTTTAGCTCATTTCTTCTCACACTTGGGTTTTCTTGCAGTCGCGCTGACACGTCCCTTTTTGTCTTTCATCAGCAATCTAACATTATCTATTTGCTTCTTTATGTTGATGACATTATTGTTACTGGCAACAACTCATCTCTTATTGACAGCTTTACTCGCAAGCTTCATTCTGAGTTTACTACCAAAGATTTGGGTTCTCTCAGTTACTTTCTTGGTCTTGAAGCTTCACCCACTCCTGATGGTCTCTTTATTAGTCAGTTAAAATATGCTCGAGATATTCTTACTCGTGCTCAGTTGCTCGATAGCAAACCAGTTCACACTCCCATGGTTGTTTCTCAACACCTGACTGTTGATGGTTCTCCTTTCTCTGATCCTACTCCCTTCAGTACTTGACTATTACGCGTCCAGATATTGCCTATGCTGTCAATTCTGTCAGTCAATTCTTGCATGCCCCTACTGCAGATCACTTTCTTGCTGTCAAACGTATTCTTCGCTATGTCAAAGGAACACTCCACTTTGGTCTTACCTTTCGTCCATCCACTGTTCCTAGTACGCTAGTCGCTTATTCGGATGCTGACTGGGCTGGTTGTCCCGATACTCGTCGTTCTACATCCGGCTATTCTATTTATCTTGGTAACAATCTGGTTTCTTGGAGTGCCAAAAAGCAACCTACTGTCTCACGCTCCAGCTGTGAATCTGAGTATCGTGCTCTTGCCACAACCGCTGCTGAACTTCTTTGGGTTACGCATCTTTTGCATGACCTCAAGGTTCCTATTTCAAAGCAGCCCTTACTCTTATGTGATAACAAAAGTGCTATTTTTTTGAGCTCTAATCCCGTTTCTCACAAGCGGGCCAAACATGTTGAACTAGATTATCATTTCCTTCGAGAACTTGTTACCGCTGGCAAACTTCGCACACAATATGTACCCTCTCATCTCCAAGTTGCTGACATCTTCACAAAAAGTATTTCTCGACCTCTCTTTGAATTTTTCAGATCCAAGCTTTACGTTCGTTCAAATCCGACGCTCAGCTTGCGGGGGGGTGTTAAGGATAGTTGACCATTCACTATAAGGCAAATATCTAGATATTTGCCTTACATTACGGGTTACCATATTTGCCCTCTTATTAAAGGCAAATATATTTCATTCATTTATTATTCTTTCCTTTTATTACTATTTCCATAATATTTGTAATTTAACATATTTCTGTATCCTGAAAATGATTATAAATAAGAGAACTCTCACCCCCATTTAGGCATGGTGATTCAGCAAACATTCACAAGTAATAATCAAACAAAATTACCTGTTAATCAAGATGAAGATCTAAGTAGATAAAATTGGTCGCATAAAGGATCATTTTCGTAACTACAATGACATTTAGCAAATTATATAATAGAAATCAAATAAAATTACCTGTTAATCGAGATAAAGATCTGAGTAGAGAAAAATGGCCGCAATAAGGATTTTTTTGCGGTAACTACAATGGCATTCAATAAATTGAATAGTAATAATCAAACAAAATTACTTGTTAATCAAGATGAAGATCTGAGTAGAGAAGAATGACCACATAAAGGATCCTTTTCAGTAACCACAATGACATTCAACAAATTGAATAGTAATAATCCAACCAAATTACCTACTAACCAAAATGAAGATCTGAGTAGAGAAAAATAGCCGCATAAATGATCCTTTTTCGTTATCAATAATGGCAAGATGAAAATTTGAGTAGAGAAAAATGGCCGCATAAAGGATTTTTTTCGATAACCACGATGACATTCAACAAATTGAATAGTAATAATCAAACAAAATTACCTACTAATCAAGATGAAGATTTGAGAAGAGAAAAATGGCCGTAGAAAGGATACTTTTCGGTAACCACAATGGCATTCAACAAATTGAATAGTAATAATCATCCAAAATTACCTGCTAATCAAGATGAAGATCTGAGTAGAGAAGAACGGTCGCAGAAATAATCATTTTCAGTAACCACAATGGCATTCAACAAATTGAATAGTATAATAATCAAACAAAATTACCTGCTAATCAAGATGAAGATCCGAGTAGAGAAAAATAGCCGCAGAAAGGATCCTATCTGATAACCACACTCGCGTTCAACAAATTGAATAGTAATAATCAACCATATGACCTACTATTCAAGATGAAGATCTGAGTAGAGAATAATGGCCGCAGAAAGGAACATTTTTCAGTAACCACAATGACATTCAATAAATTGAACAGTAATAATCAAACAAAATTAGAGGCTAAAAAAGATGAAGATTTGCGTAGATAAAAATGGCCGCAGAAATGATTTTTTTCGATAACCACGATGACATTCAACAAATTGAATAGTAATAATCAAACAAAATTACCTGTTAATCAAGATGAAGATCTAAGAATAGAAAAATTGCCGCAAAAAAAGATCATTTCTGGTAACCATGCTCGCATTCAACAAATTGAATTGTAATAATCAAACAAAATTACCTGCTAATCAAGATGAAAATCTCGGTAGAGAAGAATGGCCGCAGAAAGGATCTTTTCGGTAACCACAAAGGCATTCAACATATTGAATAGTAATAATCAAACAAAATTACCTATTAATCAAGATGAAGATCTGAGTAGAGAATAATGGTCGCAAAAAGGACCCTTTTCGGTAACCATAATAGCATTTAACAAATTGAATAGTAATAATCAAATAAAATTAACTGCTAATCAAGATGAAGATCTGAGTAGAGAAAATTTGCCACACAAAAGATCATTTTTGTAACTAGAATAACATTCAGCAAATTGAATAATAATATTGAAACAAAATTATCTGCTAATCAAGATGAAGATCTGATTAGGGAAGAATGGCCGCAGAAAGGATCCTTTCGATAACAACACTCGCATTCAACTAATTGAATAGTAATAATCAAACAAAATTACCTGCTAATCAAGATGAAGAGGATCATTTTCGGTCATCACAATGGCATTCAATAAATTGAATAGTAATAATCAAACAAAATTACCTGCTAATCAAGATGAAGATCTGATGTGGGAAGAATGGCCGCAAAAAGGATCCTTTTGATAACCACACTCGCATTCAACTAATTGAATAGTAATAATCAAACAAAATTACCTGCTAATCAAGATGAAGATCTGAGTAGAGAAGAATGAGCGCAGAAAGGATCGTTTTCGGTAACCACAATGGCATTCAACATATTGAATATTTATAATCAAACAAAATTACCTGCTAATCAAGATGAAGATCTGAGTAAATAAAATTAGTCGTAGAAAGGATCATTTTCGTAACTACAATGGCATTCAGCAAATTATATAATAATAATCAAACAAAATTACCTGCTAATCAAGATGAAGATCTAAGTAGAGTAAATCGGCCGCAAAAAGGATCTTTTCTCGGTAACCACAATGACATTCAATAAATTGAGTAGTAATAATCAAACAAAATTACCTGGTAATTAAGATGAAGATCTGAGTAGAGAAGAATGGCCGCAGAAAAGACCCTTTTCGTTAACCACATTGGCATTCAACAAATTGAATAGTAATAATCAAATAAAATTACCTGCTAATCAAGATAAAGATCTGAGTAGAGAAGAATGGCCGCAGAAAGGATTCTTTTTCGGTAACCACAATGGCATCCAATAAATTAAATAATGATAATCAAACAAAATTACCTGCTAATCAAGATAAAGATCGGAGTAGAGAAGAATAGCCGCAGAAAGAATTCTTTTCGGTTACCACAATGACATTCAACAAATTGAATAGTAATAATCAAACAAAATTACCTGCTAATTAAGATAAAAATCTGAGTAGAGAAAAATGGCCGCAGAAAGGATCCTCCACACTCGCATTCAACAAATTGAATAATAATAATCGAACAAAATTACCTACTAATCAAGATGAAGATCTGAGTAGAGATGCATGGTAGCAGAAAGGATCTTTTTCGGTAACCACAATGACATTCAACAAATTGAATAGTAATAATAAAAAAAAATTACCTGCTAATCAAGATGAAGATCTGAGTAGAGAAAAATGGCCGCAGAAAGGATCTTTTTTGGTAACCACAATCGCATTCATCAAATTCAATAGTAATAATGAAACAAAATTACCTACTAATCAAGATGAAAACCTGAGTAGAGAAGAATGGTCGCAGAAAGGATCCTTTTCGGTAACCACAATGGCATTCAATAAATAGAATAGTAATAATCAAACAAAATTACCTGCTAATCAAAATGAAGATCTGAGGAGAGAAAAATAGCCGCAGAAAGGATCATTTTTATAACCACAATTGCATTCAACAAATTGAATAGTAATAATCAAACAAAATTACCTGCTAATCAAGATGAAGATCTGAGTACAGAAGAATGGCCGTAGAAAGCAACTTTTTCGGTAACCACAATATGATTCAATAAATTCAATAGTAATAATCAAACAAAATTACATGCTAATCAAGTCAAGATCTGAGTAAAGATGAATGGCTACAGAAAGGATCCTTTTCGGTAACCACAATGGTATTCAACAATTTGAATAGTAATAATGAAACAAAATTACCTGCTAATCAATATGAAGATCTGAGTAGAGAAGAATGGCTGCAGAAAGGATCTTTTTCGGTAAGGCACTCAACAAATTGAATAGTAACAACCAAAATTACCTACTAATCAAGATGAAAATTTGAGTAGAGAAGAACGGTCGCAGAAAGGATAATTTTTGGTAACCACAATGGCATTCAACAAATTAAATAGTAATATTCAATCAAAATTACCTGCTAATCAAGATGAAGATCTGAGTAGAGAAAAATGGCCGCAGAAAGGATCATTTTTGGTAACCACACTCGCATTCAACAAATTGAACAGTAATAATCAAACAAAATTACCTACTAATCAAGATGAACATGTGAGTAGAGAAGAATGGTCGTAGAAAGGATCTTTTTCGGTAACCACAATGACATTCAATAAATTGAATAGTAATAATCAAACAAAATTAACTGTTAATCAAGATGAAGATTTGAGTAGAGAAAAATGGCGGCAGAAACGATCATTTTCATAACCACAATGACATTCAAGAAATTGAATAGTAATAATCAAACAAAATTACCTGCTAATCAAGATGAAGATATGAGAAGAGAAAAATGGCCACAAAAATGATCTTTTTCGATAACCACACTTGCAATTCAATGACCGCTCCAATCAATGAATTACAACACAAACTCAACCATAACCCTAAAATTTATTTTAAGAAAATAATATGTTCAATTATTATAAATACATTTTTAATTTCAAAATGTTTTCTTTTTCTTCTCTCTCCCCCTATTATATCTTATAATTATAATATAACATTATTCTTTCACCGGCAAGTGCATAGAAAAACATGAATCAACTCATCATATAGCATTCAATTTATAACATAGCGACGGTAGGGCCACTTACTTGGTTCGACTTAGCTGGTGTTCTCCCTAATTAATTTATATAAGCTCCCATTCCTCAAATTATTCCAAGCTATCATCGGTTGTCGTTTTTTATTAGATCATTCGTCACTTTTTGTTAGTATTTCACAATTTAATATCTCTCCCCCTATTATATCTTATAATTATAATATAACATTATTCTTTCAACTGCAAGCGCATAGAAAAACATGATTCAACTCATCATATAGCATTCAATTTATAACATAGCGACGGTAGGGCCACTTACTTGGTTCGGCTTAGCCGGTATTCTCCCTAATTAATTTACATAAGCTCCCATTCCTCAAATTGTTCCAAGCTATCATCCGTTGTCGTTTTTTATTAGATCATTCGTCACCTTTGGTTAGTATTTCACAATTTAATAATAATTCAAACTGAAACTTGTGAAATACAGCATTAAAAGGACCTAGATTACCTTAATTAGGGTCAAAAACTGGTTCGGGAGGGTCGAAACGGTAGAAATTTGGCAAAAAAAAAAGGGGAGAACTTGAGCCGATATACCGAACAAATAAAGCTACCTAGTTGTTTGAGTCGACTAAGCTAAGGGACGTGTCGTGCTGCGAGGAGTGCCACGTGACGTAGTGGGAAGCCACCGCGTGTGCAGGTCCTTATGGCTCATGGCGCGGGTCGTGGCCACGGGTTGCGGGCTGGGCGCGTGTGGATTGGGCTGAGATGTGATTTGGGCTGTCAACGTTTGGTTTCTAGGCCAAAACGTAGGCCGCGGTAATGGATCGTGGGCTGCAGGCGTTGGTTTGCAGGTTATAACCAACTCAGGTTCGGAATCGACATGAATAGTCGTCTTCTTCACTTGACTTCTATGATTTTTCTCCAAAAGACATGTGGTTATTCTTTTTCATATTTTATTTAAATATGCATCTATCGTTGCAACTAAACCTCATTTTTTAATCAAAGTAAGTTTAACGTCATCTATTTTGGCAATTAAGAGTCATTGTGACCTCAAATGGCAAAAATAAGGGCAGAAATGGCTTTAGAGCAAAAAAAAAACCTAGGAATCAATATATTATATGTATACCGAGCCCACAAGCGGCCAAGCCAAGCCGCAAGATTTGACAGAGTTGAGCCGACGAAGCCGAGAAGTCGAGCCTACGAAGCCAAGGACGTGTGAGCTGACAAGCTGAAGATTCAATTGAAGGCGTGTGTCTTTTGGGTGCAAATTCTGTATCCACTGGTCTTGGGCCGAAACGTAAATGCAACTCCCGGTCTTCGTCTAGAATGTGGGCTAGAATAGTGGCCGAAATAGAGGGCTGTAGGGTTGGCTGTGCGGGTTCGCGGGTATACAAAGAAACCCGACCCGAAATTCATCACTTCATCTTCCTTACCCAAGAAACCACGAAAAACCCTAATCGCGAACTCCCTTTTCTGTTTACCGAAGAAACCAGACGCCCTCACGTCCGAATCCATTGCGATTTGTCGCCCCTCATCTATACAACACCTACACCATATTTCTCTGTTCCTATGACTTTAAGTTCCTCATGGTAATCTCCAAACTCTACGAACTCAAACCCACAAAATCTTCCCAAAACGCCTCTCAGTTTGAGATTTTACAGAGCACACAAACACAAAATGATAACCATACTTTACACATATTTATAGAAAAGTTATATACAGCATAAAATTATATACATTCTATATTAGTTTTTGAAACATAATGAAAGTAAATACAACAGAACAAACTTAGGTCTAGGTAGGATCTTTAAAGTCTCTAAGTTCATCCACACCATTGTCCGATCACACTAGCTCTCATTCATCTAAAAAAAATTCTTGATGATAAATTAATTTATTCAATAAGCTTTATTAATTATCCTTTCCGTCTATTTTAAGTTTTATATTTAATAGGTTAATCATTCGAATTTGGTCTAGATGGGATCCTCAGTTCAACTGTTTCCTCATCTTTCAGACTAGTTAGCTAATTCCCAACAACATTAGGTGCTAAGTCCTCTCTAACCTTATCATATTATTTATGATTTAAATCTGTGGCCTACATCTCTTTCATATTATTTATGACATTTTTATCCAATTTCACAAATTTCCTTCAAACAATTACCGTTTTTTTTTAAATAATTAATTCTTTCTCTAGAACTCATACTAATTCAAACAACTCCATTCAAATCATAAAAATTGGATTGGGTTAGATTTTTCTCAATTTGGATTCGGTTAAATTTTTAGAAAATTTAGAATTTGGGTCGGTTCATGGGTTGATTGTTTTTTCCTCGAGTTAACCTAACCAATTTGAGAGTAGGGTTACAACCCAACCATAATTTTAAGATTATTATAAAAATTAAGAATATTTGATGTTTATAACCGATAATTAGTGATGTATGGTGATTTGTGAATGTTTAAGATTTTAGTTGTTAATATAATATGTATTCTAGTTGTTTAAATCACTAACTCAACCAGATCCAAACTTTCGTATTTGTTCAAAAGATTTTTTTCAACACAATCCAACTCAAACCCAACTTGTATACCCTCCCATAAACTCAATCCAAAAGGACTCAACCCTACCCAACTCAATCGGGTTGTGTGAGTTTAGTGTGTTTTGGTCAAAAGCCAAGAATGAGTTGTTGAGTTTAGTGTGTTGTTTTGGTTGGAAGATGATAATTTTTGTAAGACCAATATTTTATTTTAATTGACAATTATTTGGTATTAGTTTCACACTTTAAAACAAAATTAATTACAAATACTTATAAATTGAGAGTAAATTAGATTTTAGTTTATAATTAAGAACGAATATTTACATGTTTCTCCAATTTCAGGTTTTTAATTTTTTTTTATTAATAAATCAAATCAAATAACATAAACTTTGAAACCACTCTCATTATTTAGGAATAAATAAAAAGATTGATGTGAAATAAATTAATTATTATAAATTTAAATATCAAACTCTCAAAATTTAATAAATAATAAAATATCTTTTTTAGGTATAATTCCCTTAAAAAGCATTAATGTTGCAAAATAGTATTGAGACATTTTGTTCAAGAAGGTAATAAAAATTAAAAATATTTGGACAGAATTATAAATGTTTAGAAGGTTCATGTGCGGATTGGTATAAGGTTATATTATAGATTCCAAACCTAATATTTTTTTGCATTCATGGTTTTGGTATAAGCTTCTGCAACTTTATGCTTCTTCCAAACCTAAATTTTCAACCCAAAAAATATTGAACAAAACTAATTAAAAATTACATAAACAACACAAATAAACAACAAAAAGCAAAAAAGTGTCTATTAGATATGTAACATGCATGTAAAAAGATATAATGTTTGGTCTGCATAAATATGCCTCTTTACTATTATTAGCTTATCTCTTTACTATTATCAAATCTCATCTAATACCTTAGATTCAAAACTTGTTGAAAACTCTGTTCTAATTTGTTTGACGTGGTGCAATACCTGAGACCCCCGTGATGCAATACCCGAGACCCCCCAGCAATTGTTGGGTAGCCTTCACAATTTTCACAAACTCAAATTTTGTACCCTAAGCATAAGCATAATAACAAGAAGCTTCAATAGGAGGTTAGAAAGGTTATTGATTGAAGAAAATACATATAGTGTATAAAACTTGAACTAAACATACATACAATTTTTTATGTTGTACTCACTAATAGCTTTTTGCGCACAGTCTCGAAAATATGGTTCAGATAGATATTCCTCCAATGCAGGTACAATGAGACCAATTTCAGAATTGTCCCGAAAAGTGGGTACATCAAAACCCTATGTGGCATATGATCGATATTACAAATAACATTATAGGAATAAAAGTAAAAGGAAATTAGAAGGGAGAATTGAAAAGAATACTACGTGGGACGCGAATACGGCTTGATTGTATCAGCTCATCTTTTCAGGAGTCAAGTCGCCATCTGACTCATACTCATAGGGATCAATTAGTTGGTTTGCTTGGATAGGAGGTGCCATTTGAAGATTAATGAAGGGATTGAATCGAGTTCAAAATCTGATACAAAAAGATCCAATGAAATAATGAATTACAACAAAATCTAAACCTGACAATCAAATAATTCCAATGAAATAATGAATCAAAATTAATCTGAGAATCAAAAGAAAATCGAAGAAAAGAAGAGAAATAGTATCGGAAGATTACCTCTACTAATGGCCGCATAACGAGGGACCTTTCTAGACGCACAAGGAGGGATCTTTTCTGGCCAGGGATCTTTTCCGGCAAGAGTAGCTCCAATTAATTACAATACAAACTAAACTTTACCCCTAATATTTATTTATAAACCTTCCCTTTTCGATATTTATCATTATTTACTCTTATTCATTTTATTATATTTTCTTTCTTATAGGTCTTCCATTTTATTTAGTTATGATTTGTAAAATTATTGGTTAATAGTTCGCGTTTATCTAAATTAATTCATGATCTATTATATTTTATTTCCATTGATATCGAAAAAAAAAATTGAATATAGATGGAACCTAAATTACATATCTAATAGAATTGATGTATTTGTTTAGGGTTATTTACGTTTACTTAAATAAGATGGGAAGAATTCACAATTTTATATCTAATAAAATTAAAGTTTAATTTATTTTAAAATGATATCCTCATATTAATCGACAAAAAATTATTTAGAGAAAAAAATATCTTAATTCTTTTTTTTCAATAAAAAAAAATCATAAAAATTAAACTTGGGTCAATACAATGAGAAGTGTTTTTTTTTTTTTTTTTTTTCCAAGAGATTTTCATTTATTTCCTTAAAATTTTTTTGGTTAAAAAACCTACCAAATCAACCATTTTTGAAAGGAAGAAGATGAATGATAATTTTTCTAAAACCAATATTTTAGTATTAGTTTTACCGATTTAAAACAAAATTAATTACAAATATTTATAAATGAAGAGTAAATTAGATTTTAGTTTATAATTAAAAACAAATATTTATATGTTAATCCTATTCTAGATTTTTAGTTTTTTATTTATTAATAGACAAGAAAATCAAATACCATAAAGTTTGAAACCACACTCTTAATTTATTATATATAATATAACTAAGATAAATAAAAATTATAAATTTAAAAATCAATCTCACAAAATTTATATAAATAATAAAATATTCTTAGTATAATTCTCCGTTACTATGTCGCAAAATAGTATTTAGATATTCTTTTAAAAAATATAATAAAAATATTTGGAGAGATATTAAGTAATTATAATTATTTAGAACGTTCCTAGGAGTATAAAGATTATAAAGATTCAAAACCTAAATTTTCAAAACAAAATATTGAACAAAACTAATTAGGATTAGAGATATATAAATAATAATCATAACCAAAGTTCGTTTGTCTGGCCGTGGTCTCCACTCTCGTTTGTCCGGCAGCGATCTCCAATTTTCTTCGTCCGATTGCGGTCTCCATTTTCCTTCGTCAGGCCGCAGTCTCCACTTCCGTTCGTCCAGCCGCGGTCTCCACTTTCGTTTGTCCGGCTGTGGTCTCTCTTTTTGTTCATCCGACCAAGGTCTCTATTGTCGTTCATCCGGCCGAGGTCTCTATTATCGTTCGTCCGGCAACGGTTTCTCTTTTCGTTCGTCCGCGGTGGTCTCCATTTTCTTTCATCCAGCCGCGGTCTCCATTGTCGTTCATCCGACAGCGGTCTACATTTTCCTTCATCCGGCCGCGTTCTCTATTTTCATTCGTTCGGTCACAGTCTTCATTTTCGTTCATCCGACCGCGGTCTTCATTTTCATTCGTCCGATCGCGGTCTTCATTTTCATTCGTCCGACCGCGGTCTCCATTGTCGTTTGTCCGACCGTGGTATCCACTTTCATTCGTCTAGCCACGGTCTCAACTTTCATTCCTTCGGCCGCGGTCTCCACTTTAATTCGTCTGGCCCGGTCTGCACTTTTGTTCGTCCGGCCGTGGTCCCCATTGTCGTTCGTCCGGCAGTGGTCTCTATTTTCGTTCTTTCAACAACGATTTCCATTGTCATTCATCTGGTAGCGGTCTCCATTTTCATTGGTCTGGCCGCAGTCTTTATTTTCGTTCGTTCGACTGCAGTCTCCATTATCGTCCTTCTGGCAGCGGTCTCTATTTTCGTTCGTCTAGCAACAATTTTCATTGTTGTTTGTCTGGCAGCTGTCTCTATTTTCGTTGGTTTGGCCGGGGTCTCTATTTTCGTTTGTTTGGCTGTAGTCTCCATTGTTGTTCTTCCGGCAGCGGTCTCCATTTTTATTTGTCCGGCAGCAATCTTCATTTTCGTTCATTCGGCCGCGGTCTCCATTGTCGTTCGTCGCAATTTCTATTTTCATTTGTCTTGCCGAGGTCTCCATTTTCGTTCGTCCGACCACGGTCTCCATTATCGTTTGTATGGCAGCAGTTTCTATTTTCATTCGTCTTGTCAAGGTCTCCATTTTCGTTCGTCCGACTGCGGTATCCATTTTCGTTCATCCAGCTCGTCCGACATCGGTCTCCATTTTTGTTCGTACGGCCGTAGTCTCCATATTCTTTCATCCGGCCGCGGTCTCCACTTTGGTTCGTCTAGTCACGGTCTCCATTTTCGTTCGTCCAACAGCGGTCTCCATTTTCGTTCATCCGATAGCGATTTTCATTGTTGTTCGTTTGGTAGCAGTCTCTATTTTCGTTCATCTAGCCGCGGTCTCCACTTTAATTCGTCCAACAGGGGTCTCCATTTTTGTTCGTTTGGCCCGGTCTCTACTTTCGTTCGTTCAGCTGTGATCTCCATTGTCATTCATCTGGCAGTGGTCTCTATTTTCATTCGCCTGGCAGCGAGATTTATTGTCGTTCGTCTGGCAGCGGTCTCCATTTTCATTTATTCGGCTACAGTCTCCATTTTTGTTTGTCTGGCCGAGGTCTCTATTTTCGTTCAATCAGCTGCAGTTTCTATTGTTGTTCGTCCAGCAACGATTTTCATTTTCGTTTATCCGGCAGCAATCTTCATTTTCGTTCGTTCGGCCGCGGTCTCCATTGTCGTTCGTCCGACAGTGATTTCTATTTTCATTCGTCTTGCCGAGGTCTCCATTTCGTTCGTTCGACCGCGGTCTCCATGTTAGTCTAGCTTGTCCGGCAGCGGTCTCCATTTTTGTTCATCCGGCTGCGGTCTCCATTATCGTTTGTCCGGCCACGGTCTCCATTGTCATTTGTTCGGCAGCGGTCTCCATTTTCGCTCGTCTGGTAGCGATCTCCATATTCTTTCATTCGACTGCGGTCACCACTTTGGTTCGTTTGGCCGCAGACTCCACTTTCGTTCGTTCAGCAGTGGTCTCCATTATCATTTGTCTGGCTGCAGTCTCCATTTTTGTTCGTCCAGCCGTGGTCTCCATTTTCGTTCGTCCGACCGCAGTCTCTATTTTCGTTCGTCTGGCCGCGATCTCCATTTTTGTTGATCCGGCAGCAGTCTCCATTTTTATTCATCCAGTTGTGGTCTCCATTGTCATTCGTACGGTCGCGGTTGTTAGAAAACACTCATACAACTAAGAGAGGCAATAAACCAACTTACTCATTATTCAACTTGTTACACAGTACATATATAGACAGAATAGGCACACTAACGGCTAATAACTTCCCTTAACTGCTAATAACTTCCAACAACTAACATAATTTGAAATACAAACAGTAAATAAAATGAATTACGGTTAATACAAGATTAAATAAACTAACAAATCATCCCCTTAATCTTGTATTTCGATCTTCACATTCTTACATTCTTCAAACTAATTCTTTCGGTAAACGTCCTAACCATATTCCTTGACAAGCAGCTGACGTTGCCGCAATACACTCCGAGGATGAAAGTGTCACCATCTTTTGT
Organism: Cucurbita argyrosperma subsp. sororia; assembly: GCA_018691285.1. NCBI lineage: Eukaryota > Viridiplantae > Streptophyta > Magnoliopsida > Cucurbitales > Cucurbitaceae > Cucurbita > Cucurbita argyrosperma. The sequence continues at coordinate 1,713,367 of CM031883.1, forward strand.
TTCTTTGAAGTCCATGTAATTGTTTCTTTCTACTTGCTTTGCCTTCACATAATGACATTTGATATCAATAGTTTCTTTCACCAGTTTGATTACTTGTTCAACGCTATCGCTACTGCCATTATCGCTGCCTTCCTTCTTCTCTGTCTTCATTTCAATGGGCAACTACTTTTCATTGATAGTTTTAATTACATGTTCTACTTGTCCGGCCAACATCTTTTCCTCAACAGGTTTAATTACCTGTGCTACTTCAATTGCACTGTCGGAAACAATGGCCTCCTTCTCCTTCTCCTTCTCTGCTTTCGTTTCTCCAGCGACCTGTTTTTCAATAGCACAGTCATTGTTTTCGTCCTCCTTCTCCTTCTTCTCGCCGTTACAGTCCTTCTCTTTTATCTCCTTTTCTTTCGCTACCTTCGTTGCCACATTCTGGACCTCCGCCACAACGCCATCGCTCTTCTCCTCGGATTCAAACTTCACAGTGCCAATGATTTTCTCGCCATCGCTCTTCTTCTCTTCTCGCTTCTCTATTTTTTCCTCCGATTCAATCTTCATAGAGCCATGGATTTTCTCCTCATCGATCATCTTCTTTGTTTTTTTCACAGACGCAGCCTTCACATCTCCACGTCCTTTTATCTCTACAAGTGATCCATCTCCGAACTTCACCGTGTCGGTCACTGACTCATTCAATTTCGAGAACCAACTTCGACAACCAGTCATGTGATTGTTGGCTCCCGTATCTACGAACCAAATGTTGTTTTTCTTCTCAATTTCTTCCGGGACAATCTTCTCTTCATAAAGAGCCATTTCTGTCAACTCTGGTGAACCGAGAGTTCGGACCTCACAAACTTGTGCCGTAAGTAAGGTTGGCTCATCCTCATCACTTTGCGTCTCAGCCAAGTGCGCCTGATCCTCCCATTTCTTCGATCTACAGTCGGATGCATAATGGCCAATCTTTTGAAAATTATAACACTTCACCTTCCGACATTCTGAGGCATAGTGGCCTAGGCCTTGACAATTGTAGCATCTTACCTTGCTCTTGTCAGCCTTCTTCTCTTGATGAAACGAATCGTTTCCACGTCCATGACTTCTCCCTCTCCAGCGACCACTACAACATCGCCCTCGGCTATGGCCTCCATTGTCGCTATGTTCTTTTACTTTCCATTCTCCTTGAGTCAATAAGACATGCTCAGCATTCTCTTTGTTGCCACTGATCCGTTCCTTGTATGTTTTAAGACGACCGATGACTTCCTCCATGGTCATCACCTTTAAATTAGCAAAATCTCTATTGCCGATGCGATATGAAGAAACTTAGAAGGTACTGAGCGAAGAAATTTTTTCACCAAGTATGCCTCTTCAAAATTGTCTCCAAAAGTACGTATTTTATTAACAACTTTTGTCAACCTTGCTGCATAATCATCAATAGTCTCGGACTCCTTCATATTCATAATTTCAAACTCAATTTTCAGAGTTTGGATCTTTGCCTCCTTTACACGTTCAACACCGACATGAATAGTTTTTAACGTCTGCCATGCTTCTTTTGCTGTCTCTTTCTCTGCTAACAAAAACAACATCTCCTCAAGGATTGCTTGATAGATAGCTGCTAAAGCCATTTGATCCTTCCTTTCATCAAGACTATCTAGAGACTCAGTTGATTCGATTACGTCCCACACCCCTTGAGCACGCAAATATACCTTCATCTTCATAGCCCATGCTGAGTAGTTGGTTCTCGATAACGTCGGGTATTGGAGTGATACCAGACCTTCCTTTGTTGCAGACTTCGACTACATGATCTTTGGCATGTAACTTGGCTCTGATACCAATTGTTAGAAAGCACTCATACAACTAAGAGAGACAATAAACCAACTTACTCATTATTCAACTTGTTACACAGTACATATATAGACAGAATAGGCACACTAACTGCTAATAACTTCCCTTAACCGCTAATAACTTCCCTCAACTGACATAATTTGAAATACAAACAGTAAATAAAATGAATTACGGTTAATACAAGATTAAATAAACTAACAGCGGTCTCCATTTTCGTTCGTACGGTCGCGGTCTCCATTTTCGTTCGTCCGCCCGTGGTCTCCATTTTCTTTCGAACGGTCGCGGTCTCCATTTTTGTTCGTCCGCCCGCGGTCTCCATTTTCGTTCGTCCACCCGTGGTCTCCATTTTCTTTCGTCCGGCTCGTCCAGCAGTTGTCTCCATTTTCTTTCTTCCAGTCGCAGTCTCCTTTTTTGTTCGTCCGGTCGCGGACTCCAGGCAGCGGTCTGCATTTTCATTCATCCTACCGCGGTCTCCATTGTCGTTCGTCCGGTAGCGGTCTCCATTGTTGAATTACTGAATTTCTACCGAGTTTTGCTTTCCACTTGGCTGAAGTCACCAATTCACAGTTCATACTAGTTGGTCCCCATCAAATTCTGTAGGAGAATGGAGCAGAAAATTAGAAGAACCTTATTGATTGGTAGCACGACTTCCGTACTCTCCCTCATAAAGTTGTTATGTCTTATTTTGTAATGTTTATTGGCGTTTATGCTAACTAACTACGTTGATTTCATCTTCTTTTGTGTCTTGAATTATTGACCTTTGTTTTGTTTTAATTTTCTCATACTTAGTATACCAAGTACCATCTAAACCCTTACAACAATTTTCATCTCACGTCAACCCTTACAACAATTTTTCGTCTCATGTCAAGACTCAGATTGCCTAATCCAATCTATGCTTATCTAAAATTAATTTATCTTTCGATTAAATAATGCAAGATTATTGGTCAATAATTTCTTTTTAGGCTTATCTAAATTAATTCATAATCTATTAATTAAAATATTTAATTGGTCAATAATTTACTTTTATGCTTATCTAAATTAATTCATAATCAATTAAAAGATTGTTTATCTAATTACTTAAAAGATTGCTTATCTAAATTAATTCACAATCTATTAATTAATTAAAAGATTCAATTGATTTAAAAAAAGAATTAAATAGAAAATTACAATACATGCTTATAGTTATTTACCTCTCTTAGATAAAAAGAATTCACAATTTTCTAAAGTAATATTGTTTAATTTTTTTTTTAAAAAATGATATTCTTATATTAATTGACTAAAAATCATTTATATAAAGAAGATGTCTTAATTCTCCCTTTTTTCTAAAATATTAAAAAAAAATCATTTTCTAAAAAATTAAAACCATTAAGAAAAAGGATTTTCAGGCTAACTCGAAATTTTTTTAATTTACATGTACATGAATGTTCATTATTTCATATTTAATTAGATACATGCATGATTTTGGTTTATTTGAATTTACATGTACATGAATGTTCATTATTTTATATTTAATTAGATACAAGCATGATTTTGGTTTATTTGAATTTACATGTACATGAATGTTCATTATTTCATATTTAATTAGATACATGCATGATTTTGGTTTATTTGAATTTACATGTACATGAATTTGGTGGTTTATAAAGAAAATGGGTGAGATAATCTTTCTATCAAATGCTTCGTACCATCTCTTGTATCGACAATGTTTTGATTGATTTTTGCGTAATCATTGTGTTTCCGGTGTTCTCCACATGAGTTTTTCAATAATTCAATATTTTTTGTACGTGCCTTCCTTCTCGTAAAAATCCAATATTTTTCTCCACTATTCGCTTTACCTCGTTCAAGAAAAGAGACCAATAGAAAGAATAGGGACAAGATTGAATGAGAATTAATAAGGAGTCTTTGTTTACAGTTTCGGGAGAGTGAGAGTCCGAGTATATGAATTAGCGGCTTGACCTTCCTTGTGAAAGACTGAGTGAAAGAAGGTGAAGGAGAAGAGAAAGAATGAATCCTTCTTACATAAGAGTAAAAGAGTGGAAGAAGAATCCTCCAGTTTACCTCTAGTAAAAATCCAATATTTTTCTTAGCTTATTCACCCTATGACCTGGCCCTAAAAGCAACCAAATAAATTAATTTAGCAATTATTTGAAAAATCTATCACATCTATTGAATTAATTTTTGCACGGTCCACTCTAATAAATTAAATGTTATTTTACAAAATATAATAAATAAATAAATAGTACACACAGAGAAAAAAACACACAAACAAACTAAATATTTTGCATTCTCATGTTGTGACATGGATGATGAATTTCTCCTACTATTCCTCTTGGGTTGTCATATTTCTAAATTTTATGTTATATAACGATTCAACCGCTCCTGCAGCAGTCATTGACGAGCAACAATCTAAATGAAAAGAAAAATAGTTAGGATTATAATACTATAATACAAAAAATTCTTTAACTGTTCATGTACTTTACTGCAAGGTCCTTGACTTCGAGAGTAAGTATTCCATGATCTTGCCAGTCGAGATGTTCAACCTAAACCATAAAAAAAATAATTAGAAAATCAATAAATAAAAAAATATAAAAAATAAAAAATAACAACCATCAAACCTATTTCTCTATTCACGCCAAAAGATAATAGGGTTACAAATAACTAGGTAAAGAAACAGGTTCCTAATCCTAAATGAAAGGTAAGGATTCACGGTTACATATGTAAACATAATATCTATTTAATAAGCTCGTATGATCCTTTCGAATAATTAGAATGTAGGAGTATATGTGTAAGTATTTACATGCATATAAAGCTTCGTTATTTCATATTTAATTATATACATTTTTGTTTATACATAAATCATACTTAATTAGGAGTATAGTTTAATTATAAATTTACTTTTAGGAATTATAAACGGTGATATATTTTTTTTCTTCATTAAAATTTGGTGGCTATTACTTTATATACTTTCTCATGGCCGCTCATCTCTAGCTTCTCTCCCAGTAAGCATACAAAAGTTTTCACTGATTTTGACCTTCAATGTAACTCACAGTTAGGTTATATATATATATATATAAATATATATATAAAAATAAGGAAGAAAAGAAAAACTGATCACCTCTCCTTTAATCCCTCCCCCTCCCCTATAATACCTCCCTCAGTATCAATAATTCAACAAACAAATATGAGACAGAGAAGGTGGTTAGAATTGGTGAAAGGACTACGATGTAGATATCCAGTACCACCCTAGAAAAGAAAATGTGGTTGCAGACGCTTTTGAGTAGAAAGGCGGCCCACTCTTCAGCCCTCATTACGAGGGAAGTAAGGGTACAAAGAAAATTCGAGGGAGCCAACATAGTTGTAGCGGCCGAGAGAGTCATAGCACAACTGGCCCGACTTACAGTGCAACATACACTTGGGCAAAGAATGGTTACCTCCCTGGTTACCTCCCAACGAGAGGATCCAAACCTATAGAAAGTCTTAAGCTAGCTAGCTGAGAGTCTAGTAAATGGATTCTCGAAAACCTGAGATGAAGGGCTATTGTATCAGGGACGCCTATATGTCTCGACAATAGAGGAGCTAAGAAAAGAAATACTAACGAAGCTCACAACTCGCCATTTGCCATGCACCTAGGAGGTACTAAGATGTACCAAGATTTAAAACAACACTTCTGGTGGAAGAGCATGAAGAGGGACGTGGCCGAGTTTGTGAGCAAGTGCTTAGTTTGTCAACAAGTGAAAGCTTCTAGATAAAAGGCGACGGGGTTGTTGCAGCCCCTAAGCATACTAGAGTGAAAGTGGGAAAACATAGAAATGGACTTCATAGTAGGATTACCCAAAACGCTTAAAGGTTATACAATGATTGGGTAGTTGTCGATAGGTTGACCAAATCGGCACACTTCCTACCTGGGAAAGCTACATATATAGTTGACAATTGGGCAAAGTTGTATGTGAAAGAAATAGTAAGACTACTTGGAGTCTCAGTATCTATAGTGTCGGATCGGGACCCACGCTTTACGTCAGCTTTCTAACTCAGACTTCAAAAAGCGCTGGGTACTCGCCTTGACTTTAGTACCGCTTTCCACCCCAAACAAATGGACAAACAGAGCGTTTAAATGAACTTCTAGAGGACATGTTACGCACTTGCGTACTAGATTTTAAGGGAAGTTGGGATTCCAAACTCCACCTCATGGAATTCTCGTATAATAATAACTTCCAAGCCACTATTGGTATGACAACGTTTGAGGCCCGGTATGGGAAACGGTGTAGGACCCCACTATGTTGGGATGAAGCAGGTGAAAGAGAGTTAGTAGGACTCGAGCTAGTTCGACTCACCAATGAGGCTGTTTAGAAAAATTCGAGCGAGGACGCGTACCGCTAAAAGTCGACAGAAAAGCTACGTCGATGTAAGGTGTAGAAGCTTAGAGTTCGAGACAAGGGACCTAAGGTGACACCTATGAAAGGTGTCTTAAGGTTCGGACGTACGGGCAAGTTAAGTCCTAAATTCATTGGACCATTCGAGATTCTCGAGTAGGTCGGTCTATTAGCGTATAAGTTAGCCCTACCTCCCACCCTCTCAGGAGTTCACGATGTATTTCACGTGTCGATGCTGAGGAAGTACATTACGGACCCTATCCACGTAATAGACTATGAACCACTTCATCTCAATGAAGATCTGAGTTACAAGGAAAAAACCAATAAGAATCTTAACAAGAGAAGTAAAAGCGTTACGCAACAGAAACATTGCATTCGTTAAGGTGTTGTGGCGAAATCACCACACCAAAGAGGCCACATGGGAGAGTGAGGTCGAAATGAGTGGAAAACTCTCCGAACTAGTATAAGAATTGGAGACTTTCGAGAACAAAAGTTCTTTTTAGGGGTAGGTAATGTAACGCCCCGTTAGGTATATATATATTAAAATAAAAATAAAAAAATAAAGAAGAAAAGAAAAACTGACACCTCTCCTTTAATCACTCAGCCCCTCTCCTCAAATACCTCCCTTGTTCAGTATCAATAATCCAGCAAACAAAACACAAACAGAAAAAAAATATTTTCTGGAGGAAAAAATGCATATAATGCGTTAGACAATAACGATGGAGAGATGGTTAGACAATAATGGAAAGATACAGAAGGAAGACAAATAATCGAGAGATGGTAAGCAGATAAAGGAAGAGAAATGTCACTTGAAAAGGTTAGTAGTCACATTTACCTTTTCTTTTTACCAAGGATATTAGCAATTATTTAGATCTGAGTTAGAAATTTAGAAATTATCTGTCCTAGCAAGATTCGTTAAGATTGGTCCGAAAGAAAAAAAAGATAGATAAAAAAGAGAGGAAGATAGGGGAAAGGAAGATCAGTAAAACATATTCAAATAAAAAAAAAAGATTTCGAAAACTGGATGAAAAAAAAAACGAGGAAGAGAGGAAGATTAGAAAACAGATTAAATAATTAAAAAATGGGAAAAACTGAAGATTAGATTTAGAAATAGTAAAGAAAAAAAAAAGGTCTCTCTGTATAGAATTAAACTGCCCAATAAAATTAAACATTTAGAGAATTAAACCATTTAGAGATTACTGCCCAATAAAATTAAACATTTAGAGAATTAAACCATTTAGAGATTACTGCCCAATAAAATTAAACATTTAGAGAATTAAACCATTTAGAGATAGGAGTAGAATTAAATTCAGAACCTCATTAAAAGAATTAGAGTTAAATTGCTTAAAAAAATTAGATATGGGAGTAGAATAGAGTTAAAAGAAAAGAAGAAAAAAAAAAAGACAGAAGATTTCAGGGAAGAAAAGAAAATTAGAACCATTTGAAAAATGGAAAGTACGGTAAATAGAATTAAAATATAACATACGAGAGAAATAGAGTGAGAGAGGAAAATGGAAGATATGAGAAATTATTATATTTGTATCTATGGGATATAACATTAAATGTTGAATTATCCGAGTCGCTTGAAATATTAATAATATTAACATATCTTTAATTTAAGTTTTAAGTTTTATTATCCTATATAATTTAGAAACAATGAAAACATGGAATACGTTTAGAGCCGTATTTCACATTGTTAGTTTGATTATTAATTAAAATGTGAAATACTAACAAAAGGTGAGGAACGATGCGATAGTAAGCAAACCTTGACAATTTAGTGTAGTTCTCAAAGAACGGGAGCTTACGTTAAATAAATTAGGGAATACTTCGGCTAAGGCCAACCAGGTAAGTGGCCTTACTATAGGATAGACTAAAAATTGTATGAGTTATGATGATGTATGAACTATGTCGTACGATGCGGTATATGAGTTATGATGATGTGTGTTACGATACTTGATGATGTGCACAGTATATATATATTTTGATGAATGTTGTACTTGATATGTTTGATGCATTTTGTGGCAATATAATGAGTATGATGATTGCGTGACGTTTACCTTAATATGATGATGTTTTCTGTATTGAGCATGCTATATGATGATGAGTTCCATATTGCATCATGTCGTTAGATCGACATAGGACACAACCCTAAGAGCGTGAAAATGATATTAATATAAATATCCACGAGTATGTGTTGCCTAGAGTAACAAAGAGATGAGACTAGAGAGTTGTGTCAGAAGAGACATTATGATAGATTTAGAGGGACCTCATGCATATTGTATGTTCATAAGCATTGGGCTACTTCCCCTAGAGATGATGAGTGCGGACGCGCACCGTATGATGAGCGCAAATGTGCACAAGTGCGAACGCACACAGATGAGGGTGTTCATGAGGCACATGACACTATGGGGTTCTGCTGACCTCTGGACGTCGCTACAGATTAGCTTGACCAGAGGGTCTAGGGAGTGTGCGAGCGCCCTAGGGATTCACACTCGCACGTGTGAGTCGTGTGTAGGGAAGTACTACACATCCAATTTGTCCGAGACTAGAGGCCACCCCTAAGATGATTAAAGATAGGTCCCTAAATCATGATTGCATGTGTTTGCATTTGCATGGCCCCTATAGTGGGGCCACTTACCGAATATTCTTTGAAATACTCAGGCCGTGTGTCATATCATTTTTCAGGTAAAGGCAAGGTGCATTGGTACGGAGGACGGCGGCATCGCGAGCAGAGACTGTGGCACGTGCATAGGATAAACTCATATTTAAATTCCTAGTTTTAAGTTAGAATAGGTTGTTTTGCACTCTATTGTTTTAAATTATTTTGTATTTGTTTTTATTTTCTCTAAATTGTAGTATTTTGTATTTAAACACGTAAGACCGTGACTGTGTTTTCTAGAGAAGAAGTTGTTTTAAATGTTTTTCAAAGTTTACGTTATAAATGATGTTCATGTAAGAGTTATATTTCTGCATTATAGATGAGCAGAGACGTTAGTGGTGGCTCTAGGTGGAAATTTAGGGTCGTTACATTCAAGGATGGGTAAGATAATCTTTCTATCAAATGATTCAGACTTTCTCTATCGACAATATTTTAAGGATTCATTTTTATCTCTTTTTTATTGATGGATGGGAATGGGCTAGGGTTATGAACTTATAATCTATAATTACATGATTATGAGTTTATTCTATACCTTTTTTTATTGATGGATGGGAATGGGCTAGGGTTATGAACTTATAATCTATAATTACATGATTATGAGTTTATTCTATACCGGGCCATACCGGAATAAGGCTAGGTTATATACATTCTAATTATGAAAAGTAGTCATTCGAGCGTATTTAAATAGACGTCCTTATCTTCCATTTATATTTCTGTTTGTTTATTGATTTATTGATTTTATAATTACTTTTTTATTGTTTAAGCCGAACATTTCGACGAGATCATTGGAGTCAATGACGTCGCACTAAGTAACGAGAGTTAAAAGAATTTTGTATATTATAATATTATAACCCTAACTATATATATATTTTTTCATTTAGATTATTGATGGGCAATAGTGGATGCAGGAGCGGTTGAATAGTTATATAACATAAAATTTAGAAATCAAAATAAAGATTTATTTCAGGCATCATCACAACAATTAATTGATTGTGTCAAGTTTCAAGTTAATTCGAGTGAACAAAATTTTCGATATGTTATATCAAAACAAACCTCTTAAATGGATCATAGAAAGGGAAGAAAGAGCAAGAGCTCATTATCATTATTGCAGGAGAACAAAGTGAAATCAAATGAAAAATGAAAAAAAATGAAAAAAAAAAAAAAAAAAAAAAAAAAAAACTCATTTAATTCACCCTTCCCTTTAAACACCATCACAGCCTTCTAGATGAATTCACACGTCTTCAAATATCATTATAAATGAAAATTTTTAATTACAAAAATATTCTATTTTATAATTTTAAACAAAAAAAAATTCAAATAATTGTTAAAATAATTTATTTGGTAAGTAATTTATTTGATTGTTTTTGTAATCTTAAAAATATTTTATTGTGTTTAGATGTGTTTTAAAAAAACGTAAGACAATAATTATGCAAAAATTAATCAAAACATTGTCGATACTCCGTCAACATCAAAAGTGATAATTGTATGCTTATTCTTCACTAAGATTCTGTAGGGGTTAGTTTTATTTTTTTTTTATGGAAAATAGAGACAAGAATGTATCCTGTACTTCAACCACACCTATATTCCATATTTACAGTATTCTTTTACTATCTATTCTATCTTTTTTAAGTTGTATTCTACCCTGTATTATTCTCTTCAAAAAAATTAGGTTAGAGATAGAGAGTCCCATGATGTGGGGTAAGAAAACTCCTCTCTTCCCTTTATTCCAATCACTAAAATCACCCAAACTCTCAGAAGAGTCCCATGATGGGTGTGGGTCGGACCAGGTCGGTTGCGGGTCGTGGATCGGATAAGTGCTGCAACCGTCACATGTCGTCGAACGAATGGTGCCATGTCGCCCCACGCGGCGTTCAACACGTGGGTCCTTCTAGAGCCTGACGCTTGTCCCTCTCTTGTTCAGTCGTGTCTCTCGTCTCACTGATTGACACATGGCTCGTCGAAATCGTTTCTCTCTCTCATAGCAGAAGAATACTCTAATCCGATTAGGTTTTTTCCACTTTTCTCATTTTCATATCTTTTAATATATAATTCAAATCGATTTGGTTTCTTCATCAACGTTGTAGATCTTAATCTCGACTACCTCTTGATATTTCGTTCTTGAATTTTAGTTCATCATAGATTAAGTTATAGACGTCGGAAATAAGTACGTTCTCTTCCTTACTATTCTTGGAAAAAACTATGGGAATAGTAGTTTCCAACCATGATTTTAGTCAAGTTCCTTCATGGAATTTGTGGAGTTCTCTCCCTAGACAAACATATCCAAATATTGGATCTCGATTCACAAGATAAAGACTCGGAAAGTGCTCAATAACTTATCTCACGGATTCTCAATTTTCTTGACAGAAAATGGAGCTCTGGTCACCCAAATCCTCCTTTCCCTTCCAAGGAGAAGTTCTTGCACCTAAATCATGGCTAGGGACGACTGTCGTGGTGGTCTGGTGAATTTTTAGCTATTCTTTCTTCCTTCTCTCTAGGTTCTCACTCTCTCACTCTCCCTTTTTTATCTTAGATTATTTACTTGAGTTCCGCTTATACCCCTATTGTGGCGGGAGGGGCAAACTTCCTTTTCTTTTTATGATGCTTGTAACGGATCAGATTAAAAAAAAAAACGGTTGTCGGTAGGACCGAAAACTCCGGCGAACACTGGAGTTTTTGTTTGCACACGAACCACAAAGTGCGCGCGAAGTTGAGGTCACCATGAAAACTAAACCCGACCTTCAGCCACCTCCAAGACACCTGCAGGGAAGAAAAATAGTGAGAAAATCGACGAAGATCCGGCAACGCCAAACCCTACAAAATCGACGTTGAAACCTCCGATTTACGCAACAAAAATAATCCCAGAGACCTTTACACATACCAAGGGTAGATTTCGACATTTACACGTTGTACACCATCGGGTAAGGGAGATAGTACGTTGGATTTTCGAACCCTCTCAGATCTGGGAGTGTTAGGCCTTTATGAACCAAACAAATACCATAAACGGGATTAGGGGGAGGAGGAGACTCAAAAACTGAGGAAAAAGGAGGAAAAGGGGTGTTGGAACGATGTGACCGAAGAGAAAGATTGTGTTGCCGGAGTTCGCTGGTAATTGGGTGAGGAGGACGAAGTCCGACCTGATCTCCGACCCGCGATCAGAAAACCCTGCTCGGCCCAACGAATTAATCCTCAGCCCACCGAAACAAAACGCTGCCTAACGATAGAGTCCAGACCAGCCTACCGCTGTTAAATAAAAGCTATAGTTTCCTTAGATTTCGTTAGTCGTTTTTTACTTTTGAAAAATCTGAATTAAATGTCCCACTTGAATGGAGAGTGTAATTTTTGCTGGCTTGCAACTTTGTGAGCAAGTTTTTGCCCAGTACTTTACATTTTTAAGATTAAAGCTCACTCCTGATTAAAGCCCACTACTTTCTATTTTTAGGATTAAAGCCCACCCCTTTCTATTTTTAGAATTATCCACTACTTTCCATTTTTAGGATTAAAGTCCACTGCTTTCTATTTTTAGAATTAAATTTTTTAGTTAAAGTATGCAATTTAATGGGAAATCGATCCTCGACTCTTCAACAAATCTCTCTCCTTTTACTTTCCGTTATTTTTTTTTCGAAGAAATTTTTGTTCGACCCATTTGTTTCATCGACGTTTACCTCCTAGTTGAAGCCATCGGTGATATATCAATGCGGAGGAGCCAACTTTATCAACAGTCAAGTTGAATAGCTCAAGTGGTTAAAGTGTCGACCTAACAACACAAAGTCTCGTGTGCTTTAATGCGCTTAACCCCCTCTGCCGCCTCATCTTCTTCTCACATTCGGCCTCTCCGCTTGCGCGCTTTAATGCGCTTAACCCCCTCTGCCGCCTCACCTTCTTCTCACATTCGGCCTCTCCGCTCGCGCGCTTTAATGCGCTTAACCGCCTCTGCCCCCTCACCTTCTTCTCACATTCGGCCTCTCCGCTCGCGCGCTTTAATGCGCTTAACCGCCTCTGCCGCCTCACCTTCTTCTCACATTCGGCCTCTCCGCTCGCGCGCTTTAATGCGCTTAACCGCCTCTGCCGCCTCACCTTCTTCTCAAATTCGGCCTCTCCGCTCGCGCGCTTTAATGCGCTTAACCGCCTCTGTCGCCTCACCTTCTTCTAAAATTTGGCCTCCGGTCGCGCGCTTTAATGCGCTTAACCGCCTCACCTTCTTCTCACATTCGGCCGCGTCACATTCGGTCGCCGCGCTTGAATGCGCTTAACCGCCTCACCTTCTTCTCACATTCGGCCGCCGCTCGCGCGCTTTAATGCGCTTAACCGCCTCACCTTCTTCTCACATTCGGCCCCCGCTCGCGCGCTTTAATGGGCTTAACCGCCTTACCTTCTTCTGACATTCGGCCTCCGCTCGCGCGCTTTAATGCGCTTAACCGCCTCACCTTCTTCTCACATTTGACCTCCGCTCACGCGCTTTAATGCGCTTAACCGCCTCACCTTCTTCTCACATTCGGCCTCCGCTCGCGCGCTTTAATGTGCTTAACTGCCTCACCTTCTTCTCACATTTGGCCTCCACGTCGCCGGCTTGATGGGCCCGCTGCCTCACCTTCTTCTCACATTCGGCCTCGCGCGCTGCCGGCCGCTTGCGCGCTTTAATGCGCCTAACCGTTATGCCTTAATCTACTTAATCTAAGAGTATTAGGAGTTTAAACAACTTCTAATCGTATTCGGTGAAATCAGATTCTAGGTTCTTTTTGAAAACTTGCTACTAGTTCAAAACTTGCAGATCAATTCAAAAGCTTGCCTTACTTAGTATGAATCCCTAATTCTAATTCAATAGCAGAAATAGCAAAGGCGAAAAGATGAGAGTGGTCTAAGGGTGGAGGAGGAACCGTTCTTAGAGTGATCATATACGTAATGATGGCATATCAATAAGCCTTGTTGAATCAGTAAGCGGGCGGGCCTAGTCTAGCTGTTCTCTGGTCTTGTTGGAACACTTGTGAAGGTAGGAGCTCTAAGCCTATCAAAAACTCTCTGCTCTTGGCTTACCGGTCTCCTGGGCCTGATAAACATAGGCCTTAGCCTGAGATAAACCCAATCAGTTCACTCTCTATGGGCCCGCATATATCAATGGCGCTAGGATGTCCGAGACGGAAAGGGTGTGCGCCTCTGTTTGCCGATGAGGCACCCGTTTCTCTATCTCTAACTCCAGGGATGTAAAAAAAAAGAGTGTTTGTCGTGCGCCGAACCTACGCAAACAGCCGTCGTCGATGGAAATGAAGACAGCGTAGAGGAGTGAGTAAGCCTGCTCGGGATGAACCCCACAACAATGTGTGTATTTTCACGCTTTGCATTCTCTTTTATTTGAACCTGAGACCTATGTGTTGTTAAGTCGACACTCTAATCACTTGAGCTATTCAACTTGACTATTGATAAAATTGGCTCCTCCGCAATGATATACCACTGATGGCTTCAACCTGGCTCTGATACCACTTGTTGACTCTGGCAAAACACGTCGACGAAAAACAACCGCCAAAGAAAGTTCCTTGAAGAAATAATAGCAGAAAGTAAAAAGAGAGAGGGAGAGAATTTTTGCTAAAGACCAGATATTTTATTTCTCATCAATTGAATTCTTTAAATAACAAACATAATTACAAAAGAGTGGGCTAAAACTTAGCCCAAAATTAGCCAAAAATGGCCGCCCAAATTTACGCTCTTCCATTAGTGTGAATTCAGAACTTTGAAAGGTCAAAACAATTTAACTAAATTTAAGGAGGACCATAGCTTTTATTTAATAGTCTGACTCGATCTTTGACTCGCGATCCAAAACCCTACTTGGCCCAACGAATTAATCCTTGGCCCACCAAAACAAAACACGACCCAACGATAGAGTCCAGCCTAGCCCACCACAACTAGAATCCGCATCTGGAATCCGACCGCCCGATAACCCGCGTGCTCGACCCGACGACTCGAGACTACTGCACACGTGTCGCCCTCTGGTTGTGCCACATGGCACATCTGCAGCGTGACACCCCTCGGCTCCAGCGGCTTAATTGGCTCGATGGCGGCTTCTCGGCTCCAACAGCTTATTCGACTCGAAAAACCTGTTTCCGACCTGTTTGGCACTATTTCGACCCTCCTAGACTTGATTTTGATCCCATTTAATGTAAAATAGATCATTTTAAGGCCGTGTTTCACAAATTCAAGTTGGAAATTAATTGTGTTTGTGAAATACTAACGAAGGTGTTGAATGATCCAACTACCGACAGAAGCGTAGGACGTATACGAGGAGCTAGGAGCTTACATTTATATTTTAGGAAGTATTTCGGCTAAAGCCTACCAAGTAAGTGGCTCACCCATCGTAGGTTACGCGTTGTTTGTTGTATGTTGGCACGTGCCCGTGGATTCGCACGTGTAATTAAATTGTATGCTAGATTGTTGTGCTTGAGTACGTAAGCTTGTGAACGTGAATGTATGGTGTTTAGTATGATGTGATATGTTGTGCTTATGACATTTATGATATGCCTAGATGATTATGGCATGATTGTACGAAATATTTGAATGTAAACAACATGAAATGTATGACATGAAATTACGGTAAATTGCTTGAAATATAACCCCATTAGAATTATGTATGGTACGTAGACTGAAAAACGAGAATGTTAAGCATGAAAGATGATAGCGGGGTGATATGAACCAAGAGACATCAATCATAACATATGCTTCAATGAAGATGTGAAGAAAATATTGTTGAAATTATCAAAAGATATTTCAATTCATGCAACATTGAAGAAGAATGAAGTTTCATGTTATAAATTTTGAGTAGATTACAATTTAGAGTTATTGTATTTCATTAATGTATTTTAAGACTATTTATTTACTTTAGGTTACATTTACATAATGGCTAATCATGGTCATTAAGTATGAATGTTACAACTTTTGGTATGCCTTTCATAGTTTCATTTTGAGGCTATATAAAGTCATGTATGTTGTATTTGTAAGGTAGACTTGGAAAATATATTAAAAGAAGCCTTTGTGCTTTTCTTTAGCCAATGGCTAAGTTTCTTTGCAATTCTATGTAGTTTAGGTTGCATGTAGAATCATTCAAGCTCGACATGATCAATCTTTCTTGTGGAGTGATTCGAATATCGAACAAGTGTACGAATATAGAGTTTATTGCAATTCTATGTAGTTTAATAGTTTCATTTTGAGGCTATATAAAGGCATTCCAAGAGTTGTAACATTCATACTTAATGACCATAATTAACCATTATGTAATTGTAACCTAAAGTAAATAAAAAATCTTAAAACACATTAATGAAATACAATAACTCTAAATTGTAGTCTACCAAAGTTTATATAACATGAAACTTCATTTTCTTTAATGTGGCATGAATTGAAATATGTGTTGATAATTTCAACAACATTTTCCTCACATCTTCATTGAAGTATATTGTATGATTGATGTCTCTTGGTTCATATCACGGGGATATTCATTAATGACAAAAATAGAAATATTGGGGACCTCATGCATTATGTGTGTTCATGCATTGGGGGATACCCCTATTCCATCACGAGGGTACTGATGTGTACATCCAATGGCAGGACAACGATCGTTATGTTTTGCATAGCGCTGCCGTGACGGTTACTAGTTCTAACAGGTGTCCGGCCTAGGGAGCGTCCCAGTGTATGCTCGCCTGACTAGTAAAGTGGCCCAGCTGTGTGCGAACTGACTAGTGAGCCCATACCCGCACGTATGGGCTGTGTGTAAAGTATATGGTACACGTCCCATCATCTCATTGCATGTGATTATTGCATAACCCCGATTGGGGGTCACTTACTGAGTATTCTAGAAATACTCAAGCCTCGTGCTACTATATTTTTCAGATAAAGGCAAGGCATCCATGTGAGATCGACGGCAGCATCGCACATCCCGAGATCGTGGCACATGCATAGGATAGTCGTTTTCCATTTCGTAGTATAGGTTGAATTTCGTTTGCATTCATAATATAGGTTAGTTTAGGTTGAATTCCCGTTTGCATTATTAGTATAGGTTAGTATAGGTTGAATTGTAATCGTGTAATAAATCATAGGGTAGTATAAGACATTTGTTTAAGTGTTGTTCGTTTTCCTTTCTTTCCCTAGTATTTGTTATTCATGAGGTAATAAAAGGCAAACTTATGTCGCATTTATGATAAAAGTCATTTAAGGTAAATTCTGCATTTAAAGTATAGTAATGACCTTAGATTAAATAGGTAAAATTTAGGGTCGTTACAGTGCTACACCCATATTCATTCACGATTGTACAGATGCGTACACTAACTACTAGGCAGGGGAACGATCATTATATTTGACATAGTGCTGTCGTGACGGTCGCTACTCCTAATGGGTGTCCGACATCAACAACTCCCAAAGTATACTCGCCCGACCAGAAAGGGGCTCAGGAAGTGTGCAAACCAATTGGTGGGTTCATACTTGCACGTATGGGCCGTGTGTAGGAAATTAATTACACATCCAAGTTGCCCACTGGGATAGCCATTGTAGTAAACAGACTGCTATAATAGGTCTCATGCATGCATTTTCATGTTCTTGCATTATGACCTCGATAGGGGTCTCTTACTAAGTATTTTTAAAATACTCAAGCCATGTGCTATTATATTTTTCCGGAAAATGCAAGGACAGACTGTTATGATAGATCTCATGCATGCATTTTCATGTCCTTGCATTATAACCTCGACAGGGTCCCTTACTAAGTATTTTTAAAATACTCAATCCACGTGCTATTATCTTTTTTAGGTAAAGGTAAGGTGCCCCTATAAGGCTGACGGTGACATCGCAATTCCCGAAACTGTGGCACATGCTTAGGATAGATTCACATTTAATTTTAGTAGACTATATGTTAGAGTATAGGTTGCTTGTATTTCCATTTAATAGCCTGTAGATTAGTATAGGGCATGTCATTTTGTATTGTTTTTAATCATATTTCTTTGTATTAGTTTTATTCAAAAACATAAAATAAAGTATGCAGTTTAAGATTGATGTTATTATAAATAATAAATAGAGTTAATTCCGCATTAAATATTCATAATATATGTACGGTAACGACTTTAGATTAAGTAAAAAATTTAGGATTGTTATAGTTGTGATCTTAAGAAAGACCCTAGAGATGATGTTGGTGGCCTTAGACATGAGTAACTCCGACGTAATCCGAACAAGAAAAGTTACCTTTACATACCTTGAGGTCCTCTCCATCATTAAAGACAACAAGTTAATCAAACAAACTGAAACTAATATTTATCTTTTTTTTATTTCATTTTTATTTCCCTCGTTTATTTCCTTGAAATCTTTTGGTATTTTTCAATGAATTTGATAATTATTTTGTAAGTGTTGGTATGATGATCTTTTATTTCATAATAGAAGAGGTTAAAAAAAAAAACTACCAGTGGGGTCATTTTTAAAGCGAAGAAAATGGGTTGTTCAGTGTTTTGGTTTGAAGACTAAGTTATGTTGTAAAATTTCTTCTTGCCCCAATACAATAGCTGCCCTCTATCTAGCATAGGCTTGAAAAGGCGCATCCATTGATCCCTCTGTTCTTTCAGCACAAGAACAAGATGAATCTCATCGATAATCAGATGGAGAAAGATTAGCGTCATCATCCCCGGAATTTCCGTCAGTATTTATTACATTTATTCGAAAAAAAACATGCATAGTATGTAATAAGGATGGAGAAAAATACTCAATTAGAGTGTTTTTGGTCTACATAAATGTACCTCTTTACTATCATCAATAGCATGTAACACTTTGGCTTCGAAAGTTGTTGGAATCTCTGTTATAATTTGTTTGACATCAAAAGTGATATAATACAATATACCCATGGAAGCTTGGTGGTTAGCTCTCACAACTTCCACAAACTCAAAGTTTGTACCCTAAATTGAAGGGATTAAAAAGGTTATTGATAAAATGCATTGATAAAAGGAAATAGAGATAGAGAAGAGAAGGTGAAGTTTACATACATTTTTAATGTTGTACTCATTTATAGCTTTCTCAGCGCAGTCTTGAATATATGGTTTAGATAGATATTTCTCGCATACAGGTTGGATGAGACCAAATTCAGAATTATCCCTAAGACTGGGTACATCAAAACCCTGTGTACAAAATATAATATTAAAATTCATTGAAATGGGAATAAAAGTGAAGGAAAATTAGGGATGAGGAGGAAAACAATACGTCGGACTGGAGTACGGCTTGAGCGTATCGGCTGATCTCTTCATCGGTCAATTCGTCGGGATCATCAATTAGTTGTTGGCATGCATGGGCAGAGCAAAGAGGTGCCATTCGAAGATTAACCAACGAATTGGATCGAGGAATATTCAAAACCTAATAGTTACATACGTAAGGAAAGAGTTAAAATGAAATCTAACACACGAAAAACCAAAAAGCGAGTGTAATGACCCTAAATTTCCACATACTCAGAGTCGCAAATAACGTCTTATGTTCATCTCTAATGTGGAAATGTAACTCTTAAAATGAACATCATTTATAACATAAACTTCGAAAACGCTTAAAACAACTTCTTCTCTAGAGAACATAGCAATGGTCTTACGTGTTTAAATACGAACTACTGAAGTTTAGAGCAAATAAAAATAAATACAAAATAATTTAAAACGATAAAATGCAAAACAACCTATTCTAACTTAAGAGTGGAATTTAAATGTGGGTACCCTATGCACGTGCTACAGTCTCTGCTCGCAATGCTGCCGTCCTCCGTACAAGTGCACCTTGTCTTTACTGGCTTTGGGTCAAACGGTAATGACAAATTACGCCATCTATTTTTAATTAACTTTATCTTTTTTAATTTTTTTTCCTCTTTCTTTCATTGATTTGTCAATTTTACAAAATTTGATATTAGGTATATATAATTTTTTTTTTTTTGTATTCTTTAAATTTTAAATTATTTCATGATTAAAATTCTAAGTAAATATGTTTTAACTAATAATTTTGTTTTTTTCTAAATAAATGGTAAATTTGACTAGGATCATAAAAAGTTAGTTAATAATAAAATTGATTTCAATTTTTAATCATATTGAAATGTTTTCTTTAACTCAACCAAGAATAGAATGATGGTTGAACCACACCACGAAATTGCTATTTTTGGTAATACATACTATCATTGAAATAAGATGAATATTCATTTATTTTGAACAATTAAACTGTGGATTTGATCGCGAGAACACCAAAGAAGGGTATCTCATCTTAAAAGTCTCAGATGGCCAGCTACTGTTCCCAGTTATGTATAAGATCGAAAGTACTTTGAGGAATGTTGAGCAAATAAATGCCATTATCTCTAGCATACCAAAGGCAAGATTGAAAATTGCAATGCGAAGCAAGCCACTCGCTTTTCTCTCTCCAAAACACTTCGAAGCTGGCGTGTTGGTTGGTTGGAGTTCTTAGGGTACACCAGAACAGCGTAGTCGAAGTCATATTCTCCTTGAATTGCCATTTATAAGTCTGACCACTTGTTACATTATGGTCACCCAAATCGTCATCTTTCGATTTGCAATGAACGAACAAGACCTGATTTTGACCAAGCTCGTTCACAATCCCCACGGTCCATTCACTTAGAGGCCTCATAGCTTTTGAGTCCACTGAAGCTAAGCATGACGTTCCATGCATCATCAAACTAAAAACAAAAGATGAAATCACAAAAAACTTTAACATAGAAGAGTTCATTGTAACCTTTTTGCTTAATTTCTCACTTGTTTGAGTAATGTTGTGAGTTGAATTGATATTCAATTTATAGATGAATTTTTTTTTATCATTATTTAAAAAAAAAAAATACTTTTTACCCTTATGGAAACCAGTTTGACATGTTAATTTTATTATTAAAAAAAAACATAACAAATATAGACCTAATTTAATTATAACAATTTCACAAGTAGGGAGGTAATTTATTTCATTTTTTTTCCATCACTAGAGATGTAATTTCTACCCCTACAAGTTTGGATTATGGTAATCTCTCTAATGGGCATGATATGAGTTAACCACCTTCTTAATTTACTAAAATTTATATCTTAAATTAGAAAAATATAATTAAAATCCAATTATAAATTATATAAAAATAGGATCTCCTTCCACATATTTCTTAAATGGAATTTTAATTAAATTTGATGTTTGAAAATTCAATTAAAATTAGAGATATATTAGACACAATATTAAATAAGAGGTGGTCCCCATTCTCGTCTTATTTCTTTCTCTCCTTCCTGTGGTCTTAGTCTTAGAAACCAAGATAGCATCTCTTAAGTCTAAGGCTCATTACTTATGAATTTATGTTATACATCACACATACTAAGTTCACATCATATTGCAAACAAAATCACACAGCATGCTACAAATCACATCATACTCTTAAATAAATACGTGAAATATCATAACAACTTCAGTAATGTTAACATAAAAATGCATGTGTTTGAAAACGTTTCTCTTTTCTTATCTTGTACAAGGCGTACCTGACGGTGACAAGACATCGACGTTGGGACCATGGAACGTGTCAAACCTACATCGTAGGCTAGTCTACAAAATCTAAAATTTTGCTCTGTAGCCAAATGTGACGACCCTAAATTTCTATATACTCAGAGCCGTAAATAATGTCTCATGCTCATCTCTAATGCGGAAATGTAACTCTTAAAATGAACATCATTTATAACATAAACTTCGAAAACGCTTAAAACAACTTCTTGTCTGGAAAACACCGCCATCATCTTACGTCTTTAAATACAAAATACTAAAATTTAGGAAAAATAAAAACAAATACAAAATAATTTAAAACGACTAAATGCAAAACAACCTATTACTCATTTAGACTTAATTATTTATTTGGTTAAAAGAGCCAAAAGTGTATATATATGTATCATTCACTTCTGTTTAAATGGATGATATTTTTTAAACAAAGTATTATTAGTTTTCCTCCAAAATTAACTATAAGAGTATTTGTTAAACTTGTTTAAAAATTTAAGAATATTATTGAAAATTTTAAAAATTTTAGAAATATTTTTTAGATAAGGTATAAAGTTTAAGACAAACGCCCATCCCTCAAATTCGATCGGGGAGTTTCACATATTGGTAGCAAGAGGGCGCTTAAACCCAGAGGGTGGAGCCTTTATAGGAAAGGGTCCAGACCAATAAGGACAACACACCCCACATGAAGCCCACCTCTATATTGATTTTGAATTTGTTCTAACCGCTGCCACACATGAGATTCTGATCACGTCCACAATGGGTCCACACCTTGTTTTGGAGAATAAAAAAAAAAATTGGACCATTTCTCGATTTGTGCGTGTCATCCTTGCGCAGGGGCCATGCTAATCTTCTCTGTCTCGTTCCAATTTTATCGAATGTCGGCGAACCGACAATTTTATGCTTCTACCAAGTTCTTTATAATAAGATGTTTGAATTGTTCTCCCAAGGGACGTGGGATTCCTCTTTAAAGCCCCACATGGTGATAGAATACTATAATAAATATACCCCCAACTCACTTG
Organism: Cucurbita argyrosperma subsp. sororia; assembly: GCA_018691285.1. NCBI lineage: Eukaryota > Viridiplantae > Streptophyta > Magnoliopsida > Cucurbitales > Cucurbitaceae > Cucurbita > Cucurbita argyrosperma. The sequence continues at coordinate 1,735,740 of CM031883.1, forward strand.
GAAAGAGCAACCAAGTTATAAAACCCTTTAGACCACTCGAGTTCATTGTTGAAATGATTTCTTTAAGTTTTAAAGCTCTATCAATTCAATCAAGCAATGGAATCCATTTTAACGTTATTTATTTTTTTATTAAAATATTTATTTATGTTCTACCAAAAAAAAATTTTAAAATTATAATAAAATTTTTAGTCTAAGTGATTTATGATACATTTAATGCATCTCTATCTTGAAGCTTAATTTTGTACAATAGGTAGGGAATGACTACAACATCTTCTAGAATTTCCTTTAACGAGCTTACCATAACTTGAATATAATTGATTAAAGCGCGTTGTAACTTCTTGGATCTCGTCCTTGTAATTGGACATTGAAGTATGGAAATTCCTTGATCTTGGTTCATATCATTCTCTCCCTCTTGAAAAGGGTTTGACCTCGAATCCCAAACTTAACACCATACTCACCTGGTAAATCAATTTTAGAAACATTGTGGTTGATACACTCAAAGAACTTAGAAAGGTTCATCTCCTTGTATATGCCACTAGACCAATTCGCTCGAGAATTTTGAAGGATCGAATGAATCGAGGGCTCATTTTGCCTTTATGCCCAAACCTCAAGACACATTTCATTGGTGCTACTAGAATACTAGGTCCCCTATTTCGAACTTTAAGCTCCTACGTCTTACATCAACGTAGCTTTTCTGTCTACTTTGAGTAGTACGCATCCTCACTCTGATTTTCTGAACGACCTCATTGGTGACTCGAACTAATTTGGGTTCTACCAATTCTCTATCGTCTACTTCATCCCAGGATAACGGGGATCTACATCGTTTTCCATATAAGGCCTTTAATGGTGCCATCCTGATGGTTACTTGGAAGATGTTGTTGTATGAAAATTCCATCAGGTGTAAATTGGAATCCCAACTTCCCTTAAAATCTAGTACGCAAACGCGTAGCATGTCCTCTAGGATCTAATTTAAATGCTCTGTCTGACCATTTGTTTGAGGGTGGAAGACATTGTTGACATTGAGACGAATACCCAACGCTTTCTGAAGTCTGCGCCAAAATGTCAATGTAAAGCGTGGGTCTCGATTCGACACTTGGACTCCATGCAATCTTACTATCTCTTTCACATACAGTTGAGCTCAGTTGTCTACTGTATATGTTGCTTTTTTCGGCAGGAAGTGTGCCAACTTTGTCAATCTGTCGACAATTACCCAGATTAACGTGTAGCCCTTCAACGTTCCGATAGTGTTACTATGAAGTCCATGACTATTTTAAGGTCTCAAGACTCTCATCTTAAGTTGGATTTTTAAATATCCCAAGTTTTATCAAATGCAGGGATATCTACTATGCTTATATAATACCAGTTTTTAGAGGACAATTTTGTTAAGCTCACTTCTTAGTATTACAAAGGCATTGAACAAAAAAATTATGATGTCTTTCCGTTATGGTTATAAAAAAATTGTTAAAATGAGACCTCGAGGATGTTAAAAGTTTAGAGAATTTGACTCAGAGGATGTTATAGTGCATGAAACTAGTAAAACTATTGATGAATTTGATGCAAGAAAGCAATCATCTTGAAGAAATGAAAATGTTAGAATTAAGAATATATATATATTGATTTCACTAAGCCACAAACCCACTACATGGATTTTGTTGGTCGTGAAATTTTAGGAGAAGACTCAGTATGGCCGGATAAAGTTATATGAAATTTGGTGATCATTAGATTATGATAAGAGGCCAAACCAAGGGGATGGGTAAAATGAGCAAAATGTCCTTATAATTATGTACCACTAGCTTATGATCTAAATGTCCTCTAAACGACCTGGATTTGATGATTCGCCTTATATCATGGTTTAAGAAATTAGGCAACTTTACAAGGTCATTGGAATGTGGTGAGGATGTAACCAAGATTATGGGTGGTAAATGACCAACATACCCCTATTTTTAAGATCCTAAAGGACTCCCAAGTTATGGAACTTCATGAGATTGATTTACGACCTTAAAAAAAAAAATCTATATTTGTGCAAGATCTCAAGAGTATTAGAACTTTTAGGGTATAAACCAAGAGAAAAATGACGAAATTACCCTTAAAGACCCTCGGTAAGAAAACAAGGTAGGTTTTTATGAATACCAAGTAGCAAGATGTTTATGAAATATTTATGCATATGGAAAAAAATGCTGAGGTTTTCTCAAACTCCATGTACTTAGCAAGCACACGCCTTAACCACTCGGCGAAAGCGATTCATGCCATCCTTGATATCATTTTTCTTGAAATTTTGAAAAAAAATTAGGCAAGGTTGCATTCGGTAAATACACTCATATATATTGAATAATCATCAATCATATTGATAAAATATTAATAATATTTTATTGTTTTTGCATTCATTAGACCACTTGAGTCCTAATGCATAAGCCTAAGAGGCCTAAAATGCTCTTTTGTCTTGTAGCCTTAAAGAACAAAAGCTCACAAGATTATACATATATCTATATATATGTAAAGTAATTAGCTCTAATGTTTAAAAAATTATCGATTTTTCATTTTATTCAATTTGATTAATCAAATGATCGGTAAAAGACAAATATGTCTTTTGCACTCGTGACTGCCAAAGACAATTAATCGAAATCTGCTTGTACTTGTACTCGTGACTCCCCAACAAGTGTACAATTTTTTGACTTAGGACATTTGCGACCACATTTGTCTTTCCAAGGTGGTGGTGGATATCTATTTCATAATCATTCACCAATTCTAACCACGTTTGTTGCCTCATGTTCAATTCTTTCTAGGTGAAAAAATATTTGACTCTTCTGGTCGGTGTAGATTTGAATTTCTCTCCATACAGGTAGTAAACACTACCGCGACCAACTCTGGGTCATGTGTAGAGTAGTTTTTCTCATACTCCATTAACTAACAGGATGCATAAGCAACCACCTTACCGTGTTGTATCAATACACATCCTAGTCCCTTCTTGAAGGTATCACTGTATAACACATACCCCTCTCAATTTTCTGGTATTGTGAGCACTAGGGCTAACACTAACCTCTATTTTAGATTTTGGAAGTTCGCCTTACACGCATCATTCCATACAAATGGTATGCCCTTCCTTGTCTATTTTAACAAATTCTTGTACAAATCTTTGATAGCATCATGCTAACCCCAAAAAGTTTTGACCTCTATAACTGTAGTTATGTGTTCCCAATTAACTAATTAATTATAATTTAGATATCGTTAGCTAATTAATGAATAATTTTAGTAAATAAGTAATTCATTTGTAAAAAAATAAATTAAATAAATACTTAAATAAACTATTATTGATTTATTATTGTTTGGAGACTCCTATTCACCCAACACAATCTTTTTAATAGTTTGGGCATTGCTTAAAGTAGCAAAAGTAACAGAAAATCTAGAGGCTGCCATCGATTTCTCCAAAGAATAGCCTAAGAAAATATCTCCCTAGCAGACAATATCTACTATGAGTGAATTTAGGCTGTTACAGGTTAACCGTTCTAAGCCGTGTAATATACTTGGAGCAAAGCAGAGATATTCAAAGAGATGAGAAAATTGGGAAACCAGCTAATGTAACTCCAGCATCAACGATGTAAATGTTGCCCGAGACGTACCTAGAAGAGTCGTCCACCAGAAATCGAACGAGTGTTGTTAATGCTGGATCAGTAGTTCCAAATGTCCTTAAAGGGCTAGTTTTGAAGGCTACAGTGTTCAGCCAATCTTTCTGCATGAGACCCTCTGTTATCTCGGATTTAAAAAGTCCAGGCGCTATAGAATTTACTCTGATGTTGTGTGGCCCTAATTCAATAGCCATTACCTGCATATGCAATCGAACCAGACCATCCATGATGAACTAATTGTGAAAGTTGAATGGAAAAGATGCATTTAAGAATGTGTTGGTGTGAGATTCTACATTGGTTGGGTGGGGAGGAAAACGAAACATTCTTTACGAGGGTGTGGAAACCTCTCCCCAACAGACGTGTTTTAAAAAAATTGAAGGGAAGCTCGAAATGGAAAGCCCAAAGAAGACAATATCTGTTAGTAGTGAGCTTGGGCTGTTACAAATGGTATTAGAGCTGGACACCGGACGATGTGCCAGCGAGGAGGCTAAGCTCTCGAAGGGAGGTGGACACGAGGCGGTGTGCCAGCAAAGATGCTGGGCCACGAGGGGGTGGATTGGGGGGTTCCAAATCGTTTGGAGAGAAGAACAAGTGCCAACAGAGACGTTCCTCAGAAGGAGGTGGATTGTGGCAAAGATGTTGGGCCCCGAAGGGGGAGGATGGGGGGTCCCACATCGATTGGAGAAAGGAACGAGTGCAACGGGGACGCTGGTCCCCGAAGGGAGGTGGATTGTAAGATCTCACATCGATTGGGGAGGAGAACAAAACATTTTTTATAGGGTAAAAACCTCTCGAGAAGGGAAAGCCCTAGCAGATGCCTTTTAAACATAATTTACAAGGGTGTGAAGAAAAAGGAAAAGCCCTAGCAGGCACGTTTTAAACATTCTTAGAAAACCTCTCTTTAACAGACACGTTTAAAAAACTTGACGGGGCAAGGAAAAGCCTTAGCAGGACAATATTTGCTAGCGGTAATCTTACGAGTTAGATGGTAAAACTAAGCTTATGTTACCATTACCTTTGTCAAAGTGTTTATGCCTGCCTTCGAAGCAGCATAGGCAAGGCCACCAGGAAGTTGCCCTCTTTGAATGCCAGAAATTGAAGCAATACTGACAACAGATCCACCTCGTTTGGAGTCGCGCATGAGTCTGCACACGTACTTTGATACCAACCAAGACCCTTTAAGATTGGTTCTTATCACTTGATCCCATTCCTCTTCAGACAGTTCTAGAGAAGTCTTCACATTGCCTGTGATATAATGAATTGGCCATTGAAATACAGAGCAAACAATATAGCCTTCTTCTTCAATCAAAATGAACGAAGAAATCAATTCAATAACCCTTCACAACTAATCTGGCCTCATCATTTTTCAGATCTATCACATACATTCAGATCAATTACTAATCGAGATTCTGCTGCAATTAATTGAATATTAACAGTTTCAATCGTATATATTTTCTAATCTCGAGTTCCGTAAGACCTTCAATTAGAAATTCCGATTAAAACCTACGAAAAGTTTGAATATCCGACCTAAGTTTCCTTCAGAATCAAACAACGAAGAAATTCGAACGTCTAACGAAGAGATTACCTCTAAAACCGGCATTGTTCACCAACGCATCGATGAAGCCGAACGAATCCCAAGCATTTCTGACGGATTTCTCGATGCTCTTTCCATCGCTGCTAACATCGAGCTCCACAGCCACTGCTCTAGGGCCGTCCACCGCCACAACGGAGGAAGATGAGGAGACACCGAACCGATTAATTTCGTCGCAGAGAGATTGGAGTCTGTCGATTCTCCGTGCAGCGGCGATGATTTTGCAACCAGCTTTAGCAAGATCGAGACAAAACTCACGGCCGAGCCCCGACGAGGCTCCGGTGACCATCACCACTTTGCCGTGCAGGCTGTTCCAAGGCTCAAGCTGAGTAGCAGAAGATTGCTGAACCGCCATAACTTCTGGTGAAGAATCTGCGAAGTAACAAACGAAGGAAACAAAGAGGAAGAAGAAGATCGATCATTGATCGAGCAAAAGTGGTAATAAATAGGAAAAGGAAAACAAAAATTACTGCCGAATTACTACTTTTTATTTGTTTAATCATTTTCTGATCAATAATTCTCATATTATTTACAATTATATGTTTAAATCTCAATTTTAAATACTGGTTAATAATAAGCTAATTTTTTTTAATTAATTTATTAACATGTGTTTTTATGTTTTATGTTTTCTTTTAAAGAATATATTTTATTTTTTAAATAATATATGTTTTAAAAACTTTAAAAAAAAAAAAACATCTTTCGAACTAAAATTAGTACCCTTAAATTAAAAAAATTAAAAATTAAAAATTAAAAATTTTAGAGATATATATAAAGTGTAGGTATTAAACGTCTTAATATTATTTTTAAATTTTCATAAATATTTTTTTAAATACAGTACTAATTATAAGAATATTTAAATGTATTACTCAAAAAAAGTTTAAATATATTTTGAAAATTTTAAAATAAAGTATTAAATGATTTTTAAATTTTTAAATATTTGTTTTGGTTCGTTTACCCAATTTGTCACTATATACCAGTAAGATTACAAGCAATGAAAATTATTTTGAAAAGAACGAGTATTAAAATTTTAAGCACGACATTCTCTTGTTGAAGTAAAATATGTATAGAACATGTAACAACAACCAAAGTAAAAAGGACCAATTTAGTTTTAAGAAAATGTGACACTCAGCTTATGTCTTGCTTGAATCAGGATCGTCTAGCTCGACTCTCACTAACAAATGAAGACACTAATCACTCAACTCGTATGTTGGTGATCAATTCTAATAAATCGTAAACTATCTGTAATGGCCTAAAATAATGCTATGATTTTCCATGAAAAACTAGCTATAAAATTATTGCACGTCCTATAGGATGACTTAGTAGGTCCCAACACAATTAAACACGTTTTATGATTCATCACAATCATATAATCTAGAGTCATACATGTACATGCATATCCGACGATTTTTAAAATAAAATAACTGGTTCCTAAAGTAGAGTCACTTGAAATAAGTTTTAGAAAGCACAACGACTTTTTGTTCGACTTAGATCGTTCCAAACCCTATGAAAAACGTCCTAAAATTAACTAAATCATACGCATGAAATAATAACTCAAAGAACTATATGAGATTTTTTTTTTTTTTTCTCTCACCGTACTTCGACGAAAGAATCCAAGATCGATCCCGATTTTCTCAACGAATTTTCTGGACAGTGTGGTTACGCCCTTCAGAAAGCAATCCAAACCTTAAAGCTATTAGATTTTTTTAGTTTAATTTATGACGGTGGTAAGGAAACATGTTTTACTTGTTTTAAAATTTCAAAATACTTATTTGTAAGTAACGACTCCGACTGGTACATGTGTAGAAAGTCAGATCATTACGCTTAGCAAGTCAAGATTAGTCTCGTGATTTTCATGTTAAATGAGTTTAATTTTATTATGAGTAGTTTTAAGTTTTTCTTGGTTTCCAAGTAATACTTTTGTAAGCACCGACTACTCGATGACTCTACAAAGACGATCAAATTTTTCATGAATTAAAACAAAGGGAATTTAAAACATAATATGCATTATATTTATATTATACATTAGTAGTTAAAACACAACATAATAGTTAAAACATAAAACAAGGAAGTGACACAAAATATTAAATCGAAAACGATTGAGAATGACAGTTGAGGCTTGTTTATAGCACCTGTTCCAGAGTCCGCTCCCTACCTAGATCAACTCCTTGTTGACTTGAAAAACATATAAAACATGGAGTGAGTACAAAGACTAGCCTACTTGTAAGCTGTTAATCGTGTTCTTAGGTACCACACTCTTTCTTTTCTTGTTCTTGTTCTGAGAACATTGGTCCTTGGATTCTGAAGCCTTGATTCTAGTCGAAGGGCCTTAATACTATGGTTCTAGGTTCTTGTTCTTAGAACTTGGATCTTGATCCATGTTCTAGTCCTTGATCGTTATCTTGTTCTTGGTTACTTTTTAAGTTATTTTTCTATTCTTGATTCGTTCTCTAAGGCACTCTCCCTAGGATTTACGGTACTAGTCATGAACCTGATAACCTATGTCCAAAGCTTTATACATTCCAAGTGACACAGTCTAAACCTACGTCCAAAGCTTTATACATTCCAAGCGACACAGTCTAAACCTACATCCAAGGCTTCATGCAATCCAAGCAACGTAGTCTGAACTCACATCTAGGGCTTCCCCTACAATATGGACTTGTCTGAATACCTACCCTGAAGGCTTCTTACGTTCCAAGAAGCATGGTCTCAAAACCTACATCCAAGGCTTCTTAGTTCCAGGCGATGTAGACTTCATTATGGTCATGTTGTACCGTGGGAGGTCTAGGAGGTTGTAGATTCATGGATAAGCTATAACGTGGTCCTTGATTACTCACCATGAAAGACCAAAAAGGTCATGTGATTGGTGCAAAACATGAACGTGACATATTTTATGTTAAGTGCATCATGCATTCTAGTAACAAGTTTGTGTTATTCTAGAAAGACTCATAAATTATTTACAAGGTTCTAAGAGCATAAGCTCTCATGGCTTTGCTTTAGGCCTCACACCAATGGAGAGTGTATTATTTGATTATAAACCCATGATCATTCCCTAAATTAACCAATGTGGGACACTTTCATCCAACAAACTCAAGATTCCTTCATGAAACTTGTGCAAAATCTCCTTCGGGACGTATAAAAAACATTGATGCTTCTCTCAAGATTTCATCCAACAACCTTGATGCGTCTCTCGTAGAGGAGGTGCCTGAAGACATGACAGACGCATAATGGAAGAAATTAAATCGACAAACTTGTGGAATTATTCGATCCTGTCTTGGTAAGGATCATAAATGGAGGTGACCATGGCGAAAGACCTATGGGATAAGCCAGAGGCGAACTATATGTAGAAGAGTGTAGAAAATAAACTCCATTTGAAGAAGAAACTTTTCCATTTTGACTGCAAGAAAGGTATCTCATGACTGAGCATTTAGATGATTTTAACAAAATCATCACTGATTGGCTCAATCTTGATGTTATAATTGATGATGAATACAAGACGTTGTTGCTATTGAATTCTTTGTGGAAGTCCTACGAGTTTTTTGATGGTGTTATAACACATGTGGGAGCAATTTGGATCTTAGGCACTCTTAGAACATCAATTATAGTAAATTAATGGGCATGTTCATAAGTATTAAAACTCAAGGAGTTTGAGTACTGACCTTTTGTAGTTCAAATTCCTTTTTCCTCCCGAATCGGTTTCGAACCACTACTCGTGTCTTCCCTACTATTCTCCGGCCTTAGAATGGAATTGTGTAGTCCGGTGAGTGACTAAGCTTGGAAGAGATTTAGAATATGTGAAGAGAGAGACTTTCTCAAGTTTTTTTTTTTCAAGGAAAAGTTACATGTACCTTCGATCACTCTATTTATAGAGTCATATTTGCATGTTTATGCAATTTTGAGATTACCAAATTTTGACACTCAAAATTCCACTCAGATGGGTGAGATTATGTGGCAAGCATGCAAGTTTGAGTTAACCAAAATTTGACACTCAAATTTGTGGGGTTATTTAGCAAGCATCTTGGTTAAACCAAAGTTTGACACTCAAAATTCCACCAACTCAAATATGGATTTTTACATTTGAGTGAAGTCGACATTTTGACTTTATCCATTTTAATTCAACCATTAATTTAAATAATTAATTTCACATTAAAGTAATATTAAAGGATTAATTAAACAGTTTAATTAATATTTAACATTAATCAATCTCAATCAATTCCGACACATATTGATTAAAATATTTAAATCTTATTTAAATATCCTTAATTCTCTTTTTTTTGTTTAATTCGTAAATATAACAAAAATGCGGTTAAATATATCGTATATATTTAGCGTATATTCCCTAATTTGAATTCGAACACTTCGAACTCACTCGTCACACTATTCTATGGTTTAGTTCAATATGAGCTAGCAAGGGGACCTAATGGACCTATAGATCATGGGCTCCAACGATCCGAGATTAACTGGCTAAACTTATTAACCTTGTTAACCAACATTCATTAACTACTAGGACACTCTACTATAGCCTAGTAGTTGCACTCCCCTCACTATAGATATATTTCTGTCCATTTGATATAACCATGATTAATAAGTCGATCCTTCACAGGTTGTTAGTAACTAGAGCTGGGTCAATTTACCATTTTACCCCTGAAGTTACTTCTTGTTCCTTATGTTCCACTGATCCTCAAATGAACGATTGGTTTGTGGTCCAACTAGTAAACCGAATCCCTCTCAGGCCAATGAGAGGGTGGGGCCCCTTGTTCAAGACCTGGAGTCAGTACTTGGAACTACCTCTCTACTATCCTTAAAAGTTGGTAAGAGTGAGTTCCATCTTGCACTCTACATCCCTAGCCATTCATCCAGTCTTACCCCTGAAATGGGAGGCCTATTGAGTCGACGAACACAAGCCACTCTCACCATGCAAATCTTAGGATAATTCCGAATAAACGGGAGTTCATGGTTAGCTTAGGATTAAGATTGAGTTACCTAGATCATCAAATGAAAAAAAAAAAAAAAATCAGTCTCAATAGTAAACGACATTATAAAGTGAGAGTGATTTTCTTCATGGTCCGATCTTATGCAATACTCATTGCATAGGACGCTCCCACTCACATGTCTCTGCATGTACAATTTAGTGATAACTTTGTTTATATCATATATTCAAAGATGAAATCCACAATACCAGACCTTTTTAGAATTTTCAAATTTTAAATCAGTACGGTTCTTGAACAATCAAGGCGGGTGCAAATTTCACGTATGAATAAGATCTGAGCAATGCTTTTGAACAAGAATGGAGACTCGAGAGTAGTTAAATCATGAGAAAGGAGCCTCTCGGTTTTGCTACTCTCAAGTTCTTCAAAATTAAGGATATATAGTAAACCATTTTGCCTCAGATTATTTCCAATAGCTTCTTATTAAGTACATCTATAAATTTCAAAGAATTGAGAGTTGAAAGTGGCCCAAACATATTTAACCCGTATAAGCTTACTTGGCCGCTAGGAAAGATTTTCTTGAAAATAGAATTGGAGCCAAAGGGTAATGTCATCCCTCCAAACTAGTCCTAATCGATTGTTGGGCACTCGAGGCGTATTTTTAAAAATACTACAAAAGTTAAAGAGGTAAGGAATGAGGGTAGTCAAGGTTCTTATCGAGTTCGTTTATGATGTGCTAAGAATGAGAAACATAAGTGGGATTGAAAGTATAATATTCATTAATATTCCCAATGTTTAAATAGGATACAATAGGGATTAAAGTAAGTTTACTGTACACCCATGCCCTAAAGTAGCACTACATAAGCCCTAAGTCCACTAAGATACGAATAGTGCTAAGTACCACTCGAGAAATAAAACTAGGGATAAGAACCAAGGACAAGAACTAAGAACCTAGACCAAGTATCAGTGATAAGAAACTAGAACAAGAATCAAGATCCAAATTCTCAGACTAAGAACCCAAAACCTTGGAACTAAGGTCTTTGGATTAGAATGAAGACTAAGAACTCATAACCCAACAACATAACCTAAAGAATTAAGTTCTTTGGACAAGGACAAAAATATGACAAGAAAGAGTATGGTGCCCTAGAATCTTTCATGGTTATAATAAAGAGATTACGAGTAGGTACTCACTAAGTCTTTATACTCATAACTTTCCTCTTTTTTTTTTTTTTTTTTTTTTTTTTTTTTTTTTTTTTTTTTTTTTTTTCATCATGTGACAAGAAGGAGATGGTCAAGAATGGAAAAGAATCTGGAGCAGGTACCATACAGAACTATACCGTATATCAACTATTTAAATATTTTAAGTTGTTTCGTTTATCAATCTCAATGTATTCAAACTACATTTTGAATTTGTGTCCACACCGATCGTGACAGGAAGCTATAGGACTAGAACCTTTAGAAATCACTTCAAATGTGTCCACATCGGCAAACAAGCTAGTGCTTGCTACCCAATGAGTCTAGGCAAGTTATGTGAAGGTTTTTTAAGATGAGTCTTAAAGGTACCATTGATAGTTATAAGTAAGCGATACTTGGATATTATCCTAGGTTCAAACTCGTTAAAAGAGAACCATGCCCTAATCGACAATAAGGTTTGTAAGTAAACTTCATACGAACATTAGGGAAGAACATGATATATAAGGGGTTATGTCATGACACAATTTTTTAGGCTTCAAAATTCAGACCTGACTAAAAAGATAAGACAAACAAATAAATAAAATAAAAGGTTAAATAATATAAAATATTAAAATGTGGTAAATTTTAAATCAAAATAAAGACAACAACACAAAAATTAAATATAAAAAAAATATAAAAATTAAATATAAAAAAAATATAAAAATTAAATATAAAAAAAGTCCAATAAGACCTTATTGTTCAAATTTATTAAAGAGATAAATATGCGTTTGGGATACAATTACAAAATGAAATACAAAAAATTCGAAGTATAAAAATGGACTAATGTTCTAAAATGACCCCTATCTGATCACACAACTCTCGTATGCTCCTCCGCCTCAACCGACAACCTCAGATACTTGAAAAAAGAAGGGAAAAGGGTGAGCATAAAAATACTTAATAACCAACCTACGTATAGGCTCTCATCACATCCTTAATCTAGTAGGTATCAACGGGCTATACTCTGGACTTTAGAAAGTTCGAGCATAGTCTCTACTTATACCATGGAACCATTTTGAGTTCACAAGAGGTGATTCATCCATTTCTAGCGTCACTGGTGTTTTGGGCGACAAATCTCATCTTTGAGGTGAATTATTTTTCTGTTCTTAGACTTTGAATAGCTTGCTTTGTCAAAGCAGTATGTAACAATATGGTGTGTGCTAGCCTGCTCCTCACCATAAGAGATTAGTCGACAAATCCTTCCTACAAGACCATATATTCAACTACTCATTGTACTCCCTCTCTTGTGAATACAATATGGTGTGTGCTAGCCTGCTCCTTACCATAAGAGATTAGCCGGCGAATCCTTCCCACAAAACCATATATTCAACTAAAGTTACGGGAGCAACCTTTTGTGCTTGCCACTACCCAAGTGATTTCATGTCCCTTTCAAGAAGAATCTACTATGTAGAGTAATCCAACGAAATTTTTGTTGATCGCTGATGTATATAATAAAATGGTGTAAAATTTACAATGGATAAAGTATACACCATCACTAATAAGTAAATTATTGATTCCACAAATATCCTATCATTTTGGTTACTTTTGTTGTTTGAAATTAAGTGAGTTTTTGGTATGATTCAGATGGGTGTTGATGATTTTAATCTAATTAAACAAAATTATGTAGAGTGTCACCGCTTCCAAAGCTCATAAAACAATAAAAAAAAATTAACAATAATGAGGAAAAATCGGCTAAGAGAGATTAAATAGATAAGTTTTTGTTGAACTTTGTGGTGAATTTTAGTTCCTTTTAATAGATTCTCAAGCCCGAATGTCATGCATGATGATTACATAATAGTTTTTTAATTTCTATTAAGAAGACGGTAGGAGAAGAATTATTCCTAAACTTTCTGTTACGTTCAAGTATCTTCGCAATGGAACTAGAGTATTAAAGAATTTAATTGCTCCATCCCTCCTTCTGGAGAGGAGAATAACTGTGTAGATAAAGTGGTCAATTAAACAAACATGTAAATCATAAACAACAACTCTTTAATAAACTAAAATTCCAACGTCAACATGCTTCAACTACATAAAACTCACCCGCCTCTACTATAAAGTTTAGCTCTCCATACAAACTAAATTAAATAAAGAAATCCACATCTCAATCATGTAAATTGATAGATTAAGAAGAGAGAGTAAGGAATTAGAGAGTTATCAAGTTATCAAGTTTTGTTGATGCACTTCAATGGAAGTTCCCTCCTTCTGAGCTCTCATGATATGAACCAAGAGACATCATTCATACAATATACTTCAATGAAGATGTGAAGAAAATGTTGTCAAAATTATCAAAAGAGGTTGCAATTCATGTCACATTGAAGAGGAATGAAGTTTGATGGTTATAAATTTTGGGTGGGTTACAATTTAGAGTAATTTAGAGTTATTGTATTTTAAGACATTTTATTTACTTTAGGTTACATTTACATAATGGTTAATTATGGTCATTAAGTATGAATGTTACAACTTTTGGAATGCCTTTAATAGTTTCGTTTTGAGGCTATATAAAGCCATGTATGTTGTATTTGTAAGGTAGACGTGGAAAATATAGTAAAAGGAGCATTTGTGCTTTTCTTTAGCCAATGGCTAAGTTTCTTTGCAACTCTATGTAGTTTAGGTTACATGTAGAATCATTCAAGCTCGACATGATCAATCTTGCTTGTGGAGTGATTCGAATCTCAATCAAGTGTTCTTGCGTTGAGATATTTGATCAACAAGAATCATTGAAGCTAGACATGATCGATCTTTGCTTCTGGAGTGATTCGAATCTCAAACAATGTTCTTGCCTTGAGATATTCGATCAACAAGGTAATCTGAATCTTATTCCCCTTGTAGTTGATTCCTTATCTTATCATTTGGTATCAGAGCTTCAGGCTCAAGATCGGATATATGTTTCCTTTGCATTTTTTTTTTCAATTTGATTTTTATTTACTTTCATCTTTTTAGTTTTTAATCGACCCAGAGCTCAAAATTCAATCTTTGCTCTATTCAAAATTTTGAGAGGTGAGATTGAGAGTTTCATTTGTGTAAATGAGTGCACACAGAGTGGCCTAAAAAAATCCTTGAGTGTATACACATGAGAGATTGTTGTGAGGGCCTTTGTATTTTCATATCTTATGTTTTGCAGCAAAGTTTCACAAATAGATTCGAGGACGAATCCTCTTGAAGAAGTGGAGAATGATATGAACCAAGAGGCATCATTCATACAATATATTTCAATGAAGATGTGAAGAAAATGTTGTCAAAATTATCAAAAGAGGTTGCAATTCATGTCACATTGAAGAGGAATGAAGTTTGATGGTTATAAATTTTGGGTGGGTTACAATTTAGAGTAATTTAGAGTTATTGTATTTTAAGACATTTTATTTACTTTAGGTTACATTTACATTATGGTTAATTATGGTCATTAAGTATGAATGTTACAACTTTTAGAATGCCTTTAATAGTTTCGTTTTGAGGCTATATAAAGCCATGTATGTTGTATTTGTAAGGTAGACTTGGAAAATATAGTAAAAGGAGCATTTGTGCTTTTCTTTAGCCAATGGCTAAGTTTCTTTGCAACTCTATGTAGTTTAGGTTGCATGTAGAATCATTCAAGCTCGACATGATCAATCTTGCTTGTGGAGTGATTCGAATCTCAATCAAGTGTTCTTGCGTTGAGATATTTGATCAACAAGAATCATTGAAGCTAAACATGATCGATCTTTGCTTTTGGAGTGATTCGAATCTCAAACAATGTTCTTGCCTTGAGATATTCGATCAACAAGGTAATCCGAATCTTATTCCCCTCGTAGTTGATTCCTTATCTTATCATCTCATGTCCACCTCTTCGCTTTTAACCTATTCTTTTTTATCTTCTTTTCCTTTTGTTATCAACAGCTACTATGTTAGGGTTCTTCTTCTTCCTCCTCTCTTGTTTCATAGTGTAGCAGAGCCCTCTGGTGTTTCTTCCAATTTCTTTCTCAAACGTGCTCCCTTTCTTTTAAGTAAACTTTTACTTTTATATTGTTTGTTTCTTTTCATTTAGGGCTGAGAAAGGATAAGTCGTCCACCTAGGATGCTCCTAATTGGGTAGCCAATGACCCATGTGGATTATTGATATGGATTCAAATTTTCATGTCATCCTCGAAAACTTTGCTTTCCGAATTGCTTGAGTATCATGGTCACCAATTTGTTTCCAGATTTGCGAACAGGGTTGTTTTCAGATTTGCTACACCATCATGGTGCATAATAATCTGGAACTTTACCAAATAACTCAATTAAATGTACAATTAGGCTCGATTCATGCAAATTGATATTATTTTCATGCTTACCAATTTGTTTCCAGATTTGTGAACCATTTCATGCTTACTAATTAGAATAAATTGACCAATTAATGAGAAAATGATTTGCATGAGTGCAAAATTAAAAAAAAAAAAAAAAAAAAAAAATTGATATAACTCTACTTTTGGAGAGTTATCCGTTGGTCACACAACCTTAACCGGCCTATGTCTTGCTTGACGGTACTAGTACTAGAGTGGAAAGGGAAGTCGAAGCCTTCTTAACACCATACCTACTGTTAACGCCCTTGAGAGCTACTTTTGTGATTGTTGGATGCCATGAAAATTTACTAGGTTCGTAGGGGCGTCTATGCGGTTTAATCTTTGTCTCTCATTTCGTGGACATTTAAGACTTACTCATTGAGCTAATCCACTCTTTGGGTGCACTTAGGTCTAAACCTTTGATCGGTGCTCACGATTTTGGGATGCAAAGTCTACTAGAAATATATGGACCCATGTCAACTCGCAACCCTCTAGTTGTAACACCCTAGTCTTAGTTTGGCTCTCTTGTGCATGCTTTATAGGGAGGTTATTCTATCGATCACCTAGAGCATGGTATACATAATCTAGACATTCATGCAATCTTATTAGGGGGCCTCGAGTTCTAACACCCTAGTCTTAACTTGGCTCTCTTGTACATGCTTTGATGGGGAGATTATTCTATTCATTCTCTAGGTATACATAATCTAGACAGTCATCCAATCTTATCAAAGGGGATATCCTATCAATTACCTAAAACACTAAAAACATAAACTAATGTTGAGTTCTATGTCATAAAATTCATAGTTTGTAAACAAAAACATATTCTATTTTCAATAAAGTTATTATTGATGTTTATTCGGTAGAAATTGTTTATTAATCTAAATCCAATAAACTAACAACACTCTGACTATAGTATGATTATTTGAACTATATGTAGAGACACAAGAGTGTTTCAAGTTCAAGTATATAGTCAAAATGATCTATAGTACAAGGATAAGGCTGAGTACGTTATCCTGGAGACACTATGGATGCGGCCCACTTTTGTATATGATATAAACAATGTGATCATTAAATTGTACATGCGGAGACATATGAGTGGGGGCGTCCTATGCAATGAGTATTGCATAAGATCAGACCATGAAGAAAATCACTCACTTTATAATGTCGTTTATTCTACATAATATTACTTTTGTAGATCCATTCATATCCTATGAGTTTAAAATATTACTTTTGTAGATCCATTCATATCCTATGAGTTTAACCTCATCAAGAACATCTACACATCCCTTGAATTTTATGACTTTAAAATATTTATCCTTTGTCGTCATCCCTCGTGACTATTTTGAGGGTAATAAGCCTTTACATTGGTAATCTAACATCCCAATTTAAATTTTAGTAGGATTGAATCGGTTCATAATTCTCCTACTAATGAGGCTTATCGAATTAATGACCAGGATCCACTTGACTCTCAAGCGAAATTAAATTGTTAACAACTTTGGTTAACTATCAGCGCCTTCGCTTGGAACTATTTAATTAACATTATCTCACCTTATTAAAAGTGTATGTCCTACTCTTTGAACGTCTTTAGAAAATTACATTTGTATGTCATATAAATATGTTTTTCTATTTAGAATTAAATAAAGGACTATTTTGTTTCCGTTTAGGAGTAGCCTACGCTTAGCCATAATTTTGAACATATTTGTCTCAGCATATATGCTTGATTACAATTATTAAAGTGTTGTAAACTAAGTTTACTACATTTCCATAATCCCAAAAATTGTCTAGACAATTTTGAAGGCAATCATTTTCCCTATGTAATCCTTATTGTACATCCTAACAAGAGTTCAGTAATAATAGTATATAATTTTTTTTAATACGTGACTATATCTAATATAGTCTTGTTTTCTCCTCCTACATTACAATTTTACAAAATTGTATTATGCTTAGAGTTGGAAATCAATTCCACTTTCTATCACCTTAGACACAATGTTCTTGTACTTCATTATGATCGGATCATAATGTCGGGATAGATTTATCAAAATGAATTTAGCTTTAGTCTCATTTTCTTTGAACTTTTCAAAAAAATAGAGTATATTGAATAATCATTAATCAGATTGATAAAATATTAACCATATCCTTTGACTTTTGCATTCATCAAACTAGGGTTAGAATGCATAAGCCCAAAACGCTCTTTGGTCTTGCACTTATTCAATAAAAGCCCAAGGATTATCTTGCATGAAAAGCGAGATCTATAGACATGTAAAGTAATTAACTCCAACCTTTAGAAAATTACCTTTTACTAGTCTTTCATCATACTAATTATACTTCATTTGAGCTGAACATATTTTCAAACAATTTTGAAAATATAAACTTTAATTTAAGTCTGAGAAATTGAATTTCTCTTATGATTATTAAAAATACCATATTCAGCATTTAGTAACGATTTTTACTTAACCATCTCAACGTCTCTCCCTACACCAACTGAGATTGATTTCCTAGTGTCAACATACATAATATATTCTACTTCATCAAGTATTTTTCAAAAATTACATATAAGTGTAATGAAAAACAAATCTTGATAGTAGATCTTGTATCAACTATCGAGTGGTGTCACCTATTCTCCACAAAAAAAATTTAGTAAATCAAATTTACTTTCATTTAGATTTTTCTTTCTATAGAGTAATTTAAAAAATTTCTCTCACTAGAACTATTAGAACAAGCTATGAATATCTCATATGTTTTTGTTATTTTCTTATCTTTTATCATGACCCAACAAGTCAACTAAAGATATGAACCGAGCTTTCTCATCACCTTTGATTCACCAATCGTGTGCTCTTTGAATAATTCGATTCATATTGACAATAGGCCTTAAGAACATTTCTCAATAAAGACAACAAAAGAAAAAAAAATTATATACTACGATCATAGTGCTAATATTATTTTTTCAAGTATTAAAATTTTCTCAATATGACTTATGAGTAAAGAAAATTAAAAAATTGAAAGATCTCGAACATAATATTTGAAATGTATAAAATATTATTTAATTACAAACAATCAACTATCCATTCAATTTCTGAGAACAAACAATTTTATAAAATGAACCCTATAAACCATTTCTAATGTTACGGTACTTTAGTGATTTAGAACAAGTGCAGACGTAGGGTAGGTCAAGTGGTCCTTCACTAAATTGAAACAATCTCAACCAAACATTATACCATAACAACTCTTATTCCTATAATGTTTAGTTACCATTAGTTTGGTCAAGAACATCATTAACAACCTTAATGATCTCTTCGTAAATATAAACTATCATTTTAGATCTTGTAATTTTATTCCAACAAGTGCCGCCGTAGGGTAAGTCAAGTATTGGAAATAAAATTACTATTTTATCCTTCTCAAGAGTTCACCCTGATATTGACCCATGCAAACACCTTCTGTAGGGGCACAGTCCAAAAGCCGCCACAAGGCTCCCACATGGATTCCACATTATGAACCAATGATGGAGACCATAGGATATGTTGACACATTTCCTTCTCCCATTTACTCTAAATACTTTCTCAATATATTCACCTTGATATTGACTCATGCAAACACCTTCCGTAGGGGGACGGTCCAAAAGCCGCCATGAGGCCCTGCATGAATCTCACGGTGTGAATCAATAATAGAGAACATAGGATATCTTGACATGTCTCCTTAATATCTTGATAGATGTCCTCCCACCAAGTATTTTGAAATAGGGTTTTCTATTACTCAAACAAATTAGGCTTATTGGATTGCTTTTAGTGTGAATGGCCAAGTTTTTAAACTATTAAAAAAAAAAAATTAATCACAGTGTGAGCTTGCTTAATGAAATTAAATAAAATTTGACTAATTCAACTCCAGGTCATTCCCGATATAGGTGTACCATTCCCGATATAGGAGTTCCCTTATAGTCAAATTTTTATTTTAAAATTCATTAATCTTTAATTAACTATTAATTACTAGATTAATGAACCTACTGAATTAAACCGTCTTTAATCCTATTAAAAACTAATTCACTTTTTTTTTTAATAATCTTAAAATTCTAGCATTTTAAACCCTTTAAAATCAAATTGAATAGATTACTCAAAATTCTAATCATATTAGAACAAATCACAATCTATTAGGTAAATATCATAGAGAAATATCATACATTCAATTTAGAAATAAATATCCTAATTTAATTTTTCAAGCATAACAATTATTTGAGTTATAGTCATAGAAAATACATGATAATTAGGAAATCATCTCATTTCTATTAGGAAACAACTTAATCAAAATTTTATAAATATAACATTTATAGTTAAAAAAACAATTAAAAATGCATGATTATCCTTAACCTATGATGAAATTTTAAACTAAATGACGTACCATTGCATTCAATCAATCAAATTTAAAACATATACCATATGCATAATTAAATTAAAAACAAATCAAAATTGACCGGCCTATCTGGCATATCCTACCAATTGAAAATGAATTAAATTACAATAAGTTAAATCGAAGAAATATCTTGATTTTCAAGATCTTTTATGTTTGGAACAATTCCAAATTTAGAAGACATATCCTCATTTTCAAGATATTTTATGTTTGGAACAATTTCAAATTTAATAAAATTAGATTGGAACATCTTTCCCCAAGAACCAATTCCAAAGCTAATAAAATTAAGGTTTGAGATCTTTCCATGTAACTATTTCATATATAATATAATTATAATTATCTTTTACCAATTCAAAATCTGTCCATATTAAATTTCTATCGTTTTGGAACATTTCCAAATGTAATGTAATTCCTTTTTTCTTTTTGGAACAATTCCAAATCAAGTAAAATTAAGGTTTCAAAAATAATCGAATTGATGAATATCGTCATCGCCGCTGCCGTCTCTTTTCAATTTACAATAAACCTAATCGTATACATTTGTCTAACAAATCGATAAATCTAATGCCACACCGATATGCCAAAAACAATCAATTTCGCAAATCAATATAACATATATCATATATATGAGAAAACAAATACCCACCCTACTACTTTTAATCCAAAATAAAAATCAATAGGCTCTGATATCAATGGGAGTGAATGAACTCTTCATCCACGTAGCGGAAGCATTGAAACCGTTTTGATTTTTATTGAATTAAAACAAAAGCAATAAATATGAGTATAAGAATACTACCTTGTAGAAACCCTAGCTTGCAAGACTACTCGAAGTATTCCAACCATGCAGAAGTTCTTCAACATTCCACAAGATCTTCTTTGCTATAACAAAACACAAGGCCAAGGCTTGTGGGAGCCTTTTGAAAGAAAATCCCAAAGGGATTGGAGAAGAAAAAAGAGTTTCGAGAATTCTCTATAGATGTAATTTCATTCTCTAGAGAGAGGAAGAGATTGATATTGCTTTAGCTCAATATGATCGTCCTAGAAGAATCTTGGCCAAAATAATATATTAGCATATTTATATATTAAAATATAATACCTTATACAAATATGTTTAGATATTATATTTAATTAATTTGAATCTCATCCAAATTTCAAATATATTTTTATTTAACGTATCAAATGCATACCTAAATATATTTTTTCTTTTTAATATATCTAATATATTAAAAATTAATTGGAAGCTTCAAATTTAATATTTTTCTCAATTTATATTTAACCTATCTAATATATTAAATATTAATTTATCTAATATATTAAATATTAATTTATCTAATATATTAAATATTAATTTGAATCCTTCCAATTAAATATATTTTTTCTATTTATTTAATATATTAAATATTAATTTGACATTTGAAATTAAATTTATTTTCTCCTTTATATTTAATATATCTAATATATTAAATATCAATTTGAACCGTTCAAATTTTCTTTCGAATAAATTGAACTTTTTAGCATTACTATGAGCTAGCCAGGGGACTTCATGGACCTACAGATTATGAGCTCCAATGATATAAAATTAATTAATTAAACTCTTAAATTAATCAATTTCTCTTCATTAACTATAGGTCACTCCACTGTAGACCTAAAGTTGCACTCTTATGCACTCTTGGACAAGTTATGTCCATTGATATAACCATTACAAGCAAGTAGATCCTTCACGAGTTGTTCATAATTACAGCTGGGTCAAAAATCCGTTTTACCCCTATAATTACATCTTTCACTTTAAGTACTACTGATTCTCTAATGAACAATTTGTCTATGATCCAATCATAAACCAAGTCCCTCTCGGCCCAATGAGAGAGTGGGCCCATTGTTCAAGTCCCGAAATCAATTCTTAAGAAAACAACTCATCTACTTTCCTTATATGGAAAGGAGTGAATTTCATCTCATGATATTATGTTCTCAACTCCCTACTAGGTAAGTCCCCAATATAGTAGGCATATTCAATCGACTAAAAGACTCATTCTCACCCATGTAAATTAAAGGACAAGTCCTCACAAGTAGGAGTTCATAATTCACTCAAGATTAAGATCGAGTCGCATATGATCATTATGTGATATATTAATCTTCTCAATTAACGGATTTATAAATATAGATTAAATATTTCTTGGTCCAGTCTTATACAAACTCATTGTATAGGATACCCCCACTTACATGTCTCCACATCAAATCATTTGTAATGATTACAAAGTGGGCCATATCAATAGTGTTACCAAGATAAGGCACTCAACCTTATCCATATACTATAGACTCTTTAGGTTATTACTTGAACACGATTACATTAATAACTTTGGATTTTCATACAATGGACAACAATTAAATTAGAAATAAAATAATATAAACTATTGTTAAAAACTAAATAATTAATTACGGGACTTTAGGGCATAAATCCCAACAGCTTACCCTCTCTGGTTTGAGAGGGATTCAGTTTACTGGTTGGACCACAAACCAATTGTTCATTAAAGGATCAGTGGAACATAAGATACAAGAAGTAACTTCAGGGGTAAAACGGTAAATTGACCCAGCTCTAGTTAGGAACAACCTGTAAAGGATCGACTTACTAATTATAGTTATATCAAATGGATAAAAATATATCTATAGTGAGGGGAGTGCAACTACTAGGCTATAGTGGAGTGTCCTAGTAGTTAATGAATGTTGGTTAACAAGGTTAATGAGTTTAACTGGTTAATCTCAGATTGTTGGAACCCATGATCTATAGGTTCATTAGGTCCCCTGCTAGCTCATATCGGACTAAACCATAGAACAGTGTGACGAGTGAGTTCGAAGTGTTCGAATTCAAATTAGGGAATATGCGCTAAATATATACCATATATTTAACCGCATTTTTGTTTTACAAATTAAACAAAAAGAGAGAATCGAATATATTTAAATAAGATTTAAATATTTTTATCAATATGTGTCGGAATTGATTGAGATTGGCATTTGAATTAATATTAAATATTAATTAAATTGTTTAATTAATCATTTAATATTACTTTAATTTAAAATTAATTATTTAAATTAATTGTTGAATTAAAATAGAGAAAGTCAAAATGTTGACTTCACTCAATGGAAAAATTCATGTTTGAGTTAATGGAATTTTGAGTGTCACAATTTGGTTTAACGAAACTTGCATGTTTGCCAAATAAATCCCACACATTTGAGTGGAATTTTAAGTGTCAAAATTTGGTAATCTCAAGTTTGCATCATGCAAATATGACTATATAAATAGAGTGATCAAGGTACATGGAAAGTCTTCTTGGAAAAACGTTAGAAAAACCCTCACAAACTCTCTCTTCACATATACTAAATCCCTTCCAAATTTAGTCACTCACCGGATTCCACAAGTCCGTTCTAAGGCTAGAGAATAGTAGGGAAGACACTAGTGGTGGTTCGAAACCGATTCGTAAGAAAAAAGGAATTTGAACTACAAAAGGTTAGTACTCAAACTCCTTGAGTTTTCATGCTTATGAACATGCTAGCTAATTTACTATAATTGATGTACTTAGAGTGCCTAAGATCTAAATTGATTCTGCATGTATTATAACAACACCATCAACTAAAACATTCATGCAAACAAAGAAACAAACAAGCTCAACGAGGAGATAACATCTATCAATCACTTGGAGAATATCATAATACCCAGCTTTCTTTTTAATACAACGAAAAACATTTTAAATAGCATTCATCATAAATCTCATCATAAGAACGTTTGGGTAATTTTTTAAATCTTACATAGTTTACTCATCCATGTTACCTGTAACGACCCAAAATTTTCTACTTAATTTAAGGTCGCTAATGTATACATACCATAAACATTGAATGCGGAAGACTTCATTTAAATTCCATAAAACTATATACATACCATAAACATTGAATGCGGAAGACTTCATTTAAATTCCATAAAACATAACTTTTATCTTAAAACACAGCCATGGACTTATGTGTTTCGAAAACATCTTTAAAACGACACAACAAAAGACTAAATAAAATGAATAAGAGTTTAAGTTAAAAACATCCTATTCTAGCCTAAGACTAAGAAAATAAATATCACTACCCTATGCATGTGTCATGGTCTCGAGTTGCGATGTCGTCGTCAGCCGTACAGGAATGTCTTGCCTTAACCTAAAAAATGTAGTAGCACATAGCTTGAGTATTTAAAGAAATACTCAGTAAGTGACCCCACTGTTGGGGTTAAATGCAACAATGACATGCAATGAAATGATGGGACCTATCTTTCGTTTCGTTTCGTTTTCCCTACGATGCTGTCCTAACAGATAATTGTGGGCGTGTATCATATACTCTACACACAGCCCATACGTGTGAGTATGGGCTCACCAGCTAGTTCGCACACCGCTGGGCCACTTTCCTTATCTGGTGGGCATACTCTGGGAGCCCCTTATGCCGGGACCCGTTAAAACTAGTAATCGTCACGGCAGCGCTATGCAAAGCATAACGATCGTTGCCCTGCCATTGGATGTACGCGTCCGTACCCTCGTGATGGGATAGGGGTATCCCCCCAGATGCATGAACACACATAATGCATGAGGATCCCACTACTTCTACATTTATCATTAATGAACATAACCCCCATATCACGTTCCATGCTTCATGTCCTTCTCATTTTCAATTTACATTTCATACATATATTCCTATCGGGGTTATGATTCCAGACAGTTTACCGTATTTCATGTCATACAATTTATGTTGTTTACATTCAAACATTCCATCCAGTCATGCCATAACCATTCAAGAACAACATATCGTAACATGCATTACACATCACATCAGACTAAACAACATACATAGCATACATTGTATCATATCATAAACAAGTCATAACGTAAACACTTCATAGTCATATCGTTCTCTAACTTACCATAGCCTTAACGTTCTTATACCTATCATAGACATATCATTACGTAATGTACCTTAGTCATATCATCACAAGAACGTATCCTAACGCTATCGTTCTATCAATCTATCACAAACCTATCCCTTTCTACCCATAACCTAACCGTATTCCTTCATCAATCTCTCCTATCCATAGCACTCCGGTATGTAACCTAACCTTAACGTTTCATGAACGTATCTTACTCCTATCGTTACATTTCGTCTTGTGCATCCTTCTCGTATCCTATCTCAAACATATCCTTGAGCACATCGTACCATAATTATTATCATACAATCCACATATTATAACATAACATAACATATAGGAAGTATATCGATCCACAGACAATTCCCACATATCAATATATATGACACGTGCAGAACCACAGGACACGTGTCAACATTAAATATAACCATGCCGATAGTAAGGTCACTTACTTGGCTAGCTTAAGTCGTTGTCACGAATATATCTTTAATGAAAGTTCGATTCCGTCCTTTGAAATCCAAGTCAACCTATATGAGCCCATGACATTAGTTTCAAGTTTAAACTCTACAACATTATTTCTTTAATTTACATTGGTCCATTGTTAAAAGTCTTAAATGTTATATATCTATAATTATATTTTTATTAAAAATCTTATTTTTTATGGTTACTGTTGTATAAGAGAGTAGATGCAGTTATTTCAAGTTATTCTAGGCTTTACTACTCTCTCTAGTGGCCCTTTGTATTTACCTTTCCCTCTATATTTAGTTTGTAGTTTTTAATTCTCTAATCTTCTTTTTTTATGGTTGCCTTTTAGTTATCCTTTTAGTTATGTTCTCATTTATTCCAAATGTCTAGTGGATCAGAAGTTTTCTTGGCCATTTTATCTTTAACCGGTTCATTTCGCTGACAAAAATTTAATCTAATATTATTGATCTGACGTGATTTACTAGAATCGTATAAATGATTGACATTTAGATTCTAACCCAAAGGTAGACCATTGTAATAATTCAATGAAGATCTAACTATAATTGGTTGTGATTTCTAAAAAAAAATAAGATAAACGAAAATGAAGATTTAATATATACTTGATTGATAAGATCTATCTTCACGTAAATCTACTGTGAATCTCAATTGGGTAAAGGCCTTTTTTTTTCTCAAGTAAATCTGACAATTATTGTTTTTTTTTTTTTTTTTTTTTTTTTCTTTTCATAATAACTGTTACTTTCTGGTGTAAGAATGAGTTGGGGAGAGATAATTGTGGAGAGACGTGGGGAAATGTTATTTTTTTTTTGTTTATTTATTTATTTATTATTATTATTATTTTAACTATTTTTTTTATAAATTTTTATTTATTTATTTATTTATTTATTTTTGGACTATTACATTACCTAACTCATATTCAAGCATTTTTTTTCTTTCTCATCTTTATATTTCATTGCTAAGGCAATCAATAACATTCTGGATGTTCAGGCTGAAAAGAAAAAAATTGGTATTTAATTTCTTGTTGGGGCTCCGGTATTATAAAAACAACAAGCAACAAAGCATGACACGTGTCGACCATCATAGAAGGAAACTTTGGAAGGAAGACACATGGCGCTTGTACAAAAAATGACAAAAATCCCATCGTGGCCGAGGTTCAAACAAAATGGGTCTCACAATACTTTGTTATATTTTGAGGATTCTATTGACATGGCTAATTTTAGGGCATGGCTCTGATATCATCTTAGATATGGCTCTGATATCATGTTAGATGAACACGACCCCCCACAATGGTATGATATTGTCCACTCTGAGCATAAGCTCTCATGACTTTGCTCTAGGCTTCCCCAAAAGGCCTCGTACCAATGGAGATAATATTCCTTGATTATAAACTCACGATCATTCCCTAAATAAGCCGATGTGGAACTTTCATCCAACAAACTTAACTCCACTTAAATTAAGACCTATCAAAGAAAATTGAGAAAAATTGGAGCTTTTAACGGGCGGAAAAACAAGCTTGGGAAGACGTGTGTCATCCAAGTAGCCAATTAGACTTTCTTTAAGTAATACTTAGAAATCATTAGGACGTGCTAGCATGCAAGCATACCTTGCTTTTAAGTAGTTAGAAAATGTACGTTAGGACTTTAAAATGGAAATTTTGGATGAAAATGCAATGAACGTCAGGAAAAATTACGAAAATACTTCTAAGATGAGATCTGAGTGCATGTTGATCTTAATCTTTTTCACTATGTTAGAAATGTGAATGAGATATTCTTATTTGTACTTTAAGTGATGGGTAGATGTTATCTCCCATTGAAGTTCATAAAAGTTTAGAATATAAATTTTGTGCTTTAGATGGTTGATAGGATTATCTCTCTAACAAGTTAAGTTTAGGGTGTCAATTCTGCAGTGGTTTCACGTTGACTTAGATTTGTACGTTTTCAATAGACTGAACATCTTAGGATCGTTAGCGACAATCAGAAGTCTAGACCTTAGTACTCCTAGAAATTGGATTAGTCCCAAAGAGCTAGTCCAAAGTGTTTAGGAACCGTGAGATGAGATTTGAACCACCTAGATACCTTAAGAACCTAGTAAACCTCCATGATAAAGACAACTAAGAAAGTATTACAAACCTAATAGCAATGTAAAACAGTACGGTAAAGATACTCATATAAGTTTAAGATACCCACTTAAGATTTAAATGATCAAAGGAAAAGGATTAAGAGACCCAAAAAATTACAAGCAACCTAAATAAGCGGTTTCAATGCCGTAACAAGAAATTACGAGGAATCAAGGCCTTTAGAAAAAGTTTGGAAAGGGAAAAAAGTAAACCTAAAGGGTAAAAAAGTCATTTTATTCCGTTTTAAGTTGTGCAAAAATTTTCGTATTTTCTTTTCTTTTGTGTTCGTCTTTGTCCGTTTGAGATTCGAAACCTAAAAAATTAGGTAGTAAAATTGCTTCATTTCTCAATTATTTTATAATGTGTTAACTTTAGTTCAACCTTTTATAAGCCTAATTTATTAAGAGCCACATGCTACACTGTAAATTGACATATTTAGGCATTAAGTGGAAGCAATGTTCATTTCGTTAAACTCAGCCAAATTTCAAATAATTAAATCTCAAATGGACAAATTATATGGCTAATAGTTCTATTGTTGTTTAAGTTTATTTTCATATATTTTTTTTTTAATTAAATGAACATTAATTACCTTTGAATTAATTTACCATTTTAGATAGCATGACCTAATTAAATTTTAAAAATACCTAATAAACTATTCAACTTTTAAACATTTTTTAATATGCACATGATTTCTATTAGGTTATCAAAATAAACATAGATTAAGTGATATAAAATATATACTCTCGATCAAAATATCATAAATTTAAATCTCACATTGATAGATCGTAGACAATGTTGAGTGAGGTAGAATACGACAAAGACGAACCATATGGATGCGTGTTGCATCAGGAGATGAGTTGAGACTGAGGCACCGTGAGCTTGATTGATGGTCGCTTTTATGAAGGGAGCCGAGTCCAGCTTGCCTTTTTATTTTAGTTTTTAGTTAACTTTATTTTAAGTATTTTGTTAGCATATATTCTCTTTAAAATCTATTTTGTTTTAGATTTTCTTTTTGGGTTATATAATGTATATGTTAATTTACATAAATAGAAAATAATTATGACTTAAAGTATATAATAATGTTACTATGTACATTGTTTTTGTAAATAAGTATGAAAAATAACACTTTATTAATCATATGTAATTACTTCCCAACAATTCCAAGTCTTTATATATATAATCTAATGACTTTTCGGAGTATAATACTTCCAAGCATATTCATCCATATAAATGATATCAACTTAAAAGTAAAGATACTCAAAGGGATGACCAAAGGGGCACACCAGGTAAAGAGATGCCTGCATCAGCAATAAAAATGTTACCTGAGACGTACTTGGAAGAGTCGTGCACCAAGTATCGAACGACTGTTGTTAATGCAGGCTCTGAAGTTCCAAAGATTTTTAGAGGAGACGTTGTCATTGCAACCTTGTTAATCCAATCTTTTTGTAAGAGATCTTTTGTAATTTCGGATTTAAAAAGTCCGAGCGATATAGAATTCACATTAATTTTGTGGGATCCTAATTCCATAGCCATAACCTGTTACAATAAATAGCTTTTAGATTATTGTTCTCCTAATTAATTATAGCTATCTCACATGGGATCCTAATTTCAGGGTCATAACCTGTTACAATAAATAGCTTTTATATTATTGTTCTTCTAATTAATTATAGCTAAAGCTAGCTATGTGTAGCCCTCAAGTTATCCACCGGCAAATATTGTTCTATTTGGACTTTTTCTCAAGTTTTCTTAAACAGGTCTTCTAGAGGTTTACACATCCTTCTAAAAAAATGTTTGTCCTCCACCCCAATTGATATAGGATCTCACAATCCACACCACATAAGGGTCTAACTTTTTTTTGCTGACACTCGTTTCTTTCTTTAATCAATGTGGGACTCCCAATCCATGATCCCACGTCGATTAGGAGAAAAACGAAACATTTTTTATAAGGGTGTGGAAACCTCTACCTAGAAGACGTGCATTTTAAAAATTTTGAGAGAAAACTCAAAAAAAAAAAAATAATAATATTTGCTAGCTATCAACTTGAACGGTTAGGGTTAGTAAGCTAAACATTTAAAACTTTACCTTTGTCAAAGTGTTTAAGCCTGCCTTTGAAATAGTATAAGCAAGGGCACCGCGTTGTAGTGCTCTATTAAGACCACTTATAGAAGAAATATTGATGATAGATCCACCTCGGTTGGCATCACGCATGTGCTTGGATACGTACTTTGATATCAACCACGCTCCCTTAAGATTTGCTCTCATGGTTTGATCCCATTCTTCCTCGGACAAATCTAGAGGAGACTTTACCGTCCCTATGAGCGATGTCATAACGAATATTTTTATTACAAATGATGAAATCGTTTACGATTTTAAACTATTAATTTATAATAAAATAGATATTAGCCCAAAGATGACAATATCTGTTAGCAGTGGATTTATGCAGTTACAAATGTTATAAGAGCCAAACACCGGGTGATGTGTCACCGAGGAGGCTGTTCCCCGAAGGGGGTAGACACGAGGTGGTGTGCCAATAAGGACGTTGGGCCCCGAAGAGGGGTAGATTTGGTAAGGGTCCCACGTCGATTAGAGAAACGAACAAATGCTAGCGAGAATGCTGGGCCCTGAAGGGGGTGGATTGTGAGATCTCACATCGGTTGAGGGAAAACGAAACACCATTTATAAAGGTGTGAAAACTTTTCACTAGCAGATACATTTTAAAAACGTTGAGAGGAAGCCCAAAAAGAAAAATATTTACTAGATCTGGGGCGTTACAAAAATAATATGTTAAAGTACTATTTTTTTTCAAAGGATAATGGACTTACCTCTCATACCGGCGTTGTTAACTAAAGTGTCAATGAAGCCAAATGAATCCCAAGCTTTTTTTATGCCATTCTCGATACTTTTTCCATCGGCGCTAACATCAAGTGTCACAGCCACTGCTCGGCAGCTCTCCACCGCCATCACGGAGGAGGCTCGGGAGCTGGAAGATACCGATGATGATGACGAAACTAAGAAATCGAGTCGATTTATTTCATCACATAGAGATTGGAGTCTATCGGTACGTCGTGCAGCAGCGATAATTTTGCATCCAGCTCTGGCAAGATCGAGACAAAGCTCACGGCCGAGCCCCGACGATGCTCCGGTGACCATCACTACTTTGGCGTTCAAGTCATTCCATATCTCAAGCTCTGGTTGGATCGCCATTGTTACTTGTTTATGAGAAATGAAGTTATGAACTATTTATGATTTGAAGGATAAACTTTTAAAGGTTTGATGGCTCCACTTTCCTAATTTATTAGGTGGTAAATAAATAAAGAAATTGGATTGGAAATTTCACTAGAAAAGTTTGACTATTCATTGACAAAAAAATCACTTGTCCGGTAATATTTTTCATACATTTCTTAAATAAAGTAATATTTTGATTTTTTTTTCTTTTATTTTTCAAATTGAAGGTAGGTTAAATAATAAAGCACAAAAAGGTGAAACTAGTGTTTATTTTAATTTTTCATTTATTGAATATGGAATTTTAAAATTTGAGAAATCAAAAAACATCAACTTAGTTAGGTCACTCTGTCCACAAGGACATTGTTTCCCATCCAAAACGTGTATACGATCATTTCTTACTATTTTGTTCGGTAAAAAAAATCAGATTCTCGATAGTCTTAAAAGCTAAATTTCAAGATGTAGAAGAAGAAAATTCTTAGAAAAATCTTAAAAACTAAAGAAAAAATAGTGAAATATTGGGTAAATCAGTCGAAGTCCACCTAGGGTACGATCATTTTGACCCCTTGCCTAATTAGAAGTCTGATCTATCCCTTACCTGAGGTTATTAGAAAATGTAGGGATCATTTTGTAGGGATCACTAGTGATATGATAAGGGAATCACTACAAGGGGAGTAAGATTCGGATTACCTTGTTGATCGAATATCTCAAGGCAAGAACACTTGATTGAGATTCGAATCACTCCACAAGCAAGATCGATCATGTCTAGCTTGAATGATTCTTGTTGATCAAATATCTCAAACACTTGTTTGAGATTCGAATCACTCCACAAGCAAGATTGATCATGTCGAGCTTGAATGATTCTACATGCAATCTAAACTACATAGAATTGCAAAGAAAATTAGCCATTGGCTAAAGAAAAGCACAAATGCTTCTTTTACTATATTTTCCAAGTCTCCCTTACAAATACAACATACATAGCTTTATATAGCCTCAAAATGAAAGCATTCCAAAAGTTGTAACATTCATACTTAATGACCATAATTAGCCATTATGTAAATGTAACCTATAAAGTAAATAAAATGTCTTAAAATACAATAACTCTAAATTACTCTAAATTGTAACCCACCCAAAATTTATAACCATCAAACTTCATTCCTCTTCAATGTGACATGAATTGCAACCTCTTTTGATAATTTTGACAACATTTTCTTCACATCTTCATTAAAGTATATTGTATGAATGATGTCTCTTGGTTCATATCATTCAACTAGCATACGAGCATTCCTTACCTTAAGTTGTTAGAAAATGTATGATAAGGACTTCGAAAGGCCATTTTTGGAGGGGTATGTCTTGTATGAAAGTTATGGTAAAAATTATTGTTATGCCCCTACGTTGAGATTTCTAAGAAGTATGTTATTTTATGTATTATGCAAAGCTAGAAGAAGAAACATACATGACTAGAATATGAGTTCGGAAATATGGATGAGTATATTGTGCATGATGTTAGAAATTACCGAATGGTCTTATTATGAGATTTGTGATAGATGTTTTATATGCTTTTTGCTGCGTTAGAAAGAAGGATGAGCTATTAGTGTCTATGCTTTGGATGATTGAGGGATGTTATCTTCCATTGAGCTTGTTTTCTGGTATGTTTGCATGATATAGTATGTTTTAGTTTTAGGTGTTTGACTATGTGTTTTCCCTGTAAAACGTGTTTAATCTACATAGAGCTAGGACATTAGAGTTAGGTTTGCTAGACGATAATCTAGGTTAGGACGCTTCTAGTAGACTGAGTACCTTAGAATTGTGAGCAACCATTTCAGGGTCTAGACCGTAGTGCTCCCAAACTAAGAAAGACTCGAGGAGTCAGAACATAACAACCTAGAGCTAGAAGTCAGTGTTAAACCACCTAACTGCCCTAGAAATCCAATAGACCTCCTCAGCTCCCTAGTATGACCAATGCAAAGTTTAAATTATGGATTAGGCACTTAGGAGATCGATAAGTAATCTCCCTAGAAAACCATGTATAAGAGAACTCTGTTAAGACTAGAGTGCAACAACGAGTGTAGCTTACACCTTAACCTAGGTCAAAACTTTTTCCAATAGACCCTACACCCCAAGTCTAAACCTTAGTGCACCTAGAGACTTGGATTAACCTTGATGGGCTAACCCCAGCATCCTGAAAAGGACGGATGAGATTTAAATTGCCTAGAAGCCTCTAAAAACCTAATAGACCTTTATGCAACCAAGGACAACCAAAGCAGTTCTTTAGGGTGAAAGCAATATGACAATGTCATTAGAGTCTTTGCTTCCAATCAACTCTGGTATCCATACCATCGAGGTAGGCACAGGCCATATAGAGAAGGTGTGTAGAGATGACTAGGTGCCACAACCATGTAGAAATGGCCATTGGTCTCCTGAATAGGGACTCTTTGCTGTAAACTCGTTCCTGAGAGGGAGGTGGTACAACAAAGGTAGACCTAGTAGCTGGCCGACACACAAGAGGTCATTCTTCCCAAACTTTAGTGACTTTATGGTTCGATGGAAGGGTTTTTCAGCTAACCTTCTAAGGGTTATGTTTAGATTAGCAGACACCATATTATCCCAACAGAGTATACGAGGTCGCACTTCAATTCAGGTCACCGGTCATTCACTATGTAAGCAAAGTAAGTAACCAAGATAAAAGAGCAAAAAGATTGTAGCAACTCAGCAAGACAAGGGTAGTATCTCGATCGTTAACAGTTGGTATAGTGTCAACAATATTTCCACTTTCCTTTCCACTCTTATACCAATATCGTCGAGCTAGGCCAAGGCTGGTTAGAGTTGTGTGATCAATAGTGCAATTAGATTATTTTGCATAGGATATCTATCCAAAGAGGGGAGGTAGAATTATGTGGGTAGTCTGAGCAGCTGAGAAGCACAAGGGGGGTTACTCCCCCAAGCTTGGGTGATTAGATGGTCTTGCGGGTAGAGTTCACTCGCTAACATCCCATAGCTGATGAGAATAGACTTGCACACACCATGTTGTCTCCACAAAAATGTGTTTGAGATAGCGTTGCAAGCTACCTAAGTTTAAGAATAGAAAAGTAATTCATTCAGAGATGAGATTTGTCGCCCACAAGACCTATGATGCCAGAAATCGGTGAACTACCCTCCCCGTGTCGAGAGTGGATCCATGAAAAGCAAGTCCCACATGGAATGTAACAACACTTAAAAATAAAAAGTAAAAAAAATAATAAATTAAGTTAACTAATCTCATTTCTCCACCCATCTCTCACCACTCCTCTAAATACTTCAAACCAACTCGTGTAGAGACACCCTTACGTTGTAGTAATAATTACTGCACAAAGAAACAATTACAGCAAAAAAGAAACAAAAAGAAAAAGTTTTCGGATTATACTTGATTTAGTTATTTGGATTAGATTTGATTTAGTTATTTGGATTAGATTTGATTTAGTCATACCAAATTTAGTGATATCTGATTTGATTCTGTAGCCCTGTATAATAGCCAATTTCATTGTTCAATCGACTGAGAGATTTCTCCTTCATTCCTAACTTTGGTATCAGAGCCATGCCCTAAACATAACCATGTCAATAGAATCTTCAAATATCGAACAAAGAATTATGAGTCTCGAAGGTGTAGTTAAAAGTGACTAAAGTGTCGAACAAAGTGTGTACTTTGTTCAAGAGCTCCAAAGAAAGGAGTCGAGCCTCGATTAAGGGGAGGCTATTCGAGAGCTCCAATAGTGTACTTTGTTCGAGGGGAGAATTGTTGAGGATTATTGGGAGTGAGTCCCACATGGGTTAATTTAGTGGAAGATCATGAGTTTATAAGTGAGGAATACTATCTCCATTGGTACGAGGCCTTTTGGGAAAGCCCGAAGCAAAGCTCCCAAAACAAAGCCATGAAAGCTTTTATGTACAAAGGGGACAATATCATACCATTGTGGAGAGTCGTGATTCCTAACCAAATATATATAAATATTCTATTAGTCACATAAAACAAACATATATAAACATTCCAAGTTTGAATTTGAAATTAACACTAGTATCTATTGTTTCACATGTAATAGTTAATAGGTGGTTTTTTTATGTTTTTTTTTATGTTTCATGCTAAAAGACTATGTTACTTCAAATTTTTTGTTTTGAATTAAATGTGTACGTCCATGGCTTCATTTAAAAGTGTTTATTATAAAATTTGGCATATGTTATTTAAAACATGCATGTGGTGATGTCGCTAGTTTAGGCAAGAAAATTAGGGGCGTCACAATTAACTTTGAGGCACCCCAAATATTCAGGTACCAATAGATACTAGGTTCGAACTTCTTAAGAGTTTAGAGAAAAGCTTTTAGATACCTACTAGGTTAAAGATGTAATGAGAGCCTACGAGTAGGTTGTTTGCTTAGTATATTTATACACTCACCCATTTTTTCCTTCTTTTTCAAGTGTTTGGAGGCTACTGGCCAAGGTAAAGGAGTGTTCGAGGGTTGTGCAGTCACAAAGGGGGTCATTCTGAAGCGTCAATCCATTTTTTGTGTTTGAATTTTTTGTATTTTGTTTTGTCATACCTCAAACCCATTTTTCCCTTTTGTAATAAATTTAAACTCCACCTAGTCGAATTTTATTTTGTTGTTAATTTTTGTGTTTTGTCTTTATTTTGATTTAAATTTTATCCGATTTTCATCTTTTATTTTTATTTCACTTTAATTTTTTTATTTTTTCTTTTATCTTTTTAGTCTCAATTCGAGTTTCGAAGCCTTTAAATTTGGACCGTGGTCAATCACAAGAGTAAAATCTAATAATATATAAAGTTTGTATCTAAATAAAGAGTAATGTGTAAAGTTTTAAATTAAAAGTAAAAATAATAAATAAACAATATATATGTAAAAGTAATTTAAAAGATGGAAAGGAAAAGAAAATAAATAAATAAAAAGATGGAAATTCTAAATAGAAAAGTAAAAATGAAAAAGAAAAGAAGGGAAAATGAAGTTTTTAAATAGAGGGGCATTTTGGTAATTTTGTATTTATGAATAAAAAAAGATGAAAATTTTGAGAAAACGCCTACTTGTGGAGATATTCTCACCAATTCCACGTGTTCCACGTGTTTAAGTGAGAAAACACCTATTCTATGATACTTTTTTAAGTGTAAAAAGACAATACGTGACCCAACCTGTGACCCGCATCTCACTTGAGTGCAATACGTGTCACGACATCATAAATATAGGAATTATATACCCACGAAGGATTAAAAATATAGGAATTATATACCCACGAAGGACTAAACGTGTTCCCTAAGAGTTGAAGTTGTGAATTAGAAGCTGACATAAGTCAAGTGAAGAGCGCACGTACTTCCTTCCTTACTCGTGTGGCCTTGCACGTATGTCATTCCCTCTACGCATAGTTCTTTTTTTATTTACCCAATTCGACCTTCATTCAACTATTTTTCATTTCGATTTTGATAATAACCCTAATTTTACTTGAATTAGGACCTTCTAGAGAAATTTCAGATATTTTAGAGCTTCTAACATGCAGAAAGGCTAGCTCGGGAAGGTACACGTCATCAAAGTAAGTAACCACACGTACTTTAGCCAAGTAATACTTGTAGGGATTGCTAGAACAAGCTAGCATGTGAGCATTCCTTACCTTACTGTTTTTGTATATTATGCAAAACTAGAAAGAGAATATGCATGACTATAATATAAGTTAGGCAATATGGATGAGTATTTTATGCATGATGTAAGAAATTACCAAAATTACCAAAATGCCTCTGTAATGAAATTTGTGATGAATGTTGTCTTATATGTTTGAGTTGATTCCTTACGAGTTTCGCATAACATAAATTAAAGTTTCAATGCATGGCCGCGAACGTGGCCGCGAACGTGGAAAGGCATTGCCCCCCTACCAATGCGTGGCCGCGAACGTGGAAAGCCTTCCAACCATGCTTGCGGGTGTGAGGGACTATGTCTTTACTTGTTTTAAGATACATTCATCTCGTTTTTGTCTAGATTTTGATGCTTAGTCGGTGAAGTTTCAGAATTTTTGGGCTTCCTTGTGGCAAGAAAAAAAACATGTGAAGGCGCACGACAATCGTCGACATTGTTATTGCCACGTTGATCATGTGTGACTGTATGCATGATTTACTGTACATTAACTCAAGGTGATTGAATGCGTGATTCTCCTTAAAGAGAATAAGTAGTAGAAACAAATTAGAGTAGGGGAGAACGTCAATTTGACTCGACTATAACCTAGGATGAAACACCTCCAGTAGTTCGAGCGCATTAGAATCGTGAGAGCTAATAAATGGGTATGGCCCCTATTGCTTCTGATTGAAGCAGACTTGGAGAGTTGAAACCGAGAAACCTTGAGACGTGAATCCATGTCAAGACTTCCAAACTTTCCTATAAATCTAGAAGATCACCATGGCAACCTTGAAAAACAGAAGTAGCCTCCTTGGTTAATAGCAACCGATACAGTGTCTATAGAGCTTCCACTTTGGTTTCCACTCTGATACGGTACTGTTGAGTTAAGCATGAAGTCGGTTAGAAATGTGTGACTTGATAGTTCAGTTGGATTACCTTACATAGTGAATTTATCCCATGGGTAGGTGCTAATCATGCGAGTAGTGTAATAATCCTAAATTTCCTATTGAAATATAGTCATTACGATATGGAGGATGTAATTTTTTTATGCATAAATATTTGTTTAAAATAATTCATAAAATAATGTTGTGTTCTTATACGTTTGCATTAAGAACCTTAAAATAAAACAACAAAAATATTCAAAGTAAAGATCTACAAAATAAATGTAACTACCCTAAAACAGGTTTCATTATCTTTAACGCAACACCGCCTTCAATCGTAGAGGGGTGTCTTGCCTTTACCTAAAATATAAGAGTAGCACAAGGCTTTAGTATTTTAAAAAATAGTCGAGAAGTGACCCACTATTGGGGTATTGGGGTCAGGGAATACAAACACATGTAACATGAATGAGACCTATCATTTAAAATTGTCTTCTCTTAAGTGGCTTCCAATGGACAAATTGGAGGTGAACTACTTCTCTACACACAACCCACATGTACGAGCGTGGGCCCACCAGGCGAGCTCACACACTCCTTAGGCTTGTTCGTCAACATTATTATTATTATTATTTATAATCTAGAGTCGTCCAACTACATCAATATCATATATAAGTAAGTCTATTTCATGTAAGTAAAATATTTTTATAGTATTTTTTATTTATGTCATGTAGTTTCTTTAAACAAATCATTCTTATTGTTTTTTTAATTTTATGATATATCTTTATACAGTAACTAATTCTCAACAAGTTGCCATATTTAGTTCTCTCTAGTTCTATAACAACTGTGATAACCAAATAAAAAAAAAAAAAAAAAAAAAAAAAAAAAAAAAAAGAAGGAAGAATTGACCTCTATCGTAAAAAGGAGATCACTCGAGTTGACCTCCACTATAGAAGAGATCCATCGCCTCATTTTATCATCCCACTTGAACGGCCAGTTAGAGAATACATTTTATGACTGCTCTAAACCAACACTTTAGTTGATCTGACTTGGGTATGATACACTCGAACCCTTTCCTTAGAGTTAACTCTTTGGAAGCATTTAAGTTAGTATGACTACGTCTTAGCTAGTTTAAACTATTTATACATAATTAGGCTTAGCTAATTTAAATGGTTGAAAGTAAGTTTAAATTATTTTATGCAACATTTGGTGAGTCAATTCCCACGTTAGAATTCTAATTGATAATTGTAAGACTCCTTAAGTAGAATAAAATTTCAAAGCTCTAGTCTCATCTAAATCCATCATAATGTCTCTTCTGACACAACGTCTCTTCTGACCCCACGTTTAAACTATTTATACAATATGCATGAGGTCCCTCTAAATCCATCATAATGTCTCTTCTGACACAACGCTCTAGTCTCATCTCTTTGTTACTCTAGGTAACACATACTCGTGGATATTTATATTAATATCATTTTCACGCTCTTAGGGTTGTGTCCTATGTCGATCTAACGACATGATGCAATATGACACTCGTCATCATATAACATGCTCAATATGGAAAACATCATCATATTAAGGTAAACGTCACGCAATCATCATACTCATCATATTGCCACAAAGTGCATCAGACATATCAAGTACGACATTCATCACCACACATCATCCTAACTCATACATCATCATAACTCATATACTGCATCGTACGACATAGTTCATACATCATCATAACTCATACAATCTTTAGCCTATCCTATAGTAAGGCCACTTACCTGCTTGGCCTTAACCGAAGTATTCCCTAATTTATTTAACGTAAGTTCCCGTTCCTCGAGAACTACACCAAATATTGTCAAGATGTACTTCCTATCGCATCGTTCGTCACCTTTTGTTAGTAGTTCACATTTTAATTAATAATCCAACTAACAGTGTGAAATACGGCTTTAAACGTTCTCAATAAAAATCGAGTTCCATGTTTTCATTGTTTCTAAATTATATACGATAATAAAACTTAAGACTTAAAACTTAAATTAAAGATATGTCAATATTATTAATCTTTCAAGTAGCTTGGATAATTCAACATTTAATGTTATATCCTATACATACAAATATAATAATTTCTCATATCTTCTATTTTCATTCTCTCACTTTATTTCTCTTCTATGTTATATTTTAATTCTGTTTAAAGTACTTGTCATCTCAACAGTGTTTGCAATTTTCAAGCTATTCTAATTTTCTTTTCTTTCTTAAAATCTTATCTTTTGTTTTTTCTTTTCTTTTAACTCTAATTCTTTTAAGCAGTATAATTTTACTTATATATCTAATTATTTTAAGCAATTTAAATCTAATTTTTTTAATTAGTTTCTTTCCAAAATTAAGAAGTTTAATTCTATAATTAGAAGTAGTTTACTTGTACTGTCATATCTAAATAGTTTAATTCTTTTTAAGCAATTTAAATCTAATTCTTTTAATTTTTTTTAAGCGATTTAAATCTAATTCTTTTAATTAGTTTTTTCCAAGAACTAATAAGTTTAATTCTAGCAGTTTCCTCCGGGAGTTTAATTCTACTACCATATTTAAATAGTTTAATTCTTTAATTCTGTGTTCAGCAGTTCAATTCTATTCTCAGATTTTTTTTTTTTTTTCTTTACTATTTCCAAATCTAATCTTCTCTCGTTCCATGTTTTTTTTATTATTATTATTATTATTATTTGATATGTAAAAGGTAAATCTAGCTACTAACTTTTTCAAGCTTTCCATTTGGAGGTTTCCCTTAAATTTTTTAAAACTCATCTTCTAGGGAGATTTTTTCACACCTTTATAAAGAATATTGTATTCTTCTCTCCAACCCACGTGGAATCTCACAATCCACTCCCTTCAAGGTTCAACGTCCTTGTTGGCACTTGTTTTTTTCTTCAATCGATGTGAGACCTCCCAATCAACGATCCCACGTCGATTGGGGAGGAGAACGAAACAATCTTTTTAAAGGTGTAGAAACCTCTTCCTAGAAAACCTTGATGGAAAGTCAGAAAGAGAAAACCCAAAGAAGACTATATTTGGTAGCATACGACAAAGACGAACCATATGGATGCGTGTCGGATTAGGAGATGAGTTGAGACTGAGGGCACCGTGAGCTTGAGTGATGGTCGCTTCTATGAAGGGAGCCGAGTGGAGCTTGCCTTTTTATTTTAGTATATATATATATATAATCTAATGACTTTTTGAAGTATAACACTTCCAAGCATATTCATCCATGTAAATGATATCAACTTAAAAGTAAAGATACTCAAAGGGATGACCAAAGTGGGACACCAGGTAAAGAGATGCCAGCATCACCAATAAAAATGTTACCCGAGACGTACTTAGAAGAGTCGTGCACTAAATATCGAACGACTGTTGTCTAAAATTCCAAAGGTTTTTAGAGGAGATATTGCCATTGCAACCTTGTTAATCCAATCTTTTTGTACGAGATCTTTTGTAATTTTGGATTTAAAGAGTCCGAGAGATATAGAATTCACCTTAATTTTGTGGGATCCTAATTCCATGGCCATAACCTGTTACAATAAATAGCTTCTAGATTATTGTTCTGGTAATTAATTATAGCTAAAGCTAGATATGTGTAATAGCTCACGTCAACGCTAGCAAATATTGTCCTCTTTGGACTTTTCCTTTTGGGTTTTCCCTTAAAGTTTTTAAAACGCGTTTCTAAAGAAAGGTTTCCACACTTTTATAAAGAATGTTTGTTCTCCTCCCAATCGATATGAGATCTCACAATCCACCCCGTTCAGAGTCCAACGTTCTTGCTGGCACTCGGTACTTTCTTTAATCGATGCGGGACCCCTCAATCCATGATTCCACATTGGTTGAGGAGGAGAATGAAACATTCTTTATAATAGTGTGAAAACCTCTCCCTAGAATATGCATTTTAAAAACGTTGAAAGGAAGCCTGAAAGAGAAAACCTAAAGAAGACAATATCTGCTGGCGGTGGGCTTTAACGGTAATAGAAACTAAATAGGGCACCCCGTTGTAGTTCTCTATTAAGACCAATCATTGAAGAAATATTGATGATAGATCCACCTCGATTGGCGTCACGCATGTGCATGGATACATACTTTGATATCAACCACGGTCCCTTAAAATTT
Source organism: Cucurbita argyrosperma subsp. sororia (assembly GCA_018691285.1). Classification (NCBI taxonomy): domain Eukaryota; kingdom Viridiplantae; phylum Streptophyta; class Magnoliopsida; order Cucurbitales; family Cucurbitaceae; genus Cucurbita; species Cucurbita argyrosperma. The sequence continues at coordinate 1,777,219 of CM031883.1, forward strand.
GTTCTCATGGTTTGATCCCATTCTTCCTCGGACAAATCTAGAGGGAACTTTATAGGACCTATGAGCGATGTCATAACAAATATTTTTGTTACAAATCATGTAGTCGTTTACGGTTTTAAATTACTAATTTATAATAAAATAGATATTAGTTCAAAGAGGACAATATTTGTTAGAAGTGGGTCTTGGTCGTTACAAATGGTATAAGAGCTAGACATGGGCGATGTGCCAGCGAGGAGGCTATTCCCCGAAGGGGATAGACACGAGGCAGTGTGCCAGTAAGGACGCTAGGTTTCGAAGGGGGTAGATTTGGTAGGGAATCTCACATCGATTGGAGGAAGGAACAAGTGCCAAACAAGTGCCAGCGAGGACACTACATCAGTTAGGGGAGAATGAAACACCTTTTATCAGTGTGTGGAAACATTTCACTAACAGAAGCGTTTTAAAAACCTTGAGGGAAAGTACATTAAAAGTACTATATTTTTTTCAAAGGACGATGGACTTACCTCTCATACCAGCGTTATTGATAAAGTGTCAATAAAACCAAATGAGTCCCAAGCTTTTCTGATGCCCTTCTCGATACTTTTTCCATTGGCACTATCATCAAGTGTCACAGCCACTTCTCGACGGGTCTCCACCGCCATCATAGAGGAGGCTCGGGGGCTAGCAGGTACCGACGATGTCGACGAAACTAAGAAATCGAGTCGATTTATTTCATCACATAGAGATTGGAGTCTGCAGTTTTAAGTTTTGTCTTGATATTTGAAAAAGAAAAAATCCCAAAATGAAAATAAAATATTTAATAATTGTGACGTAATAAAGTGTTATTAAAATTTCATATAAATAAAATAGTTATAGTATTACGCTAAGCTATTAATATAATTTGACCTAATTAAATTGTAACTTAATATTCATTCATATGGGTTTAGTTTGTAATAAATCTTAATAATTATCTTTAAATAAATAATTTTTAACAAAATTATATAAATTTTTAATTGTTATTTAAAAATTATATATTATAAAATATACTTATAAATATTATACAATTATAATAATTTATTAATATTGAAAATATGTATAAAATAATTATTACAATATAATCTATAAATCATATTTAGAAAAAGAACAAAAAAGAAAAAAGAAAAGGAGAACACAGCTCATGGCCTTAGCTTTCAAAGTAGAATTGGATGTATAGTACTTCTTTAGACACGATCCATGTACGTGCATGTAGACTCTCTGGTGAGCTTGTATACGTACCCCTTGGACCTGGCCTTCAATTGGCGTACACCGTCACTATACCGTAGATGGAAGGGAGTGCACATAGTATCATGGTGGACTTCGGGTTGGACCTGGATCCGTAACCCATCTTGTTACCGACACCATTCTGCCTCCAACCCAATCCAATCCTCAACCCAGTCCAAGACGCCTGTAAATCCACCGCCTCCAGCCAAATCCAAAGACCTCCAACCCGTGCCCAGCACTGCGAACCGAAAACTCATGACCCGATCCACCTTTAGCCGACCCACCATCCTCAACCCAACCCAATTTCCTGGAACCACATACCCAAAACGTCCTCGCCCCAACCCTACAGCCAAAGAAACCCAAAACGTATGCGGGCCAACCGACGTCTCGGCCCAGTTCACCACACACGATCAGCCCACGCACGAACCCTGACTAAACCCGCGACAGACCCGTAACTCGGCGTGAACCATGCGTCGACCCGATACCGCCTGCACACGAACGTGGCATGTCTGAAGCGTGACACCTCTGCTTCTCGATGACTTAAACGACTCAAACGGCTCTGACGCGGCTTCTTAGCTCGAGAATCCCTTTTTAAACGATTTTTTTACATTTTGACCCTCCCGAACCTGTTTTCAACCTCAATGAAGGTAAGTAAAATCGTTTTAGTACCGTATTTCACAACTTCAGTTGGATTTATTAATATTATTGTGAAATACTAACAAAAAATGATGAACGATTCAATAGGAAAACGACGATCGACAGTTATGTGGAACGCTTTTGAGGAGCAGGAGCTTACGTTAAATTAATAGGAAGAAAGCTGGCTAAGGCCAACCAAGTAAGCAGCCCTACCGTCGTTAGGTTATGAAATGTGTGTTGTGTGTAGTATGTTGGCACGTGTCTGTGGTTTCACACGTGTCATAAATTATATGTTTAGACCGTTATGAATTAATACGTAAATGTTATGCAATGGAAACGTTATGTTGTCTTTGGAAGAATTGATATGAATCACGATGTTATATTGTATGATATGCTCAGATTGTATTATGCGATTGTCATGATACATACCGTATGATAGGCACAATATGATTGTTATATTTTGAAACATGTAAACATTACATTAAGTCTTGCGAATTACATGTGTAGCATGATATGGATGAATGATATGAAAACTTATATGAGAAATGATATGATATAAATAAAATGACAATGGAAATTATATTTAATAGTGATGAAAATGGAAAAATGTTCGGACCTCATCAAGGAAAGGGGCCCAGCAGTGTGTGAACCGACTGGTGGGCTCATACTCGTACATGTGGGTCGTGTGTAGGAAATGAATTACACATCCAAGTTGCCCATTAGGATAGAACCATAGGAAAAATAGACTGCTATGATAGGTTCAGTGCATTGCATTCGCATGTCCTTACATTATAACTTGATAGGGAGTCGCTTACTGAGTATTTTTTTAAAATATTCACGACTCGTGCTACTACATTTTTCAGATAAAAGCAAAACGCTCTGTAAGGCTGATGGAGGCATCGCAACCCCGAGATCGTGACACATGCATAGGATAGATTTACATTTCATTTAGTAGTATAGATTAGTGTAGGTTGAGTTGTATTTTCCATTTAATACTATAGGTCAGTTTAAATCGAATTTTTGTGTCCATATAGATTAATGTATGACATTTTATATTGCATTATTTTCTTTAATTATTTTCTTTCTATTTATTTATTCATTTATTCCAAGACAATAAATAAGATATGAAATTAATGTTGAAATTATGATAAAGTTAAATAGAGTTAGTTCCGCATTAAATGTTCAGGATTAAATGTATAGTAGCAATTTGATGTTAAGCACGGAAATTTAGGGTTGTTACAATTATAATCTCGTAAATTTTAAAAGTTTTAAACTAATTTTGATATAGTTAACAAAAAAAAAAAAATTAATACCAAATATTGATATAATTGCCACGATTGTAGTAAATACGTCAACAATTTTGATGATACCTTTACAGTCCTAAAGTATGTACAGTCACAGAGAATATAGAGAGTACATTTAATCATCTACTGTGTATAACTATTTACTATATATAACTTTTTACTATACATAGCTATTTCTGATAATTTACTATGTTATTTACCCAATATAGTTTTAATACGTATAACCGTTAACTCAGCTATAAATAAGCATGAGCTCCATAGCCTAACACATTGAGTTGCTTCTGCGAAGGTAGCCGAGCTTGGCTTTATAGCGAGTTTTTTTATTTTTGTTTTTATAATCATAGTGAGTCATAATTCTAAATTTTCAATTGTTTCCATTTGGATTCGAAGAATAAATACCGAAAGTTATTTACTCTTTTAGCAATTTACGCTACAAATCCTTTGGTAAAAGGGGTAAAAGTCGATAATAATTATAATAAATTAATTAAATATAAAAAGAAAAGTTAAATGGAGAAAAAAGAAAAATATGAAAAATAATAATAATAAATAAATAAATTAATTGCCTCGGGTCTGGACCTCGGGCTCAGACCTGAACTGCAGGTTCGTAGTTGAGCCTCCCTAGGTTCGGAATACACCTACAGTAGACACAGCCAGCCCAGCCCATCTTGTTTGGGCCAACCAAGTTCATGCAGCTCAGCCCATTTTCCATCAGACATTCACGGCCCACAAGCGCCTTGCTCCAGACCAGAGCACCGAGCGGCCCACAGGCTAGCGCTTCAACTCGCGACCCATGCTCGACCCGCTCTAGCGACACTGACCCGAGCTGCAACCAATGGCTGAAGCTCAACCAAGCCAACCTTCTAGCTGATGCTTGCACCTTGACTCACTCATCGGCTATGCATCCTTGAACGTTTATACGGCTTCTTAGCTAGCTTCCTTGGCCACATAGCGGCTTCTCTAGAGCTGTTGTTGACATTGTTAGAAGCGTTTGAAGTAAGTACGACAACTATTTGGACAATTAAAAATATTTTAAACTTAAGTTAGATGATGAATTGATGTCGTTCCGTGAATTAATTCCTTTAATATGTTCTAACCCAATGTCATGGGTCCACATACGTTAAATTTGACTCTGAAGATTAGATTCAGGCTTGTTCTAAGAATAATTAGTAACTTCAGTCTAGGCCCGGATTAGATTTATGCTTGTTCTAGGAAGTAATTTCAGTCTAGGTCAACCAAGTAAGTAGTTTTACTATTTGTTTGGTTCGATCAATTGTATGAAATATGAATGGTGCGTGCTCTGTGGCCCATACACATGTCGTATTTTATAATTGTATGACGTGTATTATGTTATGTTTATATTATGATATAAGTTACGCTATGTTATAAGTTACGCTAGATCTTGTTGAGAACTCAATGTTGTATGATGCACGAAACCTCTATATGTTATACCACACACACTGTGCTAAATTTTTCATTCCAAGTTTATGAGAAACTGTTAAGCTATGTACGTTATTTTTCGTGAAAACTTTGTTTACAAAAAGAATAGAGGTATGACTTGCATCATACATATATACCATGATTTAAAGTTATGGGGACCTCGTGTGTAACAACCCTAAATTTTCACTAACCTAATGTCTATTGTATACATAACGTAACCATACTCTCGTGTGAGTATGGACCCACCAGTCGATTTGCACACCTCCTGGCCCCCTTTCTTAGTCAAGCTAGCATTCTCTAGTGTTGTTGCCAGATACCCGATAGATAAGTGACTGGTGTAGGATTATGATAAACATAATGATCATTTTTCTTTGCATAACGTACGTGTCCGTACCATCGTAAATAGAAAATTTTCTTGATGTATGAGGCCCCAACATTTATCATTTATTAAATCATGTAAATCAACCCCTTCCATCTTTCTTCATATCATATCATTTTACAACATACCCTTTAAGACATGTATCGGGGTTGAATACCATATCATTCATATCTACATCGTATTATGTCATATGATGTACATAACATGTTCTTCAACATAACATGTATATCATGCACGTATCATATCATGAACCATGTCACAACATGTATTATATTGTCAAACGTGTCATACCATAACATATATCATCAATAATTGCATCATAACACATCGCGTAACATTAACATATCATATAATAGTCATATCATAAGCATATCATTTCATAAAAAAAATTCACACATATCAAGTACATAACACGTGCAGAACCACGAGACATGTGTCATCATACAAACATAAACTTCTAACCATGTTGATAGTAAGATCACTTACTTGATGGGTGGGTCTTAGCCAATGTTCTCCCTAAAATAATTCCTTGAGCTCGTCCTTCGAATCTTATTCCAAGTATCGCCGAGGTATTTCCTATAGAACTTTCACTCAATTTTAATTTACTATACTTTCCTAATCCAATTTACCTTAAATTGAGAAATTGAGCATCAAACTAACCTTAATCGCCTTCGATAAGGTCGAATTCAACTTCAGAATGGTTGAAAAGGTGGAAATTGGTGTAATTTTCTTAAATTGAGCCAAATAGCGTGTCTTTGAACCGATAAGTCATGTCGACCTGAGCCAAGTTGACTAAGTCGAGGAGTCGCTAGTTTCAAGCATGAAACATGGCACGGGGAGGAGTTGATGCATGTGCAACAACATTTCGGGTTGAAGTGCAGGTTCTCGGGACGATTGCTATAGGTGTGCGTGTCATGAGTTGCAAAGCTAGGTCGTGTACTCAACTGGGACGAAGCTGTTGCAAGTGGCCTGAGACTACTAGTGTCTAGACCGACGCGATTTGTGCTTCTGGGTCGAATAGGATGAGGTTACGAGTTGTGCAAGCGAGTATTCGGGTTCGAGCGCAAGCGCGCGAGTCGTGTTTATCAAGCGTGTGTCGAGTGACAATTGGGCCGTAATTTCGGGATTGGGCTTAGTACAACGGGGTCGGTCTATTGGACTGGGCTTTATACTGGGTTGGAGTTGGGTATCCAATTCGAATCTGGATCCGACGGATTTCGTCTTATTCACCTGTTTGCGCCGTGAAACCGAATGGCTTTCTCTCTCTTTCTGAAACCGTTTTGATAGCATTTTCTATTGTCATTCTCCCCCCAAATCTAGGTTGCTTTGCACCTCTAGCTACCTCCCTTCACAATGGAGGCGTTGGTACGTTAATATGACATGAGAATGGAAAGGTGCGACATCCCCGTTATTTAAAGTATCCATCCCTCGTTAACCCAGCTAATCAAAGAGAGAGATCGGGAGAGCGGAGAGATTGAGAGAAGGAAGAGCCCCTTGAATGTTTTAGAAATAGATCTCATCTAAATGGGTTTTGCTTGAAATTAGAGATGTCCACGAGGCGGGGTAGAGATGTCCACGTTGCGGGAATTGGAGCGGAGTTGGCCACGAGAATTTGTGGGAACTAGGATCCGTACTCATAATTTTTTTTCGTTTATTATTCAAAGAGTTATTTTTTAATATAATATTTATTTTTTAAAAAAATCCTATTAAATGAATATATTTTAGAAACAAATATATATATATATATATATACCAACATAATCCATTTGAGAATTAAAATAAGATTCTCTTCTCTCTCCTCCCTCTCTCTCTTCTCGCAAACAACGTCCCACTCCTAAACCTCTTCTCCGACAGATCCCAGTAGGCGGCGGCGACCGGCTCGATGGTCTTACAAGGAAAATAAATAAATAAATAAATAAATGAGTAGAAAGTTCTTTTTTTTCTTAAAATAATTTTAACGTATGTCTTTGTTCACCTTTTATAAGAGATTTTTTTCAAATGTGACTCGAGGCTGGAGCATTTGACAACATTATTTGCAAACTTCTAATTTGTAACATCTCTTTAGTTATCTCGATTAGAACAAGTGTCACACAGTGTTTGGGTAGCCGTTAAAAAAATTAAAAAAATAAAATAAAAGGAAAATAAATATTAGGAAGAGAGAGAAAGAGAAAAAAGGAAAAGAGGGACAGCATAATGTCCTAAAGAATCTCATGAAGCTCCTGAACTCTCACTTTCCCACTGCTCACTTTAATCCTCCCTTTTCCTCCTCCCCTTCTCTCCGCCGTTACACCGCCGCCATAAATACACCTCCCCCTTCTTCCTCCCCAAATGGGTTAACCCAAAAAACAGAGAAAACAACACAATGATCTCTGTTTCTGATCTTTACCATGTCCTCACCGCCGTCGTCCCCCTCTACGTCGCCATGATCCTCGCCTACGCCTCCGTCAAATGGTGGAAAATCTTCTCCCCGGATCAATGCTCCGGCATCAACCGCTTCGTCGCCCTCTTCGCCGTCCCCCTCCTTTCCTTCCATTTCATCTCCACCAACAACCCCTTCTCCATGAACCTCCGCTTCATCGCCGCTGATACCCTTCAAAAGCTCATCGTCCTCGCCGCCCTCATCCTATGGTCCCATCTCTCCTCCAAAGGCTCCCTAGAATGGTCAATTACTCTGTTTTCCCTCTCTACTCTGCCCAATACTCTGGTTATGGGAATTCCTCTGTTAAAGGGAATGTACGGCGACGCCACCGGCTCTCTCATGGTCCAAATCGTTGTTCTTCAGTGCATTATTTGGTATACTTTGATGCTGTTTTTGTTTGAGTATAGAGGAGCTCGATTGTTGATTGCAGAGCAGTTTCCTGATACTGCAGGGGAGATTGTTTCATTCAGAGTTGATTCGGATGTTTTGTCATTAGATGGGAAGGAGCCGCTGCAGACGGCGGCGGAGATTGGGGAAGATGGGAAGTTGAGAGTGGTGGTGAGGAAGTCGGCGAGTTCTCGATCGGAGGTTTTTTCGCGGCGGTCGCATGGTGGCGGTGGTGGGGTTTCATTGACGCCTCGGCCGTCGAATTTGACGAATGCAGAGATTTATTCTTTGCAATCTTCGAGGAATCCAACGCCGAGAGGGTCGAGTTTTAATCATTCGGATTTCTATTTGGGGAATGCGAGTCCGAGGCATTCGAATTTCGGTAATGGGCTTTTTTCGCCGGTGATTGGACCGGCGGCGGCGGCGAAGAAAGGGGTCAACGGCGGAGATGGGGGGAAAGATTTACATATGTTTGTTTGGAGTTCGAGTGCGTCGCCGGTTTCTGAGGGTGGAATCCATGTTTTCCGGCACGGGGAGTACGACGGCGCCGGCGGAATGAACCAGAAAGGTATAACGTTAAAAAGTAAAGATTTGGTTTTGTTTTTTTGTTGGATTTTGTACTTTTTTTTCAAGTGGGTCAGTAAAGGAAATCAATGTTCTTGTTTTTTTATTTTCAAATTTGTCGGATTTTAATCAAAAGGAATGACTTTATTGAGCTTTGAATATTGAGATCTGTTTGTACTGAAATTTTGGTTAGATTTGGATGAGTTTAGCTTTGGGAACAAATCCGCCGTGAACGGCGGAGCATTTGACGGCGGCGGTCCTGTTCTATCCAAGCTCGGGTCGAGCTCCACCACTGAACTTCACCCGAAAACTGGCGACGACACGGCGGAGTCCAAGCCAACAGCTATGCCACCGGCAAGTGTGATGACAAGGTTGATTCTGATCATGGTTTGGAGGAAACTGATCAGAAATCCAAATACGTATTCTAGCTTGATCGGCCTAGCTTGGTCTTTGATCTCATTCAAGTACGGAAAAAAAACCCTTATTTTGGGAAGTACGACTCGAACTTTGTATCGAACTAAACATGCCGTTTTGTAGGTGGAAGATTGTCATGCCAGCCATTGTTGCTCGATCGATTGCCATTTTATCCGATGCGGGACTCGGGATGGCAATGTTTAGCCTCGGTATCGATTTTCTTACACTTGAACAATAACGTGTAGAATTGTTCATGTTAATCGTGAAGGGTTACATATAATTGGTATTGTGTAGGTTTGTTCATGGCCTTGCAGCCTAAGATCATTGCTTGTGGAAACACGGTTGCTTCCTTCGCCATGGCGGTTCGGTTCATCACCGGTCCGGCAGTGATGGTGGCTGCCTCCTTAGCTGTTGGGCTCCGAGGAGTTCTCTTGCACATCGCCATAGTTCAGGTGAATAAACACGACAATAACCATTGAATTCCATGAATTTGATGTAATTAACATTTGTTTCACTCTCGTAGGCTGCGCTGCCTCAAGGGATTGTCCCTTTTGTGTTTGCCAAGGAATATAACGTCCATCCCGACATTTTGAGCACCGGGTTCGATCTCAATCTCGATCTCGATGTCAATACTCATCATCCCAATCCTCGATTCACTATCTTTAACGCTTTCTTCCGGGGTTTTTTTCTTGCAGAGTCATATTCGGGATGCTGATTGCTCTACCGATAACTTTGGTTTATTACATCTTGCTCGGACTTTGAAGCTTTGCAACCATCGAAAGACAGAAAAAAACAAAAAGATTTTGTTGTAATTTTTTTTGTGCTCTCTTTCTTTTGTTCTTTTGATGGAGAAAGTAAATTAAAGCTTTTTCATATTCTCTCTTAATAAATAAATAAAAATAATAAGTTGAAAATGGGACTAATAATTGAAATTCAAATATAAAACTATTCCTTTTTTTTTTTAATTATTATGCTAATTAAGTATGTGATTAATTATTGATGTTTAGGTGTTATATTCCTTAAACTATAATTAAATTTAATATTCATTAAATTAATGTTTAGTTCTATATTGTATGATTGATGTCTATTAGTTCGTATCAGGCACTTAATTAAATTAATTAAGAATAAAATACATGATTATTTAGGGTTACCTAAAATAGATTAAATTTAATTATAGTTTAATGAATATTACAACTAAACATCAATTTAATGAATGAAAATGTGAAGAAAAGGTTCTCAAAATTATCAAAAGATGTTTCAATTTATGTCACCTAAAACAAGAATAAAGTTTGATTGTTATAAATTTTGGGTCGGTTACAATTGAGAGTAATTCAGAGTTATTGTATTTTAAAACTCTTAATTTACTTTAAGTTATAATTACATAATGGCTAATTATGATCATAAAGTATGAATGTTACAACTCTTGGAATGCCTTTAATAGTTTCATTTTGAGGCTGTATAAAGCCATGTATGTTGTATTTGTAAGTGGACTAGAAATTATAGTAAGAGAAGCATTTGTGCTTTTCTTTAGCCAATGACTAAGTTTCTTTGCAATTCTATGTAATTTAAGTTGCATGTAGAATGATTCAAGCTAGACATGATCAATCTTGCTTGTGTAGTGATTCGAATCTTAAACAAGTGTTCTTGCCTTGAGATATTTGATCAACAAGAATCATTCAAGCTAGACATGATCGATCTTGCTTGTGGAGTGATTCAAATCTCAAACAATGTTTTTGCCTTGAGATATTCGATCAACAAGGTAATCCGAATCTTACTCCCCTTATAGTGATTCCTTATCTCATCAGCTTCTTAGAATAATTAAAATAAATTTATTATCATGATTAAATGTTTATCATAATATATTAATATATTGAATTTTTAATTTTTAAAAAATAAAAAATACACTTACCATTATTATCGTATTTAAAAAATATTCATAAAAAAATTTAAATAGTATTAACAACTTTTAAAAATGGTTCAATTATTTATATATTATTTATCAACTATTTCATTTAAAATAAAAAAAATTCAAGGTATTAATTAGATTTTATATTTATGGATATTTTTTTAAATAACTTAAAAGATATTTTTATTAATTATTAATTAGATTTTATTTTATTTAAAACATTTATTTAATCTAAAGTAATAAAAATTATATTTTTTTTATAGTAATTGAGTGGGTTAATTTTAATTTCATTAAATTTGAAGTACGAAAGTAGAACCTAATCATTAAATAAATAAGAGATTTTTATTTTTTTAATAAAAAAAGTCCAATTTAATATTAATTATTAATGTTATTAAAATAAAAAAGATTGAAAAAGACTCGATTGGGGAGCACGCGAGTGTACGGAATTCATGATAATATAAAAGGGGGAGCGGCTAAATTATAATAATTCCTTTCCATTTAATTCTGCCACCCTTTTATTCATTTATTTATTTTAATTCATTTGGGTTATTAAAAAAATAATAAATTATAATTTTATAATATTACTTAAATTGAATATAATTTTAAAAATCCATTTTTGCACTTCTCTTTGAAGGGACGTGGGACTTTACAGTTGGACGATGAAAGTCTCTGAAAGTCTCTGTTAATTTAGGGAATGATCATGGGTTTATAAATAACGAATACTCTTTCCATTGGAGCGAGGCCTTTTGGTGAGGCCTAAAGCAAAGCCATGAGAGCTTATGCTCAAAGTGGACAATATCATATAATTGTGGAGAGTCGTGTTCGTCTAACACTCATAACCCACTCACTTTGGAGCTCAGCGTACAATGTGGGACCTCACAATCTACCCCTTTTAGGGCCAGCGTCCTCGCCTGATACAGCCTAAAGCCCACCACTAACAAATATTATTTGTTTTAGTCAGTCTCACAATTGTAAAATGTGTTTACTAGGAAAGGTTTCCGCACCCTGACCACCATTAACAAATATTGTCTGTTTTAGTCTGTTACGTACTACCATCAGTCTCACGATTGTAAAATGTGTTTACTAGGAGAGGTTTTCACACCCTTATAAGAAATGTTTCGTTCCGCTCTCTAACCAATATGGGACCTTACAATAATGTTGAGACATCGATGAAAATTTTATTCTAAGATATTTCTATATACTCCTAATCTAACCTAACCCAACTTATAATATTTGTACTAAAACGCATTATTTTATTTGTTTAAAATTAAAAAAAAAACAATTTTCCAAGTTAGGAAATTATTATAAAAGTTTGAATTTCCAAATAATAATAATTATAATTATAAGATAGTGAAAGTGCAAGACAAGAGTACTTTATTTTTCTTGAGAAAAAAATTAATTAATTAAAAAGTTGATGGGGTTTGTGGTTATGATTGTGGCATATATTTTTTTTTAATTATTTAATTTACAAAGAATATCCATCACACGTGGCTTTACAACATTGGCTGAGTTTTAAGAAACATTTTTAGGGCTCTTAGGTGCCCCTTTTCAAGTTTCAATAGCCATATGGCCATTCTTTTTAGTGAAGGTGCATTTAGGAAGTCACTTAACATCATGCCATCGGGATTAACACGTGTCGTTTTGAGTTGAATTTTTGAAAAATAAAAATTTTTAGTCCATACGTCGGTTGAGTGAACCTGATCAATTTGAAAATAAAATTACAACCCAACTCAATCCTACTCGGTTAAAGCTTATGAACAATTGACTTTTGTATCTGATATTAGTGATGTATAGTGACTTGTAAATGTTTGATATTGCAAATAAGCAAAAAAAAAAAAAAAAAATTAGTTAATTAAAAAAAGAACAACCCGACAAGCTAACTCAACCCAACCAACCCGATCTTTTGGATTGGTTCAAAAGATTTCTCCAACCTAACATAACCAGTTTGACACATTACGAGTCGACATTACCTCACAATTTTACAACACGTTTATTATGAAGAAGTTCCCACACCGTTATAAAAAATGTTATGTTTCTGTCTACAACTGACTTCGAATCTCACAACAAGACTCGAGGTATTACGATTTATGCATATAAATTTTGCAAACGCACCCAATCTTTATAGTATTTGTTTAAGAAAGTGAGTGGAATGACATGAGACGTAAAAGAACCCATGATAGTTTGAAGTTGTAATTTTGCATAAATCATTACAATCTAGTTTTGAAATTAATATCGAAAGCTATACCATTTAAATAGGGCGGCACACGGGTACATGGTTGGATTAGGCTGAAAAGAATTTAGACCAAATTAAAATTTCAGGTTAGTTGGGTTGGTGACCGAGCTAACTGAAAAATAGAGTTCACAACTTAATCCTATATTTTCGGGTTGGATAGCTCTTTTTTTTTTAAAAAAAATTATTTTTAAAAAATCATAACTATCCACGATACATGTTATATTAATAATTAAAATAATTATACATGAATACTCTAAATTTAAATAATTATCAAAACTGATTTTTTTATACAATTATTAGAAAAAAGAAATTAAATGTATTATATTTTTTAAATAAATATATATATATATTTTTTTTTTATATCAGTTTTAAAATTTTGTATTTATAATTGTACATTTTGACGGGAGCTTGAACAACGAACCTCCGGTGGCCGCATCTCATTCGATTCCGATGAAACCATTCCGGCGAGTTTGCCGATAACAGAGCGGCTTGTTCATCTGTGGTTATCGAACCGTGAACGGAATGCCGCCAGACCGGATTCAAATTAAACCCGGAATTCTGTTCCTTTGAAGGAAGAATTCGGAATCCGAAACGTTGCGGCGGAGGATGGCCGGAAAATTCCAAATGGACTTATTTGTCGTGAAATGCTCTGAAATTTCTCCGGCGGTGGTGGTGGCGGTGGCGGTGGCGGTGGTCGAGTTCTCTTACGGAGGGTTGGAGCAAAGGAGAGTTAGAATTAGATGTCTATTTAGGGAAATGTTACAAAATTTCAGTTGAAGTATTTAAATACTAAAAGTAATTATTTTTTAAACATAATTTTATTTATATAAAATTCTGTAATATTAATATCTCTTTAAAAAAAAAAAAAAACATCCATAAATTTTTAAATTTTGTATTAATACACTTAAATCTTTTTAAAAAAACATGTTTAAAATGTTCTTAATACCTCCGAATTGTAACGTTTTAAAAATAACTCACGTATGTTCCTTTTTTTATATAAATATTCTAATTTTCTTTTCATTCGTCTAATTATGAGCCAAAACTTCAATTTAATCGAAAAAAATCCCACAAAATTTCAAAAAGTCCTAAAATCGAAATCTCCGTTCAAATCGGCAAAACGATGAATCATGAAATACAAAAAGTTTATTTACGACCAAGTTGGTTAAGTAAGTTAGTGACTCAAACTAACTCCAAAAAGTTTATAACCAAACTCAATCCAACTCAACCCGTTGTTGATGTGTTTTTTTTTAATTATTTACACAAAAAAAAAACATATTTATTTACGGTATATGTTACATTAATAACTAAAAATTTCACAAAATTTAAGTATCAAATTTCCACAAGTCACAACCCAGACTAACATTAGTTACAAATGTTAAATATTTTTACTGTTACAAATAGGGTTAGATTGTAATCGAGCAAAAACATATCAACCTACAAACCAACCCGATCGAAAAACACCCCTAAGTTAGATTTGAGCTAAATAATTCAAAATATATATATATATATATATATATATATATATATATATATATATATATATATATATATATATATATATATATATATATAATTTGAAAGTGATAGGTATTTAATTTAGAATTAAAAAAAAAGTGTATAATAAATTAAAAAAAAATTAATTATGGGTTTAATTTGATTTAATAGATATGTAGGGGGGAGAGAGTCGCACTCATTTGTAATCATGGCGGCCGCTGCTGCCACCGCCGCCGCCCGCCCGCCGCCTGCGCCCTGCACCCTACTCCCTACTCTATCTCTTTCTTTTTCTTGTCATTTCATTTATTTCCCAATCCCATTTTATTATATTTATCTTAATTCTTTCATCTTTAATAATACCCTCTTTTATTAATTCAATTAATATCTTTTTAATATTTTGAAAAGGCCTTAAAATATATAGTAGGAGACATCGACTTAGGTTGTGGCCTATGTGTGTTTCACAGTGAGAGCGAGTGTCTCGGACGACTTCTTTTGAAATGGGTTTTTCAAAGACAGTACTAGGTGACACGGTTGTGCTAGACAGTACTAGGAGGACTTCCTTTGGAATGAGTTTTTCAAAAACTTTTAATTCAAGACCTAATTAGAGATGTTCGTATGACTCAATAACCCGATCAATCTCGACTACCCAAAAATTTAATCCAATTCAAATTGAAAAAAAAAAATAATCTAATTCATTTTAACCTTCGACATTTGTAACTGATGTTAGTGATGAGTCGTGATTGATAATGTTTGATATTTAAGACAGTACTAGTTTTAATTAAAAAAAAAAAAAAAAAGAATTACCTAACAACCCAACCGAACCCGAAAATATACGTTTGGATTGGATTGTAAACTTTATTCGAATTACTCGAGTCACCAAAATTTCGAGTTGGTTCAAAAAATTTCTCGAGCCAAATTCATGTATATCTCTAGACCTAATGCAAAATTTTGTGAGAGTTTAGGGAGCAAATAAAAATTATCTAAAAATTTGGGGAAATCAAATAAATTTATTTGGAGGCCCAAAATGTTGATGGGCCTTAGGTTCATCTATTTGTATATAAGCTTTCCCAAAATGTTCATGGGCCTTTGCCATTATTTTGTAAGACTTTAGGGGCTAAAATAGAAATTTTAAAAGTTTAGGAGCAAATTAAAAAAAAAAAAGACATAATTGAAAAGAATTATTAATATACACATGTCTAAATTTTTATGAATTTTAGGATTATTTCCTTCGATCGATGAATTTTGTTACGTCATTCCTCCTCGTAAACAGATTGATCTAACTATAAACAAACGAAAAATAAGTAATCGAAGATTTGAATCGACTAAATAGAGCCTGATATACAGAAATACAACAAGATTAGACAACATTGCCGATGTGGAACATAATCTAAATTATAGTTAACTCGTGTTCTGAGTTGTAGCAATTACCTAGTGACGCATTATTGAAGTCCTAAAGGACTTTATCCCAATTGATGAGAATTGACACTTGGAGTCGAGTCTCATACGTTGTATGACCTCTTGAAAATAAATGAATAATTAATACAATGATGTGATATGCATGACAGTGTCTCACGAATAGAGAGGCCTGAAATCTCGCATTAATCAAACTAAAACATTTTATATATTTCTAACTCACCTTTAGGTTGTCGATTAAGTGAGCTACTTACCTTAAAGCAAAAACTTCAACTTAAATAGATTTGTATTCAATTCAAGTGTTGATTCAGAACTAGTAACAACACTAAGATCGATGGTTTCTTATCGAGGAAAAAAAAAAAACAAAACAAAAAAATAGTTCGATCCTAAAACCCTAGGTAATACTTGTACAGTACTAACAGCGATGACGCCCCTCTCAACAATAATTGGGCGTTCTACACCATTTTCTTATACTTTCCCATGCTTTTATATACATACATACATACATACATACATACATACATATACATACATACATACATACATACATATAGATACATACATACATATACATACATACATACATACATATATATACATACATACATACATTATATATATATATATTTAAAAATATATTGCTAAAATATATAATTGGGCAAAAAATTCGTGCTTTTATTATAAAAAATGTCTTTAAAGTAATTTCCAAACCCCAAAACATTATACACAAAAATCTAATTGATTAGGATTTTAAAAGGACTTTATCTAAACCAAATTATGTTAAATTTGAAATAAGTTTTGCTTTTTTTTTTTTTTTTTTTTTTTATAAAGAAAAGTAAATTGGCATTAAAAATAGAGCCTTGTAGAAGATTCCTTCCACATTTTTGGCATTTCATATATATATATATATATATATATATATATATATATATATATATATATATATATATATATATATATTATTATTATTATTTTCCCTCTCTTCCCCTTTTTTCTCACTTTTCCCCTTAGTCAAGATGACCACTGATGAGAGGATGGAGAAGATGGGAAAAGGGAAAAGAATGAAAGATAAATTAAATAAAACAAAAAGTAAAAATAAAAAATTAATTAATTAATTTAGAAATTGTAGAATATATTTCTATTTTAAAATATAAAAAATATTTATTTTAATTATTAAAAAAAAAAAAAAAAAAACATTGTCACCTGAGATATTATAAGACAATAAATGTGTACACAAAATGTTAAAATAATCCTATATGAATTTTTAAATTATAATTTTATTCCAACATTTAATGAGCTAGCCATCAATCAATAAAGTATGTTTTGACATCTCCATTAGTCATAATATACTTTAAGAATTTCAATCCAATTTCAAATTAATAAAAATAATTCACATCTATTCACTAGATTTTGTTTCAAAATGACATAAAATTTTGAACTTTTATACAAGGAACTTACCGAATCAAAATTTAAATTATGTTGTAATACAAGGTCGAAATTCATGACAATTGTAATAGCTCGTGCTTAGGATTTGAATAAAAATTCAGAATCCAAATTCAACGCTAATGCCCCCAACATTCTTTTCATCCCCTGCGACATGGACATGATCACAATACTTACTTCTTGCTTCTAAAAAGTGAAACCTAGATTAATGCAAGTCTTTTCAACATGTTTCGCCCTCATTCACATGCATCCTAGATACATTCCTAAGAGGTCACCTAGCATAAAGTTGCTCTAAATATAACAATTTTAATCGTGAAGTTTCTACGATTCTGGTATCATGTTAGCATAGGTAGTAACTTTCGTTTCTTTTAAGTTTTTCTTAATTGTCATATCCCAATGGTCGCTATCGTTCGGTGGTCTAAATTCATTCATATCTCTCACTTTACTCTGGTGTCTCAACAATATCTCAAAGTTAATATGATGGACAAACAATTATAAAGTTATCTATCGAAACAGTAAGGTCACGAGTGTGAATATAACTTATAAAAATACTTACTCTATTGAATTTTTTTTCTAGAACGAGAATATACCGTTAGAAGTTTACAAAAAAAAGTGTTACCAATACTTTGACTGTCGAGTTATGCTTAGATTGGTTGTTCTATTAGGTTGTAAAGAAGAGAGGGAAGATCTTGATCAAAATTGGTAGGTTATCCACTCTTTGTCTAAAAAACCAAAGTCTATACAATCCATGTGGTAGTTGGATGCAAAACCAAAGAATTCTACATTTTTGTCCCTTGGACTAGGATGACTCATGTTTATATGAATCAATAATTGATGCTTCCAGTTATCTCACTTTACTGACAATCAGAAAAATGATGTTTCAGCAATGACCACAATTATTAAAAATTTGAAGCAAAATCTTGAAAATATTTATAAGAGGGTAGATAACAACCAAAAGAAAAAAATTCAAACTTAACGACTCACGCTCACCACTAGTCGATATTATCCTCCTTAAGATTTCTCTCTTTGACTTCTCCTCAAAGTTTTTAAAATGCGTCTGCTAGGAAGAGGTTTACACACCCTTGTAAAGATAGTTTTGTTTTTCTCTCCAACCGATGTGAGATCTCACAATCCATCCCCTTTGGCACACTCCCCCTGGTGTCTGACTTTGATACCATTTTGTAACAGCTCAAGCCCACCGCACGTAGATATTGTCCTTTTTAGACTTTCCTTTTTGGGCTTCCTCTCAAGGTTTTTAAAACGCGTCAGCTAAGGAGAGGTTTCCACACTCTTATAAAGAATGTTTTGTTTCCCTTTCCAACCGAGGTGGGGTCTCACAATTCACCACCTTTGGGGCCCAGTATTTGGTTGTGATATCATTTGTAACAGCCAAGCCCACGCTAGCAGATATTATCCTCTTTAAACTTTCCATTTCGGGTTTCCCCTCAACGTTTTTAAAACACATCTGTTAGGAAGGGATTTTCACACCCTTATAAAGGATGTTTTATTCTCCTTTCTAACCAAGGTGGAATCTCACATAAATGGTCATCAAAGGGCATCTAAAAAGTGATGCTTCAACTTTCAATCTACGCTCCTAAAGTCTCATAATCTCTAACATGGTATTGTTTCATGAGTTGAATTAAAATTATTTAGGTAAGACTACGATGTAATGATATCCACAAATTCAAACAATTTCACGAACCTCATTCACATTCAAATCCACCAAAGACATAAGAACAAGAGCTTTTGAAATCACAAAAGAAAAAGAGAAAGGAGGCAGCAGGTCTGAAAAGCTCATATACAAACAAAAGGTCATTCAATAAACTATATATATCTTGTTGCAAAGCTCAAGCAAGAAATTGAACTTATATATATATATATATTCTATCTTTCTTGGTGTTTGTGATAACCCAACAAAGACAGCCTGGAATAGAAGGATCCAAGCCAAACCTCAACCCCACTTCCATTATTCTCCCATTCTTTCTTACCAAGATAAAATATAACTCGTTTGTCACCGCATATAAAGCTTACAAAAAGAAGAGAAAGTGGAGATAATATGTGTTGCCTAACATTGGTAACCATTTTCCTCACTTTCCCACCTTTTTATTTCATATAGTTGAATGGTATATGATTAGATTATATCCTACTTTAGGCTCCAACATTTTTAAAACTAGGTTTAAACTCGTTGCAAATTCAACTCCTAAACTTCGATGATTAGATTATGATGTAAATATGGTCCAAACTATGTTGTTTTTAGATCTAAGGACACGTTGAAAATGACTTTAGGAGCATAAAGTCATTCTAAACAGACTCTAAATCTTGAAACTGGGAATATTTGCTAAAATCATCCCACCTAAATGGTGGTGAAATTCTCTATTTATAATCATCAAATAAATTATAAAGGTATAAATGGATACAAGATATTGGTCTACAATAGAATATCAAATATGGTACTTATGGTAAACGGTAATGGAAGATAAATATCTAGATATTTGCCTTTAATAAAAGATCAAATATGGTATCTATAGTAAACCGTAATGGAATGCTAAATATCTTTAACACCTCCCGCAAGTTGAGCATTGGATTTGAACCAATGTGAAACTTGGAACTGAAAAATTCAAAAAGAGGTCTATAGAGAGTAGAATCGGAGAAACAACCATGAGTTATAGGCTATAGAGACTCAAGATAGAGGCTTCATAATCAAGGCGATCGCTCTATTCTGAGAAAAGGGCAAAAGACAGAGAGAGGGTTCGATGGTGGCTGTAAAAGAAGGGTGGATGTGGTAACAATCAGAGCAAGAGAGGAAGAAGAGGGCAAAATCTGAGAATGCGGACTCTAAAGTATATTTTACGGTTTACCATAGGTACTATATTGGACGTTTTAAACAAAGCAAAGCAGATAAGCATTGGTGGGTCCAAAGTATAGTAATTTATAAAGCATAGGGCCACACAATCATCAGAAATTTGAGTATTAAACTTGTAAGTTGCAATGAAATATAGAATTTTGTATTATGTTCTGTCTCACCTGGGCCTCATTAACGTGTTCTGGTTTCCCTCTTTGCTTGTTCTTTGCCTTGATTTCTGCTCCCATGATGTTCGTCTTGTAGTGATTCTTGTTGGGATTACCTATCACAAACATTGCAGAATAAACCATTAAGGAAAACAATACGTTTACGATCCTCACTAACTCTCTCTTCTTCTTCTAATTTCGCCATTGATTTCTCCTCTGCCATTGCCATTATTAGAGAAGTTCAAAGAAACGGTACCTTCGAGGTCTCTCTCCCATGGAAGAAGCTCCTTCATCTCAGTGATTGATTATCCCCTTTCGATTGTGCTCCTAGGGTTCCAAATCCATGGGAATTTGCCATTCGAAGGTGACCGCAAACCCTAAGGCGAAATGCGAGGACAACGCCGATTCACACACCAGAAACTCCCCTTCCAATTTTCCGTTCTTCACTCCGAGTCCTCTGTCTAGCGTGTTCAAGAACTCGCCATCCGGCGGTGCCAAGCGCCGGTCCAGGCCGTTCCCGCCGCCTTCGCCGGCCAAACACATCAAGGAACTGCTCGCACGACGCCATGGCTCTGCTAAGCCGAATCAGGCCCCGATTCCTGAAGAAGGCAACGGCGATAGCGAGGTTGTTGAGGTGAATAGGGAGTTTGGATATTCGAAGCAATTTGTGGCGCATTATGAGATTGGCGAAGAAGTAGGGCGCGGCCATTTTGGGTTCACTTGCAGGGCTAAGGCGAAGAAGGGAAGCCTCAAGGGTCGCCATGTTGCTGTCAAGATCATCCCCAAATCCAAGGTTTCGATTTTCTTTTTTTTTTTTTCTTTCTAAATAGGATAACAAATTTAATTTTGGGTAAATAAATAAAGCCACGCCTTCTTTTTTGGCCAAATCCTAATTTTGTTTTGCTTTTTCCTGTGGTCGAGCCTGATCGACTCCACTCTTTTATTTGCCTCCCGGCCTCTCACTTCGTTTCGTTCTTCTTCTGTATCGTCACGTGAATGAAGACACTCGATTGACCCGACTTTCCCAAATGCCCACCACTGGCCCTGATCCTTTTCGAGTTTGGATTTTGAGCTCATTGACTCCCTTTTTGTTGTTCGAAGTCAATGAATTCCTTTCTTATCTTATCGCAATTTAAGTTGGAAAAACGTATTCAGACTTCCAAAGTTTAGGAGGTTTTCGGTTTCGCTTTTACCCTTCCAGAGGATGCGTTACTGTTATATCAAAAAAATGGACAATCAAACCTATATCTCGATTCAATAGAAGCCCAGAGATTAGAGCTATAAACTCGCAATATGGACAAAAAAAAGAAAGAGACAGAATATGAATGAAGGATTGAAGCATCTGACCGAGCTCTGGAGATGAATACCGAAAGAGCTTACCAAATGCACCATCGACCTTAGACAGCTCGACCGGACGGGGGAAAAACTAAAAAAAAAAAAAACGTAGTGGGTGAGCATCAAATACCAATGAAGACCAGACTTGGAATTTCAAACGAGAAAACGTAGTAGCCTAGCAGTCGAGGGAGATTCTCGGGCTCTGGTCCTTAACTATATATAGTTTTCATTTTATTAATAATTTAAAAAAAAAAACAGTAAATTAATTAATTATAATTAAATATGGTTTTTGTCAGATGACGACAGCAATAGCCGTGGATGACGTGAAAAGAGAAGTGAAGATATTGCAAGCGTTGAATGGGCATAAGAACGTAGTGCAGTTCCATGGAGCATTTGAAGATGATGATAATGTTTACATATTAATGGAGTAAGTCTGAATCAAAGATTAAAGATTTGTGTGCTAATTCTTTGATTATCTTCTTCTTTCTGTCGTGTTCTTCAGGTTGTGCGAAGGAGGCGAACTACTCGATCGGATGCTTTCGAGGTATCGGTTTCGACATGAATGTTGCGTCTTAGATATCGGTTTTTGATGTGACGATGAGCTTTTGATTCTTTAGGGGTGGAATATATGCTGAAGAAGATGCTAAGGATGTGATTGTTCAGATTTTAAGCGCGGTTGCCTTTTGTCATCTCCAAGGCGTCGTCCACCGTGACCTCAAGCCGGAGGTACTCTTCGTTCTTTCTTTCTCGTCATATTGAACTCACTGTTAGCAGATATTGTGCTTCCCCTAAAAGTTTTTAAAACGCGTTTACTAGAGAGAGGTTTCCACACCCCTATAAAGAATGATTCGTTTCCCTTTCCAACCGATGTGAGATCTCGCAATCTACCCTCCTTGGGAGTCTAGTGTCCTCGTTGGCACACTGCTGGTAAGTCTACTGTTAGCAGATATTGTCCTCTTTGGGCTTTTCTTTTCGGGTTTCTCCTCAAGGTTTTTAAAACGTGTCTGTTAAGGAGAGGTTTCAACACCCTTATAAAATATGTTTCATTCCCCTCTTTAACCGATGTGGGATCTCACAATCCACCCTCATTGGGAGCCCAGTGTCCTCGCTGACATACCGTTCGGTGTCTGACTCTAATACCATTTGTAAAATCTCAAACTCACTGCTAGCAAATATTGTTCTTTTTTGGGTTTTCCCTTTTGAGCTTCCCCTCGAGATTTTTAAAACACGTTTGCTATGGAAAAGTTTCCACACCCTTGTAAAGAATGCTTCGTTCCCCTCTACAACTAATGTGGTATCTCACAATCCACCCTCTTTCGGGGCCAGTGTCCACGTTGGCACTCATTCCTCTCTCCAATCGATGTGGGATCTCACAATCCATCCCCTTGGAGGCCTTGTGTCCTCGCTAACACACTGCTCGGTTTCTGGCTTTGATACCATTTGTAACATCTCAAACCCACCGTTAGCAGATATTATCCTCTTCGGACTTTCCCTTTCGGGCTTCTCCTCAACGTTTTTAAAATACATATGCTAGGGAAGAGGTTTCCACACCTTTAAAAAGAATGTTTCCTTCCCCTCTCCAACCGATGTGGGATCTCACAATCCATCCCCACTTCGGGGCCCAGTGTCCTCGCCGACATTCGTTCCCCTCTCCAATCGATGTGAGATCTCACAGTAATTCTAAATAGTACAATATCTGCTAGTAGTGGACTTGGGTTGTTTATGGAAGAGGAGGAGCTGAGATGACACATTCATATTTCTTTGATATGTTCCGGTTTTTCTTTATGTTTACGATGACGATCGACGATCAACGAATGACGATTCTCTTGGTGCAGAATTTTCTTTTCACAACAAAGGAGGAAGATTCACCACTGAAGGTTATAGACTTCGGACTCTCGGACTTCGTAAATCCAGGTCAAACCTACTACTATCAGATACGTTATCAGAGCCGTGATGTTTTCGTCTTTGATCTTTTAGGTGACTAGAGTTGACATATGAGTACTCGAAATCTTGCAGATGAGAAACTGAACGATATAGTTGGCAGTGCATATTACGTAGCGCCCGAAGTCCTGCATAGATCATACGGGACCGAGGCGGATATGTGGAGTATCGGTGTGATTGCATACATTCTTTTATGTGGAAGCAGACCTTTCTGGGCCAGGACGGAATCTGGCATATTCCGAACCGTGTTAAAGGAAGATCCGAGCTTCGACGACGATCCTTGGCCGTCTTTATCTTCTGATGCAAAAGATTTTGTCCAGGGATTACTACATAAAAACCAACATAAAAGACTAACTGCTGCACAGGCTCTATGTAAGTTTAGGGAGCTGAAAATGGACACTTTACTTAAGGACAGTGGCTCTAAACATTCTAATGCCTCTTATCCAAATTGTCTTTACAGGTCATCCTTGGCTCACAAATCATCCACGTGTCAAGATTCCATTGGATATCATAGTTTATAAGCTCGTTAGAGCGTATATCTACTCGTCGTCTTTGCGTAAATTAGCGTTTAACGTAAGTACTCTTTTACTTCACATATTTGATTCTAAATCTAAGCTTTTACTCTTGAATCCCACGTTCGAGTATTAGTATACATGTGTTCGACCCCCCTGACTCGAAGAGACAACGAGGATTTTCATTTCAAAATAAGTTCGGAGCTCATTGGATGAGTCGGTGGTCGAGTAGTTAAACTATAATGCTATGTAAGTTCATAGCTCATTTCAAAATGAGTCTGAATACTCGGGACGAGTTGATGGTTCGAGTAGTTAAACTATAATGTTATATAAGTTTAGAGCTCATTTCAAAATGAGTCCGAATACTCGAACGAGTCGATGATTCAGGTAGTTAAACCATAATGCTATATAAGTTCCGAGCTCATTTCAAAATGAGTCAGAATACTCGGGACGAGTTGATGGTTCAAGTAGTTAAACTATAATGCTATATAAGTTCAGAGATCACCCTATGAAACATTTATGACAGGCTCTTGCAAAGACGCTATCCTTCGTGCAGCTCGCTTATCTCCGAGAACAATTCGATCTCTTAGGTCCGAACAAAGACGGGTTCATTTCTTTACGGAACTTTAAAACGGTCAGCTTCTTATCCATCTCGATTTTCTTCAAGAACAATCTTTAAATTTCTTACGACTGACTGTTGGAATACATGAACAGGCTTTGATGAAAGCTTCGACCGATGCAATGAACGATTCGGGGGTGATCGAGTACGTCGACATGGTAATACTCACAAAGTAGTGTTCGTAAGCGTAATTTTTTGGAACAAAATCGAAGTCGAACGGTTCGTTTATGAATGTTTCAGGTGAGTTCCACGCAGTATAAAAGGTTGGATTTTGAAGAGTTTTGTGCAGCTGCTACAAGTGTTCATCAGTTGAAAGGCGCTGAAAGTTGGGAGCTGCATGCAAGATATGCTTATGACCTCTTTGATGAGTATGGAAACAGACCAATCATGATAGAGGAGCTTGCTTCGGTACGCTTTTTCTTCCTATAAAAGCGTTTTTTTGATACCCCATATTGGTTCGGGAGGAGAACGAAACACCCTTTATAAGGGCGTGAAAACCTTTCTCTAGCAAACGCATTTTAAAGCCTCGAGGGGAAGTTCGAAAGGAAAAATTCATCTGCTTGCGATGGGCTTAGGCCATTATAAATGGCATCAGGGCCAGACACCGGATTATGTGTCAGCGAGGAGGCTGATCCCTGAAGGGGTTAGACAAGAGGCGATGTGCCAATAAGGACGCTGGCCCCGAAGGAGGGTGGATTTGGTGGGGGGTCCCACATCGATTAGAGAAAGTAACGAGTGCCATTGAGGACGCTGGGCCCTGAAGGGAGGTGGATTGTGATATCTCACATTGGTTGGGGAGGAGAACGAAACACTCTTTATAAGGGTGTGGAAACCGTTCCATAGCATACGTGTTTTAAAGCTTTGAAGGGAAGCCTGTAAGGGAAAGCCCAAACAGGACAATATCTGCTAGCGGTGGGCTTGAGCCGTTACAGTTTTTTTTTTTTTTTTTTTTTTTTTTAATTTTATTTTAAGATCGAACCATCAACCTTTGAGATGCTTAGATTAATTGAAATCGAGTTTTTTGCCCACAGGAGCTGGGATTGGCGTCATCCGTTCCGCTTCACGTAGTTCTTCAAGATTGGATAAGACCATCAGACGGGAAACTTAGTTTCTTAGGATTCATCAAACTTTTGAATGAAGTCCCGTCTTGTACGAATAAGAAGACATGACATTAGCTCGGAGCTTACACGAAGTTTTTCTATCGATTCTCCTTGATCCAAAATGGCTGAGGGGATGATACGAAACCCGACTCGAGCAGCTCCGAGAAATTCGTTACTTCAAACATAGAGAAAAGAGGCAGACAACATCAATTTTTCTGTCTTGTGAAACATAGTTTGTTTCAAGTTTTCAAACAATTCTGTCTTTTTTTTTTTTTTTTTTTTGATAACTTGAAATTCAGATCACTGTATAGAATGTCTGTTAGTGGTAACTTAAAATTTGCTTAAGGCTTGACTGAAATCTTTGATGCTCAAGGATTTCCATTTAAGTTATTTCTTTATGGACAATTTTGAATTTTTATATTAACTTTATAATGTAATTGACACATTATGATTGTTCCCATCCTTTACATGTATGATCAAACGGTTGTAGTGGAACGTCGAGGCCTCCGCTCTTTAGAAGCAAGAAATAGGTAATGTGACTATGTCGGAGGGGATGCAAGGTAATATCGGAGCTTTCGCTCTTTAAAAGTGAGAAATAAGTAATGTGACCATGTCGTAAGAGAATGTTGGAGTTTTCGCTCTTTAGAAGCAAGAAGTAGGTAATGTAACCATGTTGTAGGAGATATAGGGGAATGTCGAGTCCTCCCCTCTTTAGAAGCGAGAAGTAGGTAATGTGACTGTGTTGCAGGAGATATAGGGGAATGTCGAGTCCTCCGCTCTTTAGAAGTGAGAAGTAGGTAATGTGACCATGACACATGGGATGCAAGAGAATGTCGGGGGGCCTTCACTTTTTAGAAAACGAGAAGAAGGTAATGTGACCATGTCGCTGGAGTTACAGGGGAATGTCGAGACTTCTGCTCTTTAAAAGCGAGAAGTAGTTAATGTGACCATGTCGCAGTGGATGTAGGGGAATGTCGAGGCCTCTGCTCTTTAGAAGCGAAAAGTAGATAATGCGATCATGGCACATGAGATGTAGGAGAATGTTAGAGGGCCTTCACTCTTTAGAAAATGAGAAGTAGGTAATGTGAACCATGTTACAAGAGATATATGGGAATGTCAGGGCTACCGCTCTTTAGAAGGGAGACGTAGTTAATGTGTGTTGTAAACTGTCACAAGTCCTATTCTTTAGGACCTATTCTCAAGGTCTTGCTGATATTTTTTTAGGCTTGTTAGTTTTAGCTTATATTTTTAGGTTTATGTCACAGCCCAATATTTTACTACGGACCGTGACTAACGACACGACACAAATGCACAAGAGATTTAAATATGAAATAAAGAAAATCATCAAATTCTAATAAAGTTTTTCGAACGACAAACACAGAACACAAGACCGTTTGGAAAATAAATTTCAAAAGAATGCAAATATAAAAATAAAGACTAAGACTAGACTGACGCCCCGGGCCAACCCATTCCTCTGTGACACTTCCCTTCTGATCACGCCCACTCTTGACCGACGCCTCGCGCTCCTGAAAAAAAAAAAGGAAAACATAGCAAGGGTGAGTATAAAAATTATACTCAGTAAGCCACCTACTTGTAGGCTCTCTTCGCATCTTAATTTAACAGGTTGCCACGGTTTCCTATTTCGGTTCTAGGACGTCTGGCTCTAATCTTGGTCCCTTGGGGCTTGCCCCTTGGGTTTCACTGGTTCTTCGTTCTTTCATTAAACGCCTAGAGGTTCTTTATGCCAAGCTAATATGGTCGGTATCTCTCTATGAGGTGCTACCTCTACATGGCTATCTAGGACTACATGGTACCTAGCCTAGGGGTGTGCTGAGTACCCCTACGTCCATCTAGCCCCCCTATGGGGGGCGTGACCCAACCCGTTCCCATGCAGCTAATGGGCTACGACGTGGGGACACATTTCCCATGCGAAATGGCTAAGAGCAGTAAGGACTGATTAGGGACCCCTTGGTCCTCCCACGAAGCTATAGATACTGTTCACACGCTAGCAATCTATGAACACTCCGGGGTACCTTCTTGCCGTGGTAAACCGCTAAGTTTCTAGGGAAAAATTAAGTCTGACTAGAGCGGCATATCGCTCCTAACAGAAATTTCCTAATCTTATCATAGAATTGGGCCCTAGCAATTAACAGAGGGTGCATGCAATCTTCTTCTAACATCATAGTATGTAATTCACGCAAACTAGGCATACCGGCTCAACGGGGCGATGACCTCCATCAAGCACCCAGAGCACGAAGTTCGCGCTCAATGGGGCGAATTCGTCCATCAAGCACCCGAAACCCGGCATACACAATTCTAACATAAATTAACGCAGGCATACATACGGCGGAAGCTTAAAGCATACAGCACACTCATGTACTTTACCCAATACAATCACAACAGTTAATCTGACTAATAATTTACATGGAGAGCTAATCTGAAGCAGAACTACTGAAATGCATGCAATCCGAGAGAATCCTACAAGTATTTCTTCCTAAATATCGGGTGGTGACTTACCTGGTTGACGCGTGCCCTTTTACTAGCGTTTCTTTGCCCGTGAGGTGTCCAAAAATACTGATTTCTCTAAATTAGGTCCCTATTCACGTAAAAATAGTATTAGAACTGGAACTGGGATAAAAATTGAGAAAACAGAAAAAAAAACCGGGCCAAATTGGCCGTTCCACGCGCGCTCAGGCGCCAGCAGCACGCTGGGAGTGCGTGGTCACGCGCGCGGGAAGGCGCCAGTCGCAGGTTGCACGCGTGCCTGCCACGCGCGTCCACTTCCGCGTAGTCGCGGGTCGGCCGGCCCGGTCCGGTCGGCTCGTGTTGCGGTTCGGCCCGGCTTGCAGGCGACACGTGTCGACGCGTGTCCGGTGCCTGTCGCCGCCCTTCGTCGCTCGCCGGCCATTTTTTTTTCTCTTTCTTCTTTCTTCTCTGTCCTCTGAAAACTGAAACCCAGTCTGTTTTTTCCGATTTTCATGTCTTTCGATCCGTAGATCGGATCGATATGATTCCTTCGGCAAAGTTCTAGATCGTGTTACAGGCTACATCCTAGTATTTTTTGTAATTTTTTTCCTTGACTATCGGATGATTTAAGAACGCCGGAAGTTCGCTCACCGTTCTCGGACGACTCTCGGATCTCCGCCTTTGGGTTGAGGTCTCCGCCAAACTTCTTCACAGACCATGCGTGAGTTATTCCTAGGTGAAGATTTCAGCATTTTACGGTCGATTCACGTAGGGAAAAACTCAGATCTGAGCAATGTCGTTCAGAAACCTTACCTCGCGAAATGTTCTTACGTTTTGATGGAGCGTCGGCCTTGCTAGCCTCTCAATCCTTGTACGAGTCTCGTCTGGAGATGGATTCCGGCGGTGGTCCGTTAATCTTCTCGGGCGACTCCTCACTGATTTCTCTCTAACTCCTTCTTTCTTTGGACCCCTATTTGGGCTGGAGGGGCAAAATGACATTTTTGCCCCTCAGTTGACTTAGCCCCCCGCCCTTTCTTTTCTTTTTTTTTTTTTTTTTTTTTTCGCGTTACAGTTTAACAGGAGGCTATATAATGTCATTCTTTCTGTCGTTGAAATCATCAAGTTTTGGGTGTCACATTGTATGTCTTGAGTAACTTTGGTGTTGTGAGTACATTTGTTCCGCTTTCGGCGCACAACAACTGGTATCAGAGCCTTATTGTGGTATTTAGAGGTATTGTGAAAGTTTTGGCCTCATCGACCATTAGACGTGCTCACAATCATGCTTATTCTCTTGAAAATCAATTTTCAAGAATTGTGTTTTTAGTTACATCCAGATTAATTATTGCAAATGGCAAAATCATCACGGCGTGGATCGAGAGTGTGGAGTTCCAATCTTGAAGTACAGAAATTTGATGGAACCAATAATTTTGGTGTTTGGCGAGGCGAAGTTAGCGATTTGCTGGTCATGCAAGACCTCGATGTTTCTCTCCAAGAGAAGATGCCTAAAGACATGACAGGAGCAGAATGGACGAAATTAAATTAGCAATCCTGTGGAATTATTCGATCCTGTCTTGGCAAGGATCAGAAATATCCATTTATGAAGGTTACCATGACGAAAGAATTATGGGACAAGCTTGAGGCGAAATATATGAAGAAGAATGTGGAAAATAAACTCTATTTGAAGAAGAAACTCTTCCCTTTTGACTACAAAGGAAGGTATCTCAATGGCTGAGCATTTGGATGATTTTAACAAAATCATCACTAATTTGCTCAATCTTGATGTTAAGATTGATGACGAGGACAAGACGTTGTTATTAAATTCTTTGCTGGAATCCTACGAGTTTTTAGTAACGACCCTACTACATGGAATCACTAATATTGATTTTGAAGATGTTTCAAATGCCTTAATAAACAATGAGATGCGAAAGAAGGAAAAGGAGACATATCAAGGCTTTAGCTCAAATGTTCTGACTGCTCATGGAAGGACTTCTACTTGGAAAAGGAACGAATGTGGAGAGTCCCGATTAAAGTCGAGAGGTAGATCTGATAATTGGAGAAAACTTGATAAAAATGAGTGTGCATATTGTCAACAAAAAGGCCATTGGAAGAAAGATTGTTTGATCTTAAAAGAGAAGGGGTCGAAGTCCAATGTGGTTAGAGATGACGACACTGATACAGATGATGCCTTGACAATCTCCCTATCAGCTAGCCAAACCAGTGAATGGATTCTTGATTCTGGGTGCTCCTATCATATGTGTCCCAACAGAGAGATGTTTTTAGACTTCAAAAAGTTCAATGGTGGAGTTGTCGATATGGGTAATGATAGTACTTGCAAGATAATGGGAATCAGCTCAGTACAAATCAAGATGTTTGATGGGGTTATACGAAAACTCAAAGATGTGAGGTATGTCCCTAACTTGAAGAAAATTTTGATTTTACTTAGCATTTTGGATCTGAGTGGATATCGCATCATTTTGGAAGGAGGGAATCGTGGAGCTTTGGTGGCAATTACAGGAACTAGAAGAGATAGCATATACTACCTCAACGGAACCACAATAATTGGGCATGCTGCTGTGGCAAGTTCGAAAGAACAAGACATATCGAAATTATGGCACATGCGACTCGGGCATGCTGGTGAGAAGGCGCTTCAGACATTGGTGAACCAAGGAGTCCCTAAGGGTGTCACAACTGGTAAAATTGATTTCTGTGAACATTGTATATTTGGTAAACCAAAAAAATGTGAAGTTTGGTACAACTATACACCAAACAAAGGACATTTTGGATTATGTTCACACTAATGTATGGAGTCCCACGAAGAATGTCTCATTGGGAGGAAAGAGGTGGTATGTCACCTTTATTGATGACTACTCGAAGAGAGTTTGGATGTATCCCATGAGGCACAAAAACGAGGTTCTCCAAATTTTCCTAGAGTGGAAGAAAATAGAGAATCAGATGGACAGGAAAATCAAAAAGCTGAGATTAGACAATGAGGGAGAATATACTTATGATTCATTCCTTAAAGTATGCCGAGATGAAGGGATCGTTCGACACTTCATTGTTCCTAGTAAGTCATAACAAAATGGAGTTGCTGAGAGAATGAACCAAACATTAATAGAGAAGGTTCGATGCATATTGTCTCAAGTAGGATTGAGTAAGGCATTTTGGGCTGAGGCTCTCAGTTATGCAGTTCACTTGGTGAATCGTTTACCTGTTTCTGGAAATGGTGGGAGAACTCTGCTTAAGGTATGGTCAGGTAGTCCTGTTAGTGATTACGATAAATTGCATGTGTTTGGGTATCCTGCTTATTATCATGTGACAGACTCAAAACTAGATCCTAGAGCAAAAAAAAGCCAAGTTTATAGGCTTTAGCAAAGGTGTGAAGGGCTATAGGTTATGGTGTCCAGAAACAAGTAAGATTGTTAATAGTTGAGATGTGATATTCGATGAGTCTGGAATGTTTTTAAAGAAAATTGAAAATAATGACAAGGCATTGAAACAGGTGGAGAAGGTGGTGTTCTCTCCTCATATGGTTGCTCCTACTGAAGAATCTATTGATCAGGTAGATAATAACTTTGATGTCTTAGAACAAAAAGAGCAAAGCCTTGTAAATGAAAGAGTGGAGGAACCTAAGTCTATCGCCAAGAATAGACCACGAAGGATAATTCGAAAACCTGCAAGGTTTGATGATACGATAACATATGCTTTCTCTTTGATTGATGGAGTTCCTAACAGTTACAAAAATGCTATTCAGAGCCCGGATAGCTTACACTGGCAAGAGGCTGTGAATCAGGAGATAGCATCATTGGAGATAAATCAAACTTGGGATTTGGTACAACTTCCAAAAGGTAAGAAGGAAATTGGTTGTAAATGGGTTTTTGCAAAAAAAAGAAGACTCTTTTGGTATACGTTATAAGGCTCGACTGGTGGCTAAAGGCTACGCACAAAAAGAAGGTATTGATTACAATGAAATTTTCTCACCTATGGTAAAACATTCTTCCATTCGAATTTTGTTGGCTTTGGTTGCTCAATTTAATCTTGAGCTTGCACAACTCGATGTAAAAACTGTTTTTTTGCAGGGGATTTGAAGAAGAAATATATATGGCGCAACCGGTTGGTTTCCGAGTAGTTGGACAACAACATTTAGTATATAGATTGAAGAAATCTTTATATGGGCTAAAACAATCCCCTCGCCAATGGTATAAAAGGTTTGATCATTTCATGGTAGAGCATATGTATACTCATAGTCAATTTGACCATTGTGTGTATTATCGGCATCTCGATGATGGATCGTTTATCTATTTACTCTTATATGTTGATGATATGTTAATTGCTTCAAAGAGACAGGTGGAGATTGATAAGCTCAAAGATCAGCTTCCTATTACATTTGAAATGAAAGACTTAGGCAATGCAAAGAAAATACTTGAAATGGAGATAGAGCGAGATCGGAAAAAAGGTACAATCTGGTTGACTCAGTCTCAATATCTACACAAGATATTGACAAGATTTAGTTTGAATAATTCAACCAAACCCGTTAGTACTCCACTTGCTCCTTATTTCAAGCTTAGTGCTTCCATGTGTCCAAGTTCTAACGATGACAAAAGGTATATGGAGAATATTCCTTATACAAATGCTGTTGGTGCTTTGATGTATGCTATGGTGTGTACTCGACTTGATCTTTCACACGCAGTAAGCATGGTGAGTCGTTATATGCATAATCCTGTAAAGAGCATTGGCAGGCTGTCAAATGAATTCTTAGGTACATTCTTGGTACTATTGATGTTGGTATTAAGTTTCAAAAACAAGAAATGTTTAATCTTGACAATCGTGTAGCTAGTTATGTGGATTCTGATTATACTGGTGATTTGGATAAGCGACGATCTACTACAGGTTATTTATTTACTATGGCTGGTGGATCTGTTTATTGGCGTTCAACATTGCAGTCTACTGTTGCATTGTCTACCACCGAAGCAGAGTATATGGCAGTAACGGAAGCTTTTAAAGAAGCTATTTGGATGCATGATTTGATCAATGACTTGAGTATTTTGTAGGAACATATAGATGTGTTTTGTGATAGCTAGAGTGCTATTTGTTTGTCAAAAAAATCAAGTCCATCACGCTCGTACTAAACATATTGATGTCCGTTTTCACTTTATTCGAGAAATTATTAGCGAATGAGATATTCATTTATTAAAAATTGGAACTGTTAATCACCCTGCTGATATGTTGACAAAGGTGATTGCTCGTGAAAAGTTCTAGCATTGTTTGGATTTTATCAACGTCGGAAGGAAGGAGTAGTGTGTTGACGTGGTAGCAACCAAATCAGTTATCAACTTAGAGATCTTAGGACAAGATGGAGATTTTTGTAAATTGTCATAAGGTCCTATTCTTTAGGAATTCTCCGGAAAAATTTTGCTGATATTTTTAAGTTTGGTTAGTTTAGCAGATATTTTTAAGTTCAATAAAATGCTATATAATGTCATTCTTTCTCATGTTGAAATCATCAAGTTTTGGGCGTCAGATTGTATGTCTTGAGTAACTTTGGTGCTGTGAGTACATTTATTCAGCTTTCGGCGCACAATAGTGACCATATCACAAAGGGATGTAGGGAAATGTCGGGGTCATCAAGTGCAAAATTTAGATAATTTTTAATTTTTTAATTATTAATTATTAATTATTAATTATTATTATTATTATTATTATTATTATTATTATTTTAAGTTTTAAGGTTATTTTTTTAAGTTTAAAAGGCTAGTTTTTATTAATTTAGATTTTTTTTACCTATTTAATTTAGTCATTTACATGATAATTTATGGAATTCTCGTATTCCTCAGTGGCCCATTCCAGCCCATTTACCGGCCCACACGGCCCAATCTACTTTATTTAACAAGAAAAAGGAAAAAAAAAAAAAAAGTGAAAGTGAAAGAAGGATTATTATAAACGTAAGCCCTAGCCAAGTTCAACCCTCCCCCGCTGCCGCTCAATCTTTTTCGTCGATCTTCTTCCTTCTCTTGCTCTCAGGTTCTATCTCTAAACTCTCATCTCTCTGCTTCTTGCTTTTGTTCAATTTCCTGTAGAATTGAATCTGTTGATTTATCTGCCACATAGTTGACGAAAAGTTTGAGAATTTCCTAGTTTTGTTGCCATTTTTTTTTTGTTTCTGCGATTCAATTCTTACTCGACATATAATTTTCGAATAGTAACCAAACGGGAATCTTAAGAACTGCTGTAGGTCTTCGTAATAAGGATATGATTTTTGTTTTGCGAATTAAAAAATCTGGCCATGCTATGCGGACATTTTGTTTTAATGGCCTTAATTGAAATGTTATTAAGTTATTAGAATCGAACGTCTGCCTTGTGTTTTCTGTAATTTGTTGAACTGGCTTCTACGCATTAGGCCATTGGAATTGGTAAGTTGGAACTGTATGAGCGGTAGATGATGGCGGATTGTTTTAGCATGACTAACATCACTTTTGCTATCATTAAATGCCCTTACCACACAAATTCAGAGCATGTTTAGGAGTGATTTTGGTTAAAATTACCTTTGTTGTATTCAACATCACTTCAAAACATGTCGTTGATCATTCAAAAGCATTTTAATGTTTGGTTTTAACTTCTGGACATGGACATACCGTGAATTTTGATTCTGAATGTTTTGGAATGCTTTTGAATATGATAAATTACTCCCAAATATTACCTATTGTGTTTGAAAGTGATTTATGAATATTTTTGGGAAAAAAAAAATCTAAAGTTTTTGTGAGGAAACACTTTTGGAGCACTTTTGACCATTGTATTACTTAAAAGCAATCACCTTGGGTTGGCCAGTTAGTCATAGAGACCATTGGAAAAGTAAACTTGTGCGTTTAAGCTATGTTAATCTCCTCTGCAACCAAAGATAGTAGATTCAGACATATTTATTAAAAAGAACTTCAAAACCGAATACGATAGTGATTTTTCAATAAACACCATTACAAAAATAGTTATAATCAAGCTCAAATCAGTTTGTTTGAAAACACTTCAAAACACATCTATAAGGGGAGGGGTCATTAGTGGGACTTCATTCTAATTGTAAGATTCTTTCTTGTTTATTGGTTTGGTTGTGTAGGAATGGAATCACAGATCAAACATGCTCTGGTGGTGAAAGTAATGGGTAGAACTGGATCAAGAGGGCAGGTGACTCAAGTGAGAGTCAAGTTTCTTGATGATCAGAATCGTTACATTATGAGGAATGTCAAGGGACCAGTCAGGGAAGGCGATATTCTTACCCTACTCGAGTCCGAGAGGGAAGCTAGGAGGTTGCGTTGATGGAGAACAATTTCCGTTGCTGTCATCATATTGTTACCTCTGTTTTAAGTGTGGATTTCAGTGACTAGTTTGTTTCAAGACCCTTTGGTTCTGGGGCTGAATTTGTGAACTGAATGAGGTAATTTATTTGAGTTTTGATGCTACCAAGTTTTTCTCATGCAAAATTGTGGATTCTTGCTCATTGCTTAATGGAAGGGGATGCTTGTTTTTTGCGTTATTTTGGTCATGCATCTTGTGTTTGAGTTGTCTGCTAAGTTTATAAGGTCTTCGAAGCAAACCACTTTAGTTTCCTAGTTTTTGAACAAGAAAAAAAAAGTACCATTTATATTATAGTTATAATATAAAATGGCATGCTGTCGAATTGAGATGCTCTAGTATTGTTTCCTAGGAGTAGCGTGTCTACTGATTATTCACCATAACGACTTTCTCGAAATCAGTTGGAGGTTTATCACCCTGATACATGCATCGTCACTACTTTGGATTTCATTATATAATATCATTCATGTTGGCAAGATATCAATGCGTCCTCAAATTGATATCACTTTTCCGAATGGCAAAGGACAATCTTAGCTTAAACTATACAAAAGAACAACCTTAGCTTAAACTATACAATCTTATTGCTAGCAAATATTGTCCCCTTTGGTTTGGTACTACTTGTAAATATTGTCTTCTTTAGTTTGGTACATATGGTCGTTAGTCTCATGGTTTTAAATGCGTCTACTGGAGAGCGGTTCTCACATCTTATAAAGAATGTTGTGTTCCTCTTCCATTTGAGGTGGGACTTCATAGCGGTTCTCACATCTTATAAAGAATGTTGTGTTCCTCTTCCATTTGAGGTGGGACTTCATAGCGGTTCTCACATCTTATAAAGAATGTTGTGTTCCTCTTCCATTCGAGGTGGGACTTCATAGCGGTTCTCACATCTTATAAAGAATGTTGTGTTCCTCTTCCATTCGAGGTGGGACTTCATACCATTTGTAACCATCCAAGCCCATTGATAGCAAATATTGTTCGCTTTGTTACATATCGTTGTCAGCGTCACGGTTTTCACACTCTCAAGAAATGCTTCGTTCTCCTCTTCAACTTTCTTACTGGTTATGTATCGTCGCAGCTTTACAATTTTTAAATACTCTATTAAGGAGAAGTTCTCACACTCATCGATGTAGGACCTCACCTCTCAGTAGGAGTTGTGGAGATTTGAATCTCAACTATTTGATCATATTAGTTGAGATATTCTTTACTGAATTGGTACGAGACAACTGTGTATAGGATTTGAGTTTATTGCCTTTTTTGGCTCCTTTGCTCAAGTATGACCAAATGCTCAAGTAATAGAGATTTATTACATAATTAACAATAAATATTAGTTATATTCATGACGTCATAATTTTCCATATATATTATAAATATTATGGATGCCCTTGAAAGTGTTTCTTGAAACAAAAAAGAAAAAAAAAAGTGACACACAGCTAAAATAACTAATTATTAAATTATAGTTAAAAGATAATCTTAAACTTAAAAAAAAGTGTTAATAATTTTAACCATTTAATAACTAATAAATACCATTAAAAAAGTTTTATATTATGCATGTAATGAAATATAAACAAGATAAAATTTTGGAAAATAAAGATTATATATATATATATATATATATATTAAAATTTATTCTATATTATTTATGTTAGACGAACACGATTTTTTACAATGGTATGATATTGTTCACTTTTAGCATAAACAATCATAAATTTGAGCATAAACAATCATAGATTTACTTCGGGCTTCCCCAAAAGGCCTAACTTTCATCGTCCAACAATTTAAAGATTAATAAAAAAAAAAAAAAAAAAAAAAAAAATAAATAAATAAATAAATATATATATATAATATATATATATATATATATATATTAATTCAACAATTATGGATAAGAGATTAAATTACTGCAACAGAAAACTCCGTATTAAGGGTAATATCGTAAATGCATATTTATAATTTTTGTAATAATTTTTGGGTTCGATAAGGGAAAAAGATTTATTGACACGTATGCAGTGCGCAATTGAATCTCATTCCTTCGTATAAAAATCGCTCAAGCAGACAAACGGGAATTAATGCTGGAATCGAAGAGGGGAATGAACAAACAATCGCCTACAAAATTATTCAAGTGCAGTGAATGAATTCAATCGTTTGCTATTGAATCTCCTGACAAGGTATGAATTTCCATTTCTGCTTTCAATTTTTCCATTTTGCTTTCGTTTTTTGGTTTAGGGTTTGTTTTGGAATTCGAATTCGGCGATGTTTGAAACCCTAGGGTTGGATGTTTTCTTTGTTTGTTTGTCTGTCTGCTGGGAGAATTTCCTCAGGAACTGGGGGAGAGGTTGCAGGTTTTGTCTCCTCAAGCTTTGAATAGGGTTTTCTTTTGGTCTTTTTTGGTTCGGTTCCGTTAGTTATGTACTGGGTTTTTTGTATTATCATGTTTCGCTCCCTTTCTTCTGGGAGAAAAAAACTAGCTGCAACTTTTAGAAGCTGAAATGTCATGTCGTTGTCTTCTTGTGGATGTGTTATTAATTGTTGTTTTGGTAGCTTGTAAAATTTTGGTGGGAATGTTGTGTTGATCGTAAACGCTGGTAGCTGAGGTTCGTGCTACTATGAATTGCATTATCGGCCACTTGCTTTACTTGTTTGCAATCTTCTACTCTCTTCCTCGTGGCAACGAGTGTTTGGTTTGATTGGATGATGTGCAATTTTTGCTCCTTTTGCGTCTTTGTATCAAGTTTTCGTGATTTGTAAGTGACTTGTTGACAGTGTGTGTCTGTGTTTCAGGTCACTCTGTTGGCTATTCTAGTTTCATTTGAAATCAGGTTCATTAAGTGGATTGAACTTATAGCCTCCTACGATGGAAAACAATGGTATAAAAGCTGAATTTCGTAAGCCATCTTCTGAAACAGTTGGCAGAAAGTATAGACGTCGATCTTCTGTTAGTGGGTCGTCGTCATCAGATGGTTAGTTTGATTTGATTTTGGGTTTTTCTTTTGTGGAGTGAAAGTTCCTTCCGAAGACAACTATCGCATGATTCTCAATTATCTTTGTGTGGTCTGTCGGTTCTTTTTCTTTTCTATATTTAGTATGTTCATGCTCATTATAAATATTTTTTTTTTTCAGAAAGTCCTAAACGAGACCGCAGTTATAGTCCAAAGCTCTCGAGAGATGATGCTTCAAAAGACTCTGAACGAAAACCAAGGAGAAAAGAGGATGAAAGAGAATTGAATAAGGATTCTGGAAATCATCATAGTCGAAATTCTGATTCTTATAGATATTCTGATCGGAAGTCCTCAAGAACTTCACATGGCTACTCTAGGCATGATGATTATGCCAGACATGACAAATATGCGGATGAAGACAAAGATTATGAACGGTTATCCTCTCGTTCTGGTAGGGAGTCGAAAGGTGGTGGTCATTATGATCATACAAGACGAGATAGTGAACATTTCCGTTCGCGAGACTACTCTCGGGATATAGAAAAAAGCTCTCGAGATAAATATGATGGCTCTGGACATAGAAGTAGGGATGGGGATTCCTTATCTGAGAAACATGGTTCTGGTAGTAGAAGGCATATGAGCTCTAAAGAAATGGAGAAACATAGGAATATTAGAGATCGAGATGGTCGAGATGAGAAGAGAGACAATATGAAGCATTCTAGAGACTACAAAAATGAACGAGTGCTCTCCCATGACAATGCTAGGGGGAACCAGTATGACTCATTTTTAGGAAGGGATGAAAGCAAGCACTGTACAAAAGAAATTCATAAGAGTGACCAGAAGGACCTTGATGATGAAAAGTTCGCTAAGGATGAGAGGAAATATGATGGCAGAGAAACTCACTGGGACAAGGGCCACGGTAAAGCTGTTTTGGTGAATGAAAATCAAGGATTGCCTGCCAAGAAACCTAAATTGGTTAGCTTGGGAAAAGAAGTTAATCACGAACAGGATGGTAAGTTCTCTATCATGTCCTATTTCAAGTTGTTTACATGCTAGCTTCACACTAGCATTATTGTCCTTACCAGTTATGAAATTTGATTATGCAGCTGAAGAAAATCAATCTTCAACCTCTAAGCAAGAACAGGATGGAAAAATGAGTTTAGGACAAGCCCAAAGTGGCGACTCTGATTTTGCTGCTGACTTCAGTGCTGCAAAAGTTGCTGCCATGAAAGCTGCTGAATTAGGTAAAATCTAATTCTTTATCTAGAAATTCATGCTAACCTAAGATCAATAATCCCTCTCTGATTGTTTGTTAGTTCATTATGAGCAAAGGTCTAACAAATTTTTTTCGAGAACTACAAGCGTCTAATTTAGACTATTTTCCTTCCCTTTCAAAAAATTTATTCTCAATTAGATGATGGTTGTTCTCGAAAGTTTTTGTTGGACCTTTGCACATAATTTTGATTTTTTTTTTTAATTGTTGAAGATAGTTGACTGCATTCTGATATTGTTCTACTTACAATTCTAAAAGAATATGTTTACCAAATCTGCATGGCTTCTTTTAATATCCTTAAGTTTTAGAGCATAGCTCAACTAATTATGGAATATGCCCCCGAAGTTAGAGATTCGAATTCCCTCTCTTGCTTGTTGAACTGAAAAAAAGAAAAAAAAAAAAGATTACTGGAGCTATTTAGTGCACAAAGTAATAACGTTCACCAACTTGGGATCTTTTCTTTTTCTGGTTTTAGTTGGATTTGGTTATCTCTACAATCGTAGTTTGGTTTTCTTAGTTCAGTAACTGAAACTGGAACAAAATTCCGTTTGAAGGTTACATATCACTTTAATTCTGGTTTATGGCGTAGATTATTTACAATGGCAATAGTTCAGATTTGAATGATCTGTAACTTTTCACTTCGAATTTTTATAAATTTGTGGTTTCTGTTCCATTAACAGTTAATAAGAACCTTGTTGGCGTGGGTTATATGACCACCGATCAAAAGAAGAAGCTGCTGTGGGGGAGCAAAAAGAGTTCTGCTGTTGAGGAGGTATGCACAATCATCTAATGCTTAATCATTTCTTCATTTTGTTTGGCATGAAATAGTTGTGCATTTGGTTCATAATTAGAGACTTCGAAGAACCGAACTGCTCTAGCCACAGAATGACATATATGGATACTTTTCCGTGTTCTTCATAATGCTTTTCCATTGGTTACAGTCCGGACACCACCAGTGGGATACAGCGTTGTTTACCGATCGCGAACGGCAAGAAAAATTCAACAAACTCATGGTAAACTCTTCCCCTCCCCTCCCCGCCCATCTACTCGATATATCCCTGAATGTTAGCAAGCTTTCATTGCTTAGGTCCATTACAGTTTCTTCGTCACCTACTAACACATTTTTAGAGTCTGAGGTTGCCTTGGTGCCTATGGCCACTTGTAGGGTGTGAAGGGCGAGCTGAAGACGGAGCCCCAACCAACGAACCAAGATGGCAGCGAACTTCTCCGTGCCGAAAAGCAAAAGGAGCTCCAGATGGATTTAGAAAAACAATACACTGCTGGACTTCGAAGAAGAGATGGTCGAACGGTTGGATTAGGTCTTTAAGCTTGTTCAGGTCTTTAAGCTTGTTCGTCATCAGCTGTGGATTATTTCTGTGCTTTGATGAAATTGTTATGAGAATCTTTTGTTTATGTTGTTGCTGCACAAGAGTTGTGTTGAATGTGCTTTCAACAGCCTTTAACGTTATGTTATTCTCCTCTCCACCTCCCCTTAAGACCATAGGATTGTGGGTTTATGCATTTATGAAGGTTATAAGATCATCAGCTTGCCTCCAATTCCTTGATTGACTGCACACTTTCTATGCATTTGCAGCAGGTGATTTACGCCCAAAATACTTGGTTTTTTTGTTTTTCATTTTTTAAATGTAGGCTTGTTTTCTCAATTCTTTTTTCACCATTAAATTTTGTAAACAAAAAGGTTGGATTTTCAAAAAGTTCGGTTTTTTGGTTTGAGATTTATTTCGGGTTATGGTTACGCCATTTGGTTATTTCAAAAAGTTCGGATGTCTTCTAGTTAAGATCCGTTGATAATAGGAGAAAAGTCTTTTATTTCTGTCAAACGACAGCCTCTCCCAACTCTTTCGCCGTCTAGACTAACTTCGTCCCGCTTGTGCTATGATCTCCAACACAGGCACAAGTGCAAGCTTTGCGCTTGTTGTGATGTTTTTATTAGACGGTCTTTGTCAATAATGTCATCCTCTCCATTGTTGCTGCGTTCTACTAGGCTATGGATTATAGGAATAAATATAATTCTAAACAAGAATCTTTGAACAACGAACAACTAGAGTTATTACACAACGAACAACTAGAGTTATTACACGCTACATCAAAAAATTTCAAATAATGAAAGATTTTTTTCTTAAAAAAAAAAAAAAAAAAAAAATACACGTGACACTAAAAGAAATGGAAGTAATGAAATTCAGAAACCAGGATCATAATTTATACCACATATACAACAACATCGGCCAAGAATCTACCTTTCCTATTACCATTAATTCATACGAAGCTTTACAACGAGCAATGAAAGGCTTTTGTTGGTTGGCATTAGCATGGATCAAAAAGATGTCTTCAAGATGTTTTCCCAGTGAAATAACAAATCCTCAGCTACTTTCTTCGTCATCTGTGTAGATTGGTTTTTGCCACACTTTCGTGTTCTTCTTTGGGTCATCGGTGAGGCTAAGATCTGTATCGTCTTCTTTGAACGTTCTGATGAATGTCTTGGCACCCGCCATAATGAGCCTTTCGATCATGAACAACTGATAATTGTTCTTAACCACAGGATCCAGAATATGGCTATAGTTCGAGGAATAAGCCAACTTGTACCTGCAGAAGAATTGGGGTATCATGAATCAAGGTGGTGGTAGGACTAAATGAGAGACAGTTCAATGATTTATAATATCGCTATCGGAACACAAGAAGATCGATCTTTTGAACGAAGTCTTCGTACTACTAAATGGCAAAGAACCAACATTTCAGCTCTAACTCGAGCGAACTAAAACGTTAAGTGAGATGGACTCACCGAGCAGAGAGGGGCGAGAAGAACCCGGGCATTCTCTCATTTGAAGCAATAAAAAGTGTCCGCCCTGGCGGAACCCACTTTGCTATTCTCTTTAGCATAAACTCAGGCCGTGTATCCCTGTCGAGATGTGGATGTAAGCTTCTATCAACACCAAACCTGTCCTTTCTGGTCTTTATTTTATCTCCACGACGAACATGGATGGCGTCGTAATCACCGAGTAGCTCTTTAATCTATTGATCAGACATTCTTTTCAGTATTACTTATAGAACTATATTCCAAAATGAATGAGAAACAACTTGTAATCTTTTCTCACAGCTATTACACACAGTATAACATATAAGTAACCCAAACAGAAACAGAGAACTGCAAACAAACTCGGTCTCGAGCTAATACAAGGCTTACCAACCACTCACTGTAGCTAATTACTCGCTTCGGATTTATCGAATTTTCCTATGAAATAAAGAAATGTGCCTTCTGTACAGTTTCCAAGGCACCAAAACCATAAAGTTTCAGGTACTTCCAAGATTTTCTACAAACCTATCCATAAATAATGGTTACAACTGGCTTGCTTCTGCAAATGTTTGCATACAAGCCCTTCTATGTTCTTCTGCCTTTCACCATTATACAACCATGGCCTGATGACAAAACTTCAAAGTTCATCAAAGACGGAAAA
Source organism: Cucurbita argyrosperma subsp. sororia (assembly GCA_018691285.1). Taxonomy (NCBI): domain Eukaryota; kingdom Viridiplantae; phylum Streptophyta; class Magnoliopsida; order Cucurbitales; family Cucurbitaceae; genus Cucurbita; species Cucurbita argyrosperma. Next base: position 1,820,486 of record CM031883.1, read on the forward strand.
AGACGAATTTCCAAGTACTTTGGATATTGGACTTAGAAGCGATCCTACGGGTGGAAAGTCTGACAGGAGATAGACACAGGCGGTAGAGAAAGAAAGAGGCAAATCCCTAATTCAAAATAGAGTGAGAGTGCGAGGGGAACCGAGCTTCCATTTCCAATTACAATCCTCGAGCGCTACTTTCAATCAAACCTCCAAGCCCGGCAAGGGAACTGGCTAGGGTCATCCTAGGAGAGGAAAATTAGGCCTCAATAGGTAACCATTATGTTTTTAGTTTCTTGTTTCTAAAAATTATGCCTACTTCCCTCGTGAGTCTTTAAATTAGGGTTCGTTATTCGTGTCAGGGTATCTAAAGTGAAGTCTTTTCGGTCGATCAAGAGTTCAGTAATTATATTTTCTAAGAGGGTGAGTTTATGCTAAGAAGCATCCAGGAAAACCAAATAAAGCAAATGCCTAATCTTATAACACGGAAGTTGAGCATCTACTACAACTATTCAACAGCAACGTAGAAATAAAGAAATGCACGAAAGCTAGGTTTCGTAAGCAGCGAGCTAACAGCGATAGGCTCTACCGTATGTCATGATTCGTAGAAGACTGCAAATATGAATAACAAAAGAAAGAACCTAATATGGTTTCAAAAAAATACCTTCTCAGATGCATCCCTCAAGTTTTCTGCTGCCATAGAAGGAAGAAATTTATAGGGCAACAATATGGCACTGCGGTTGTTTCTGTCCTTGCATTCCATAAACCTAAAGAGTTATCACGGCATTAACGCCCTAATCATTCATAAATTGGGATCTTAAATTGAAATATCCGTCGTACCAAGTTGCAAAGAAATGCATGAAAACAAAACATTAAAAAGACGAGCCTAATTGAGCTTTTACCGCCCGGTGGCATACTGTCTGGTGTCTGGTTCTGATACTATTTGTAACAGCCCAAGCTCACCGTTAGTAGATAGTGTCCTCTTTGGGTTTTTCCTTCTGGGCTTCCCCTCAATATTTTAAAACGTGTCTGCTAGGGAAAGATTTCTACACTCTTATAAGGAATGTTTTGTTCCCCTCTCCAACCGATGTGGGATCTCGCAATCCACCCTCCTTGGAGGACCAACGTCCTCGCTGGCACACCGCCCGGTGTTTGGCTCTGATAACATTTGTAACAGCCCAATCCCACCGCTAGTAGATATTGTCCTCTTTGGGTTTTCCCTTCTGGGATTCCCTTCAACGTTTTAAAACTCGTCTGCTAGGGAGAGGTTTCTACACTCTTATAAGGAATGTTTCGTTACTCTCTCCAACCGATATGGGATCTCACAGACACATACAAAAGACATAAAAGAATCTTATTACCCCAAGTTTGATTTACCATGAAAGAGGGCTGGCAGTTCGATTTATTATCAAAAGATTGGAGTAGCGGCTGTCGTCTCTGAGTTCAATACGACTAACTTGATCAACATGGGCAACCACTCTAGATCCTAATTTCATACCAGTTGACTGCACCTGATACCATAATTTTGAGTTGTCTAAAATCACCGGTACGGTATCAGATATAAGATCCATATCGTACAACGAATCCATGGCACAAGAGTTTGTTTCCCATCTGCAATGCAGAGAACAAATTCAGATTCTGTGTTCTTTCTAGAAAAGATCACAAACACATGAAGAACAAAGATCTTTATCCAAGGGAGTTCACGTCTTAGTTTGAAGCATGAAGCGAATCAATTGAATACCCGTTTCAACTATCATCAAGTATAACTCATTATAGGATTAGAAAAGAGGAAGAAGCACCTTTCCTCTGAGCTTGCATTGGTGGAGTGATGAAGAATCCCTTTCTTATTGTGTATAGGGTTGATACACATTCTAGAGGGCATTACAAATACTCTGCACCAAAAAGAAAGTAAAGTAAATTGTCTAAGTAGGTTATGCAAAAGCATTCTACCAATAAATTATGCTGAACTTAACGGCGTTGGACCAATCCATTACCATTACAAAGAGCTGAGACAAACTAAATGGCACCTCATACCAATAACACAGCATAAAGATCAAGCAAGGGGCCAACAGAAGTTCTTGAACTCGTGAGTTTCAAGATATGATAATGTTAGGAATCACGAATCTCCACAGTCCTCCCCTCGAACGAAGTACACCATAGAGCCTCCCTTGAGGCCTATAGAGTCCTCGAACAACCTCCCCTTAATTAAGGCTCACAACTTCTTGGTTCGACATTTGAGGATTCTATTGACATGGTTAAGTGAAAGGCATGACTCTGATACCAAGTATCTCCACAATGGTATGCTATTGTCCACATGGCTTTCATCTAGAGATGTATTAGCCAACGTGTGACTCCCTCCCAACCATCCTCAACGGATAATTCTACGTTTAGTGATAGAACCACTACAGTGCTGATGAGTTACTGCTAATCCAATTCCAAACCCCTTTCACACAGAAATCCTAACATGCCAATCCACCAAATTAAACTAGGAGAAAACATGTTCATGTAAAGATTAAGCCCCAGAAATCAGAAAAACTTCATGAAAATTACCTCTGGAGGAACATGGCTTCCTCAAGGGCGCACCTCAAGCTGGACTCCTGGTGACCCAAACCCTCGCAAGACTCGCAATGCTTCCCAGGACAGTCGATTCTGTTGCCCCAGTACAAGAACTTGTCGTTCGTACTAAAAACGTGCCGATTACGTCTCTGTTTCTGGTTCAAATTCTTGAATCTGAAGATTTCACGAATCGAATTTGATGATGGAAAAGAAGAAGAAACCCCATTAGTGGAAATCAGAGAGGAAAATAGGAAAAGAAACGCAATGACGGCGAGGGCAACGAAGAAGAAGAGGAATGGGGATCTGGGTTTGGGTTTTGCCTTCTGGGTCTTGTGAATCGCCATGGAAATTGCAGAGTGGAAGAGAGATTGTAATCTTCGGCGCAAACAGGGATGCTAATAGATCGCATCCGGTGAAGGACAAGAACTTGGATCGAGCAAGTATCGTAGTGAGTACTGAGAATTATAAACTAATCGTAAAGGATATTATGGATTGATTGATTGATATGTAACTTTGAATCGAAGAAATTTGAGAAGCAAAAGATGTCTGCGATTATGTGCCTCAACTAACGGCCATGTGTCCAATCAAGAACCTGTGTGTCCTCACCATCTTATTCTTATATGTCCTTAATTTCATTCCAAAACTAATCAAATATGATAAAAATTACCCATAATTGTTTACAAAATATTCTTATAAAATGATACTAAAATAATTGCACGGCTCTCCATGCTCCCGCCACCGTGCTTTTCAAGCTATGTGCTCAATCAAGATCCTAAAGTTAGTCAATTTCATGGCTCTAGTTCTAATCGAGCCTTGTTAGACTCTTAAGGTTCATATACCTCACTTGCTCTTATTTACAGGGTGTATTCATGTTTTCAGATGTACTTAGTCTCTCACTTCCTATTTTCCATGGTCCAACTAGTCATCGCCCTTCTTGCACATATGTTGGGGTGCCTTTGTAACAGTCTGAGACCACTGCTAGCAGATATTGTCCACTTTGGCTCATTACATGTAACCGTTAACCTCATAGTTTTAAAAACGTCAATTAGGGAGAGATTTCCACACTTTAATAAGGAATGTTTCGTTCCTTTCTCCAACCAATATGGGATCTCACAACATTAGTGATCATTTAAAATATAATTTCAAATATAACCGTATTATTAGTGTACCAGTAGTATATTAGCACTGGTTTATAATTTCTTTCACATATAATATTAGTTCATAAACTCTTGAGATTTGATCTATTAACTTTGTTGAACGACAAGATCTTTAAATCTAAGGTAATACAACATGGAATGAAAATAAAGGGTTTGGTGTGGCATGAGCATGCGGCCACGAGCAACAGGCCCTAGACGAATATGACCGTGACACTAAGCTCCTAAGAGGAGTGGATACATTCAAGAGATGGTGCTTTGACGTCTACATCGTATTTTAGCAAATTAGTGTCCATGTCTTTGTGGGTAAAGTAAAATTTAACATCCAAATTTTGAATTTAAAAATTTAAATAGAGAATTATATTAATAATTATATAATGAGTTAATTAATTAATTAAGGATAATTATATTATTCCAATTATTATTAAATACATTTTGGGAAATTTAATCCCCGGCTCCTCCTAAGGGTTTTAGGGCTTAGGGTTTAGGAGCTCCAATGCTTCATTTCCCCTCAACCTAACAACTTCTCCAACCACTGCCGCCGATCATCTCTCATCCTCGCCGGTACAGCAACTCATTTATTTTCCGCCCATTTCTCCGGTCACCATGTGGGCTATTCGTCGAGCTTCTACGCCGATCAGGTATTCTCCTATTCTTAAACCGTAAGCGTCGTTTTAGGAGTGGCAATGGCCTTCACAGATTTAGAACGAACAGTCTGAGGTAGAGTTTTGCAAGGATGATACGGTTTAAACTTAAATTTAGAGAAATAAAAAGGAAAATGAGAGTATTCGGCCGTGTCTGTAAATTTGTTTCATTTTGCCAATTCTTGATACATATGCCTTGAAATTATAATGTCGTAATGAACTCTAAATCTTTACTTACATTATTACATTGAGTATTGGATTATTTTATCTTCCAATTTCTCGTTTGTCTTCGAGTACATGTAGAAATATATCTAAGAATGCGTTGTCGTGCTCATATTTCATGTTTTAGAGATTGTCTGATTTGGTTGTTGCCTATTTTTATCCCTTTCAGGAACCAAGTATTTGGAATTGGGGCTTCATATACTTTTCTTAGATTAGATGGATTGACAGCTTGTACAGATGTAAAACGGGGCATGGCTACTTCCCATGTCTCATCTGATAGTTGTCTACTTTCAAATTGGTTTCACTATGCGATTCATGGGCCTTCAAGACATGGTGTAGACAGACGCAGTCTTTCTTCACAAGCTGGTCCGAGAAGTAGCGGCGAGGAAGATGACTTGGAAGATGGGTTTTCTGAACTTGAACCCGAAAAAATAACGCCAACTCAAACTGCTGAGGAAGATGACATGTTTATTGATCCAGAACTTATTGAAGATGATGCTGGTGATTCAGTTGGGCCCTCTCAAAATGTTCTGGATTTATCAGAGGCTATAGATGATGCGGATGAAAAGAGACCGATAAATAGAAGGGCTTACTCGGAACTGTTTCAGGCCATAATGAGTAGTCCAGGCTTATCTATCCATAATGTTCTTGATAAATGGGTGGCAGAAGGAAAGGAATTAAACAGATCTGAGATATCATTAACCATGCTTAATCTTCGCAAACGCAGACTTTATGGAAGGGCATTACAGGTGATTTTTCATCATTTTATTTATTGTCTCATTTGTTTAGAAGCTTGCTGATTTTGTCTTGTGGTTTAAGTCTCAGGTAGAATACAGCAGGCTTAGTCTACACGTGAAAAGTCAGCTTCCTTTAGTTTCAATAAGAAAAAGATATGCATTTTTAGTGTATCTCATTACAAAAGGGAGTAATTAGCATACATTTTAAAAGCTTGTGCATTCCATCAAGTAGCTATTATTTGCAGCACCTTATGATGTGTAAAGATCTGCCTGAGTATCTGCGCTAACAAGTTCTGTAGTGGAAACTTTGTGATTCCACAACCCGATAGTCCTATTATTTAGACTTTTCTATTTTTCCAAGTTTGCATGAGGGTTAGTGTGAGATCCCACATCTGTTGGGGAAGAGAACGAAATATTCTTTATAAAGACGTGAAAACCTCTTCCTAGTAGACGTGTTTTAAAAACCTTGAAGGAAAGCCTGAAAGGGAAAGCCCAAAGAGGACAATATCTGCTAGCGGTGGGCTTGAGCTGTTACAAATAGGTATCAGAGCCAGGCACCGAGCGATGTGCCAGCGAGGAGGCTAGGCCCCGAAAGAGGGTGGATTGGGGGTCCCACATCGATTAGAGAAGGGAATGAGTGCCAGCGAGGACGCTGGGCCCCGAAGGGGGGTGGATTGTGAGATCCCACATCAGTTCTGGAGAACGAAACATTCTCTATAAGGGTGAAAGCCTTTCCCTAGCAGATGTGTTTTAAAAACCTTGAGGGGAAGCCCGAAAGGGAAAGCTCCAAAAAGACAATATCGGCTAGCTGTGGGCTTAGGCTGTTACTGTTTGTCGGTAGAGTTTACTGTGATTAATTTCTATACTCTCTTCTATGTACCAGCTTGGTTGTGTCAAAAAAATTTGGTGCAAACCTGAAACGTAGTTTCACACACACACATTCAAGAATCATTTGTTATTCATTTGAAGTTTCTTAAAACAGTATTTCTTCTTTAGTTTATGTCCCGTATCTACAATATTTAGCCTTCAATAATGACACAGGCTTCAGATGAAGATTATTGTTATTGTCATTATTTCCTTTGTTACTCTGGAATCTGAATTTGCATCCTATGAATGCTATAATAATGCTTCAGAAACTAACAATGTCATTATTTCCTTCAACTGTGATGATGAGTCATTATAATTATTCTTAAGGTCGTATCGAAGAATTTTTAATGGCGGTTTAAATAAACCGGTCATGCTTGGTTTTGCAGTTATCAGAGTGGCTGGAGGCAAATAAGCAGTTTGACTTTATTGAGAGAGATTATGCTTCTCATATCGACTTGATAGCAAAGGTACGTGGCTTACTGAGGGCTGAGCACTACGTTGAGAAAATCCCAAAATCTTTCAGAGGTGAGACAATTTACCGAACATTATTGGCGAATTGTGTTATTGCAAACAATGTCAAGAAAGCAGAGGACGTGTTCAACAAAATTAAGGATCTAGGATTTCCAATTACTGCATTTTCTTGCAACCAGTTGCTTCTTCTTTACAAGCGACACCACAAGAAGAAAATCGCAGATATTTTGTTAGTAATGGAGAAAGAAAACGTCAAGCCTACTCTCTTCACTTATAAGATACTAATCGACGCTAAAGGTCGATCCCACGACATTGTAGGAATGGACCAAGTTATTGAGACAATGAAAGCTGATGGCATTGAACCGGACATCAACACACAAGCCATCATGGTTAAGCACTATGCTTATAGTGGACTTAAAGAGAGAGCTGTGGAAGTTCTCAAGGAGATTGAGGGAAATGACCTGAATGAGAAGCGTTGGGTTTGCCGTTTCCTACTCCCTCTCTACGGAGTAATGCAAATGACTGATGAAGTAGAGAGAATTTGGAACGTCTGCAAGTCAGATCCTCGAATTGAAGAATGCATGTCTGCCATTGTTGCTTGGGGGAAGGTGAACAATATTGAAAAAGCCGAAGCAGTATTCGATCATATGTTAAAAACATGGAAGCTGTCGACAAGGCAATACCATGTGATGCTAAAGGTCTATGCAGACCATAAAATGCTAGCCAAGGGCAAGGATCTGGTGAAGCGTATGGGCGACAATGGTTGTCACATTGGCCCCTTGACATGGGACGCAATCGTGAAGCTTTACGTGGAAGCAGGAGACGTGGAGAAGGCGGACTCCGTTTTACAAAAGGCGATCCAGCAGAAGTCGATGAAGCCAATGCAGTGTTCTTTCATGACTATTTTAGATCAATATGCAGGAAGGGGAGATGTTCATAATGCTGAGAAGATGTTCCACATGATGAGAGAGGCAGGGTATGTGAGTAGGCCTCGCCAGTTTCATTCTCTGTTGCAGGCTTACATCAACGCCAAGGCGCCAGCTTATGGCATGGGCGAGCGAATGAAAGCAGATAATATAAATATCAATAGGGCTTTGTCCACAATGCTGGCTCAGGTTAGTGTATTTAGAAAGACAGCAGTTTCAGATTTGCTTGACTGAGGATTTGTTTCTAAATGTTCTTAGATTTTGTTTGTTAACAATGATTTTGAGATTTGTCCCTCCATTCTGTGGAGTGGAGGATTCATTCAAAATGTCTGTGCTTTCTTTTATTTATCGATTTTGGTTACTGATCTTTCAAACCGTTCTGGTTTTGCTGTTTTATCACGATCTAAAATTTGGAAGCTTAAAGAATGCTAATTGTTAGACGAACACGACTCTCCACAATGGTATGATATTGTCCACTTTGAGCATAAGCTCTCATGGCTTTGCTTTGGGCTTCCCCAAAAGGCCTCATACCAATGGAGGTAGTATTCCTCACTTATAAACCCATGATCACACCCTAAATTAGTCGATGTGGGACTTCCATCATCCAACACTAATATCGTGATTGGTTGAGTTATGCTTAGATCACTAACTAACAAAGAAGTTCAATTATGCTAAATTTCTACTTACTGTGAAGTATGAAGATTTGAATCTCTAATCTTAGGGAGAAATAGATATCAATGAGCTATATTTATATTGGCGATGAATATCTAGAATAAATAAATAAAATTGGGACGGAAAAACAATTTTTGTAGTGTGTTTTATAAGACAGTTTGAGTTGTTTGGTTCTATGTGTTTGAACTCTAAATTGTTCAATATAGATTTATTGTAATAATCAAAAAAAAAAAAAAAAAAAAAAATGATGGGTGCTGAAGGCTGGTATGAGATTGTTGTGTTGGTGAAAAGTTAGAGTGGTGTGGTGTGGTGCGGGATTAAAAACGAAGAACAGACAAAACAGAAAACAGAGGAAGAGGGAAAGCAGAAAACAGGGGAAGGATGTTCTAATCCGTGCCTGTCGATAAACCTTAAGGTTCTTTGGCGTTTGTTGTGACAGCGTGCACATTTGAGGATGAGGAGACGATTGTGAAGGTTTTCAGCCATTGAAGCTCTAAGCGTTTATCCAAAGGTAAGAAAATCCATTTGTCATAACTTTTAAATCTCGATATCTTAGTCTATTGTGTGATAAGTGATGAAATAGAGATTGTTAGAATCGTAACAAGGAGATCGATAAAGTGGTAGAAGAAGTCGGGACGAAATACGGGCCGTAGAGGTGGAATATGGGTTGAGACATAATCGGTATTAATAGAAAAGTTGGAAAATTGTGCAGAATCGCGAGGTTGAAGACGAAGAGCATGCAGTACACGAAGGGTGCGTGGGGAGTCCGCAACTGGGCGTTGGATTGGTGTGTGGGTTAAGCACACCGAGTGTGTGCAGGCACGTGAGGGCGCGCGTGATGTTATTTTGCTTCCCGGTTTGTCCCGTTCGACTCCTTTTGACCTGTTCTATCAAGATTGGCTTATACTTATCTTGAAAATTGTGAAATATAGGTCTAATTGGAAGAAATTGTGTTGATATACCTTATTAAACGTACATCCAAGGGAAAAGGAGTTTGAAACCGGGTAAGTAGCATATTGTTCTGTAAACTAGTTCTCAACTTGTTTTACAACATTACAACATGTGAGTACGTTGTTTACATGATTAAGAGCTTAGTATGTTAATGTGTTTTCATGGTACGAAATGCCTATTTGTATATTGTAACTGTTTGCCCGTGATATAAGCATGCTATAAATGATTACTAGAATGTTCTATGTGTCGAACATTATGAACGTATGAAAGCATGCATCAAATGTGAGTATGCTAAGCATGTTAATAGAAAGGTTATGACTCTAAGATATGCTTATAAATTGTTGAGCCATGACCGATTTATATGAGTATTGTAGTCTACTAATTCGTATGAAGTTCCTGACCAACGCGCTGTGTGCTAAGTCAGAGAGAATGAGTACTCCTAACCGTTGGTATATGAGATTTACATGCTGCCAGAGAAATTAGTAGACGGGCCGTATTTGATCGAGAGCGAGTCTTACATACGAGTCCGAAAATTTTAAATAAGCATATAGAGAGAGTCAGTAACCTAAGCTGGAGGTAGTTGAGATACCTCGTTAACTATCAATGACGAATAAAACTTAAAAACATTTGGAAAGATTAGTTATAATTCAGGAAAGATAAGTTAGCTACTTACTGGGTGATTTAATTACTCATCAAAATTATTTCAAACTTTTCTTTCCAAATTTAGATGATGCAGGCCAATCGAGGACGAGACCGGGCTAGAAACTATTGGGAATCCATGTCTGGGTATATTTGTGTATTTATGCTTTCGCGGTTTAAAATTTATGTTCGTTGTTTTAAGTTTTAAATAGTACTGGTTTTAAATATATGAAAATATTTGAAACTTGTGATTGACTCTCGGAATTTATTATTTACGTCAGTAGTAACTCCTGTGAATCGCGTGAGCCAGTGTTACATTTATTAAGTGTAATTGGTATTAAATTTTGAATTTATTTATGTTTGAATTCTAAACCGAAACTTTAATTTCATATTTACATATTTTGTAGTGTTCAGCACTATCACGATTAATATCTGTAGCAGACTATAAGATATTGCCGTCTATCAAACTTTCTTGGTCATTTTCATTTGAAGCTACTTACTCGTTAGTATATGTTGGTACATTTTTTTCTATCTATATGGTCATAACACTACATATTTTAACTATATGGTCATAACACTACATATGTTGGTACATTTGAAGCTCCTCATTCACCGTACATACCTTGCTAAATCATCCACGCATCAATTAACATTTACATTTCATGCAAGGTCAATCATAACATAACGAAACAACGTCATTTATTATCTTTCGTAAGACATATCTGACGGCGATGGGGCATCATCGGTGGGATTATGGAACATTATGCCAAATCTGTCTCTTGGGCTAATTTACATAATCTATAACTTAGAGCTCTGATGCCAACGGTAACGACCCTAGCTTTCTACTAACCTAAAGTCACTACCATATGCATGACGTAACTTCTTATGCAGAAAGATTAATTTAAAACGACTTCATAAAATGATCCCATGGACTTACATGTTTGAGAAAAGGTTTCAAAACAATACGAAAGAAATATTAAAATAAACCAAGGTAAATATAAAATAGCACTGCCCTGTATTGACCTAAAATCTACGAAATTAAATGCAACTAACCTATGTAAGTTACATGGTCTTGTGATGCCGCCATCAATTGTACAAGGGGTGCGTTGGCTTTACTTGAAATATAAAAGTAGCACGTAACTTGAGTATTTTAAGAAATACTCTGTAAGTGACCCCATTATTGGAGTCGGGTAATGCAAACACATGCAATCATGAATAGGGACCTATCATTTAAAACCATTATAGAGGCGGCCTCCATCCTAGAGGTGCTAATTGGATGTAGTCGGACGTTTGGAGGTACAAGAAACTCTCGAATATCATGCAAGGCATGATGATGATCATTATCATCATAGTGTACAAATCCATACTCATCGTGAAAGGGAAAGTCACTCGATGAAAATGAACATATAATATGCATGAGGTCTCTATACTTTTCATCTTGAACCATTCATGGGACACAGTCTCACACATCCTTCACATATTACCCTAGGTAACATGCATGCATAAGCTTTCGTATATTCATCATTCATAAGATTATTTAGGGGTTGTGTATCAAAAAACTCTTCATTATCATAATGCAACATGGTATTTCATACATGCACTTCATCATATTATGTCATGTCATCCTATCATAATACATCACGTCATCATAACATCATAGTCAATCACATCATTATAATACATCATATCAACATACATGACACATGCAGAGGTCATTAGGCACGTGTCATCATACATAAGACAAGTTGTCTGATCATGTCGATAGTATGGTCACTTACTTGATTATGCTAGTGTCACCAATTTATTCACAATGAAAGTTTGATTTCCAAGTCAACCTATGCAAGTCTATGACATCAATTTTAAGTTTAAATTTTGCAAAACTATTTAGCTAAATTTTACGATGGTTCATGTGTTAGATTTCATGCGGACATTAGACACTTTACCTGATTAGTGAAATGTTTCTATATGTTTGTTATAATATTATTTTCGTACCAATAATTTAAAACGGTTTAACAATGTCGAGATCTTTCCTTTTCTTTGTTCACATGTACTTTTTTTTTTTTTTTTGGCTAGTTTTAATCGACTTTCTAAAAATTGCTACTGAATATGACTTCGTGGACCCATGGAAGGGAGATGTAATGGTAAGGTGGCTTTTATCTTATTAATGTTAGTTGTGTTCTTTACCGATCATTACATCTTTTAACATTGATAAATTGAAAGGAGCTATTTGAGTTTTAAATTCAATACGATTATGGGTAATAGCCTGATTGAGATAAATAGGTTATTATTGTTGGATGATAGAAGTCCCACATCGACTAATTTAGGGTGTGATCATGGGTTTATAAGTGAGGAATACTAACTCCATTGGTATGAGGCCTTTTGGGGAAGCCCAAAGCAAAGCCATGAGAGCTTATGCTCAAGGTGGACAATATCATACCATTGTGGAGAGTCGTGTTCGTCTAACAGTTATAACTTCAGCCACGAATCAGTCCATGCTCCCCTCTGACCTCTTTGAACTGTCTATACACACCCATTCTGTGTATTGTTCAACCGAGAGATATCCCTAGCATAGGAAAGACGACCGTCAAATCTGAGTACACCAAGGTAAGTCATTCACATTCCATGCTACTCCGTTGTGTTCTCTTTCATCGTTGGTAAACTTGAGTTCATGTAAAGGTGAGATGTCAATAAATTTTTGTTGTAGGAACGCACGAGGCACTACGACGTTGTGGTGGGTGGAAGAAGACTACAATGATGGTCGGAAGAAGAACAGAGACGTCGCCGAAAGAGAGAAGTTGGACGGAGAAAATTACGGTTTTTCTATGCAATTATCAAGTTTAGAAGGAGGAGTCCATTGGACTCATATTCGGGTCGGATACTCATATGCACCGACCTGAAACCCATGCCTTGACTCGACTCGCAACTCGTGCGCGTGTGAAATCCCCCCATAGACACGTGTCTTATCTGCAACTGTCGGCTCCCTCGCTTTCGCTCAGCTCCTTGACTAAAAAATGGCTTATTCGGCTTGGGTTGATAGTTTAGACATCAATTCCTACGTTTAGGACTCTCATGGAGCTGATTTGACCTTATCTAAGGCAATTACGGTAAGTATGAGTCTATTTTCTTAGTTTAATTTAAATTAAATTAGGAATTCGACGTTACTAAGATTTTCGAACGAATATTCTAATAGGGTGAAACACCTCGACTATATTTGGAACAACTTCGAGGGATGAAACTGTAATGATTCGAGTTTCTGGAATAAAATCAGATCAAGATTAAAAATGATGACATACCAAAGACAGCTTTGAGGACAAGGTATGATCATTATGAGTTTGTGGTTATGTCATTTGGGCTTACTAATGCCCCTGCAGTGTTTATGGAACTGATGAATCGCGTGTTCAAAGAATGTTTGGATACTTTTGTCAAAGTGTTTATAGACGATATCTTGGTGTACTCAAAGACGGATCACGAACATCAGTTACATCTAAGAAAGGCCCTGACAATACTAAGAGAAAATAAACTATATGCCAAGTTCTCGAAGTGTGAATTCTGGTTACAAGAAGTCGCTTTCCTAGGGCACGTGATATCTGAGAAGGGTGTGTCAATAGATCCTACCAAGGTGGAAGCGGTCACTAAATGAAATCGTCCTATCACAGTTACTGAGGTACGAAGCTTTCTAGGCTTAGCAGGTTATTACCGACGCTTCATAAAAGATTTTTTCAAGATAGCTGCTGTAACGCCCCTAATTTTTCTAAACCTAATTAGTGATGTCACCCATGCATACATAATTCATTGTGCGGAAGCTCATCATAAATAACCTGGAAAAAACACAACAGAGTCTTTCATAAAGATACATAAATCCAAAACAAATCTTCAATAACTGAATTCAAAATAAATCTAAGTAAAACAATACTTAATGCTATAACTTAAAACAGTCAAATAAAGCGTAAACTCCTAAAAATATTCCCTCTCCAACTTCCATGGCGTCCTCAGCTCCGCCGTCAACCGTACATTGGCGTCTTGCCTTTACCTGAAAAATGTAGATAGCACGTGGCTTGCGTATTTTATGAAATACTTAGTAAGTCACCCCACTATCGGGGTTAGGAATGCAAATACATGCAACAAATGAGTGGGACCTAACTTTTCGTAAACTTTACATAGCCTTGGGTGCTTTTCTATTCTGGGTAGGGTTGGGTGTGTGGTACCCCTTCACACACGGCCCATGTACGGGTACATGGATCCACCAAGCGGGCTTGTATACATACCCCCTGGGCCTGACTTGGTGAGGCACAACGTGTCACACGTCGTCGGACGCCACATAACATAAAAGGGCTTGCATGATATCATGGCGAACATAAATATCGTAATTCATTCTTTCGTATCATAAAGGGGAAGAATCCCGATGCATGTGACATACATATATGCATGAGGTCCCTTAACATATCTAACATGACATTACATAAGCAGTGCTAACATCGCATTTACATTTCTTACATCACATGGCGTCTCACATGACTTACATTACGTGGCATATTACATAACATGAAAGTACATTCCAGTTGCATAAACATCTCATGACATGACTCGATAATACTACGTGTATCTGTGGCATCGATCAACATTTTCATGGTATATATTACTAACATATCATTCATAACTTCATATATTATAAACAGTCAACAGTTAACATAACCCATTACGTTTCATAGCATAAACATTCACATAATTCATACATCATATAGTCATATCACATAATAAAAACATGGTGCATGCAGGGGCCACAAGGCACGCATCATCATACAACACGTAGTAAACTAACTCCAACAATAAGGTCACTTACCTCGGTGGCCTTGGCCGAAGTCACTCACAACAAATTAATCCCAACGGTTAAATACGTTCTATGATAATCACATAAAAACTTAGGAACCTTTCATAACATATCCTAGCTAAACCTCATGTTATTTATCAAAATAAACTCCCAACCTAATCTGTCTTTAACGGTTAGGAATCATACTGACCTCGGATGGTAAAACTAACGGCAGAAACAGCTTCAGAAGGGCAAAAAACCTTGGAATCGATATATTGTAGTGATATCGAGCTGATAAGCTTGACGTGAACGGCGGCTCGGCTCCATCAAATCCCGCAGCTTGGCTTGGCAGCTTAGTTGGTCAGCTCGGAAGCTCGGCTTGGCGGCTCTGTATCACTATGATATATCGATTCCAAAGTTTTTGGCTCTTCCGAAGCTGTTTCTACCCTTAGTTTTACCATCCGAGGTCAGTATGGCTCCTAACCGTTAAAGACAGATTGGGTCAGGAGTTTTTTTGGATGAATAGCATGAGATTTAGCTGGGATATGTTATGAAAGATTCCTAAGTTTTTATGTGGTTATTATAAGACATATTTAACTATTGGGATTAGCTTGTTATGAGTGACTCCAACCAACACCATCGAGGTAAGTGACCTTACTGTTGGAGTTAGTTTACTACGTGTTGTATGATGGTGCATGCAACATAAAAACTTAGGTTTTTCCCAGGTTATATGATGTAGTTTACTTAGCTGAGTTAGTTTACTACGTGTTGTATGATGGTGTATGATGGTGCATACAACACGCGCACCATCATACAACACGTAGTAAACTAACTCCAACAGTAAGGTCACTTACCTCGATGGCCTTGGCCGAAGTCACTCACAATAAGCTAATCCCAATGGTTAAATACATTCTATAATAATCACATAAAAACTTAGGAACATTTCATAAAGCTAAACCTCATGCTATTTATCAAAATAAACTCCCAACCTAATCTGTCTTTAATGGTTAGGAATCATACTGACCTCGGATGGTAAAACTAAGGGCAGAAACGGCTTCTAAAGGGCCAAAAACCTTGGAATCGATATATTATAGTGATATCAAGCCGATAAGCCTAGCTTCCGAGTCGACCAACTAAGCCGCCAAGCCGAGCTGCGGGATTTGACGGAGCCGAGCCGCCGTTCACGTCAAGCCGAGCCGAGAGCACGCGTGCGGAGCCAAGACCAAGGCTGCAGCGCGTCCATGTTGGGCTGAAACGCATAGGGCCTACCTTCGTCTGTGGGCCGGTTCAGAGGCCGAAACCCGACACGACTCTGCGTCTTCCCCGCCCGAACCCTCACGAAAACCCTAATCTGATGTGCCATTGCTTTCGATGACACAATCCCTTCCGTTTTCGACGACGGTCATGCTAGTCTTCCTCCTTCGCTTTCGACTGTTTGCCTTCTTCGACACAGCGATTCCGACGTCGACGCTAACTTCCACTCGACTCTTCCTCCAACACAGCAACACAATCGATTTCCAGAACTCGCCGAACAAGAAAACTACCTAGTAAACCAACCCACATGTTTTTCCAGCTAACACTCGATTTTCCCGTATTCTCAGATACCCTTGAAAACATAAAGAAGTTTGGAGAGCAAAAGTTGTTTTCAAGGAAGGAGAAAAGTCGAATATGGAATATAAAAGGTTTTCATAACATTTTCATTTAGGTAATAACTTCCCTGTTGAAAATCGCACATTTTCCGGTGAGAATAAATACATAACATAATATCTTATCATTTATAGAAATAAAAATAAAATCTTAACCAAATAAGGCAAAGTGAAAAATCTGAACCGTTACACTCCTATACAGCTGATGACGACATCGCAAGTAAAGACCATGACACATTCATAAGATAGTTGTATTTAAATTCCTAGACCTTAGGTTAGAATAGGACGTTGTCGTTTTTAATATTTACTTTGTTTTATTTAGCTTTTGTTTGTATTGCTTTAAAGACCTTTTCTTAAACATGTAAGTCCATAGATTATTTTATGAAGATATTTTAAATGATTATTGTGGTTGGGGAGGAGAACAAACCACCGTTTATAAGGGTGTGGAAACCTATTGCTAGTTGTGGATCTGAGTTGTTACAATTATTCTGCATAAGAAGTCATCTTATGAAGATAGTAGCGACTTTAAGCTACCAGAAATTTAGGGTTGTTACAATTATCAGCTAAGGTACATGTGATTGACAGTGACGTAAGTTGTTGAGTATAAATCAAATCGTTTTTCACCTTTTTTTTTCGAGGCACGAAAAGTCGGGTCATTACATCAAAGTATTTGTAATTTTGTAGAGTTTTTGAAGTGTACAAGGCAAAGTTTGTATGGAAACACATGACATGAAAGGGTTTGAAAGAGGTTTCTTGTTTGAATATGGCAAGAAAAGAAGGCTAGATGCATTGATGCATGTGAGAGACAAAACTACACCCAACACATCAAACCCTTTCATCTATGAATTACAACTTAATGTTGAGCGTTGCCATTTAACTTACGCATGCGCGAAAATATGAAAAGAAGTAAATTTCAATTTCGTCAGTCTTCCAGATTCCAATCATGTCTCTTTTCTGACTGGTGTGATAAGAAAGTCGGGAATTGGTTGAGGAAGAGGAAGAATTTGAACTTTGATAAAATCAATCGGGAGCCTAAAAGACGGTGGTTTTCTTCTTACTTAGTTTTATGTCAAATAAGTCTTAAACTTTAAATTTTGTATTTTAGATATTATTTATCTCATAAAAGTATGCTATATTCAATTATTTTAAAAAATAATTGTATGTCTAATAAAACTTTAAAATTTCATTTTTCATGTTTAATAGATTGGTAGATTTAAATAAATATATTGATTAGATCAATTTCATGTTAGATATAAAATAATAAAAAATAAATAAAAAATTTATTGGACACAAAATAAAAAGATTTATTAAAAAAAATTTTGATTTAAAATTGAAAATATAAGAATTTATTAGACATTTTTTAAAATTACAAATAAAATTGAGAATTTGGACATTAAAAATGTTATGATTCATAGGAATGAACATAGGCTAAGTATCTGACCAAATGCATCTCCATAACATATTTAAAGGGTGGAGACCAATTTTTTTTTTCTCGTTAAATTAATAAAAATATCTTTAAACTAAAAAAAAAAAGTTTAATCTAAATATTTTCTAAAATAAGTCAATATTTTGTATCCAAAATATTTTGAACTTTTAAAATACTTTTTAAAATTTCAAAATAAGTTTTAAACTTAAAAAAAAAAATTAAAAAAATACGTAATGTTTCAAAAATATTAAAAAACTTTTCAAACTAAGGTTAAAATGTTTGTAGATAATTTATGAGGACGGTTTTCATCATACATTGAAGTTAAGAATTTTTTTAAAACGGTAAAATATATTAATGCTAATTTAAAATTTTATGGGTATTAATACTATATAATAAATTATATTTTTAAACTTTATTAAAAAAAAAAAAGTTAATGGAACTTTTTAAACAAAATATTAACGATTTCTAAAAATAACCGTAAGAATATTTTTTAGATTTTTTCAAAAATTGAAGAGTATTATTAAAACTCTTCTAAGTCGAAACAAAATATATAGTGTAGGAGTAATTTTATTAATTTAACATTTTTTTTAATAATAATAATAATAATAATAAAAAGATAAATTGTATAGAGATGATTTATTTGTGTATTAAGCAAATATAATTCTTTTTTTTTTTTTTTATCAATAGTCTATATATATATATATTGGTTTTAGCAAACCAAAGAATATAAATATTTTCAAACATAATTATTTAGAATGGATAAATAAATCCTCAACCCAACTTCAAAAATTAACATTTATAAATTATTGAACCCATAAATAAAAGTAATACAAAGCACAAACAAGGCGACATCAACTCCATGGTATTCATTCGACCCGTTCATCATCCAAATTTGTCTCACCTATTAAAAAAAAATTTGTTTCAAAGTAGCATATCTTTCTAAATATATTAATATCGTAACCATCCAAGCTCACTATTGGCAGATATTGTCTTTTTTGGATTTTCTTTTCGAACTTTCTTTCGAGGTTTTTTGAAACGTGTTGGGTTTTTTCTTTCGGACTTTCCCTCAAAGTTTTTTTTTGAAACACTGTTTGATAGGAAGAGATTCCTACACTTCTACAAAAAAATATTTCATTCCACTGTGGGATCTCATAATCCATACTGTAACAACTACACCCAACCTCACCACTAGCAGATATTGTCCTCTTTAGGCTTTTCCTTTCAAGCTTCCCCTCAAGGTTTTTTAAAACGGATAGTGAAATGTTTCCACACCTTTATAATAATGTTTTGTTCCCGTATATGAGATCTCATAATCCACCCCATTCGCTACTCAGCGTCCTCGCTGGCATCTGTTCCCCTCTCTAATCAATGTGAGATCTCACAATCCACCCCCTTCAACCAATGTCTAACTCTACTCCGAACTAACAAAAAAAAAAAAAAAAAAAAATACAGCTATAAATACTTCAATATAACTTTTAACAGATTTTCTAATACATCTATAATAAAAATAAAAATTAAAAAAAAAATTTAAAATTTAAAAGATTTAAGAGAAAAAAAAAATTGAAAATAAAAAACCTATTGGCAATTTAGTATATTTAGTCATATTCTAATGATGCAATAGAGAATTGCGTACCATCCCAGAAATGGAAGCAACCAAGGACTTCTCTTCCTCGTAAAGATTTCAAAAGCCTTCCAGTGTCTATATGAACTTTCGGAACTTCCATGGTCTTCTTCTCCCTTATTCCAACACAACACAAGCATGAAAAACCTCAAAATCACCAAAAAACATCACATACACCTCAACAATCCTTTCCCTTCTCCTCCAACTTCATCTCCTTTAGTGCAGGGGGACCTCTCTGCAAACTTTCAAGCACTTCCTCCGTACAGAGTCTTCTCAATCGGACAGGATTTCCAGCTTCTATGGAGGTCCGAAAATGGTGGGTCTCTCTCAATTCATCATCTCTCTCAACCCACCAGATCAATCTGGTCAACAATCCCAGGGCGAGCTTTCGTATCTGCAGCAATGGTGGAAACTGAGGTGGAAGAAAGCCGAGGTTCGTTTGCTGTCAAAGATGGGGCTATACGTTTGGTTTGTAATCATCAAACAATTGATGACATTAAGGAGATCAATGGCTGCGATTATGAATTGGAGGTTAGGGATCATCATTTTCCATCTGGGTATTTGGATTTGGACCAGAAAAGCCATAAAAAAGATGCCCAGTTCCCTATGTTGCTCATTAATGGCAGAATATTCAATACCAAGAAGAAGATGATAAAGAAGAAGAACAACAACAGTCTTCAAGAAACTGGTTTCAATGTTCCGCCTGCTTCTGCAAGGTATTGGGTATTGTTTGAACAGAAAAACAGCAGCCAAATTGGGTTTCAAGTGATGCTTGGGCAACCCAGCTATGAATATCATTCAAGAGGGAGACTCAACAGGCTTAAGTTTCGATTGCATCGGCTGAGGAAAGGGAAAGTTGAATGGCATTGGTCTTTGGCAAAACTGAAAGGGTGTGTCAGAGTTTCTTCTTCAGAAGAGGAAAGAGAAGACTTGAAAGCACCCGAGGAATTTGAAGCATTCAACAGGGTATGCTTGACTTATTCAAGTGAAGAGAAGGAGAGATTCTTTGGTTTTGGAGAGCAGTTCTCTCACATGGACTTCAAGGGAAAAAGAGTGCCAATCTTAGTTCAAGAACAGGGTATTGGTAGAGGAGATCAACCTATCACTTTTGCAGCTAATCTGGTTAGTTACAGGTAAGATAAACAAACAGTATACTTATATATATATATATATATCTTAGTTCTAAAACTTAGTTGGAACTTTTTTTTTTTCACCTCAGGGCTGGAGGTGATTGGAGTACTACCTATGCTCCTTCTCCATTTTACATAACATCCAGAATGAGGTCTCTGTACCTTGAAGGATACGAGTACTCTGTATTTGATCTAACAAAGAACGATATGGTTCAGATTCAGGTACTCTTTCAATATCTATAGCTCTTTACTGCCTTTCTTCAACCTAAGAAGCCATGAAATATTTGAAAAGTAGAAGGTAAAAAAGAAACATAACAAATATACTATAAATAAAAGCAAGAGATTTGTTTTAACACAAAGTTATAATGTAAAGAGAAAAGATCTAAATTCTAGCACATGTAAGGCGCTCATATAAGAATTTTAAACTTACAGTTTTCCTATTTTCTGGGAACCGGAGATGGCAGATTTATGGAAATTCCATTCAAGGAAGGATATTGCATGGGAACTCGCCATCAGAGCTTATTGAACGTTTCACTGAGACCATTGGGAGGCCTCCAGAGCTTCCTGGATGGATAATATCAGGTGCTGTGGTAGGGATGCAGGGTGGCACTGATGCCGTCCGCCAAATCTGGGATGTGCTAAAAGCTCATGAAGTTCCTATTTCTGCATTTTGGTTGCAGGTAGTACAAATTTGTCATTTCCATAAGTTAGTATTAGATTTCTGGATCAAACCTAATGATGCACGTTATATGGTATAGTTTTTCTAAAATGCATAGATATTATGTTAAAAATCACGACTCTCCACAATGGTATGATATTGTCCACTTTGAGTATAAGCTCTCATGGCTTTGCTTTGGACTTTTCCAAAAGACTTCATACCAACGGAGATGTATTCCTTACTTATAAACCCATGACCATTTCCTAAATTAGCCAACGTGGGACTCTCTCCCAACAATCCTCAACACATTCTTTTACGTTCATTCTTATCTAAAAGAAGAACTTTATGTAGGACTGGGTGGGGCAGAGAGAAACAGTAATTGGATCACAACTGTGGTGGAACTGGGAAGTTGACACAACAAGGTACTGTGGATGGAAACAATTAATTAAAGATCTTGATGCTCAGCATATCAAAGTAATGACATACTGCAATCCCTGCCTAGCTCCGGTATTCTCTTCTTCAACACTCAAATCAGAAATATTGTTACTACACTCATGGATTTTCATCTAGTTTTCTTTCTTCTCCCCCTTTATGTTGTAAATCCTGTTTTCCAGCTAAGAAACATTGACACTTTCTTAATGGCTTCATAAGTAGAAAGCTTGCTACGCATTTAGTGGATATGAGCACCAAAATTGAGATAAAATATTAAAGACTAATCATTTCAGTTTCAAATTTCTGCATGACTTTAGATTGATCAGAAGCAGAACAGAAGGAGAAACCTTTATGAGGAAGCAAAGGAGTTGGGGATCTTGGTAAAGAAGAATGGAGAACCCTACATGGTTCCCAACACAGCTTTTGATGTGGGAATGTTGGATCTTACGCACCCAAATACTTCCAGTTGGTTCAAGGAAATTCTACAAGAAATGGTGAATGATGGAGTGAGAGGATGGATGGCTGATTTCGGCGAAGGCTTGCCCATAGATGCCACCCTATATTCAGGTTATACTAAGAAAAAATGACTGTTCAATGCTAATATTGGTACTTAATTTCAAAATAACTACCTAAGGGGGAGTTTTTACCTTGATTTTCTTAATATCCATGACAAGAAAAGAGATTCTTATATAATGTATAGTACTTTATTGTTAAAATCTATCACAGAAATCATGATAAGTCGTTTCCCTGGTTAGAGATGAACTGGAAAGGAAGGAATTATTTGCATTGATCAATCTTGCATAGTTTCTTGAATATTGACCATCCAAGTTGAAATGAACATGAAATTTCGTAATTCCCACAAAGCAGGGTCATCACATGAGTTCCAGATTCCCTATTTTTTCTACATTTTTGTCTGCATCCTGGACAGTAACTTAATTCAGTTTTTTGTGAAAATCGATGTAACCAATGTACTTCCCCACCTGTGAGATATTACTATTACTCACAGATTCAGAACCATAATTTCAGGTGAAGATCCTATTACTGCACATAACAGATACCCAGAAATGTGGGCGCAGATAAACAGAGAATTTGCAGATGAATGGAAAAGTAAACTTGTTGGTAAGGAGAAAGAAGACCCACAAGAGGCCTTAGTTTTCTTCATGAGAGCTGGTTTCAGAAACAGTCCCAAATGGGGGATGCTATTTTGGGAAGGAGACCAAATGGTAAGCTGGCAAGCCAATGATGGGATAAAGAGTGCTGTCACTGGCCTTTTAAGCAGTGGACTTTCAGGGTATGCTTTTAATCACAGTGATATAGGAGGGTACTGTGCAGTAAATTTACCGTTCATCAAGTACCGAAGAAGTGAGGAACTGCTTCTACGATGGATGGAGTTAAACGCTTTTACCACTGTTTTCAGAACCCATGAAGTAAGTTACGAACAAACTTTACTTTTTTTCCCTTGTTTTCTCTGCCCCTTTCTCTGACAAGAATCAAAACCTGAAAAAACATTATGTGCGACATCAAATTTACCATCAAAGCACAAAATGCTGAATGCATAAGGAGCAAGCTTTCAAGATTGCATTATCTTATCTTCTTAAAAATTCCCCAAACAAATGGAAGCTTAAAACCTCCACCGAGATTTATATCAAATCAACTATGGTTTGCATCCAAATGAAAGGGAAGACTTAGTTATCATATATATACTCTTACAACTATGCAAAACTTGCATCGGAATATCGTTATCCTTTACAAATTTCCAATATACACAGTCTTGTTATTGTTAAGTCATGTTTTTCAACTGTCTTCTGCATGCAGGGAAACAAACCTACCTGCAACAGCCAATTCTACTCGAACGACCGAACATTGTCTCAGTTTGCTCGCTTTGCCAAGGTCTATTGTGCATGGAAGTTCTACAGAATCCAACTTGTGAAGGTAAATAAGAAAACCTTTTACATTTAATCTGCAACTTCTATATTTTCAAACTCCACGCAGATCTTATGACCCTAAACAATACAGGAAGCCGCTCAAAGGGGCCTGCCCGTATGCCGCCACCTATTTGTTCACTACCCAGAAGATGAGTATGTGCTCACATTGGGTCACCAGCAGTTTTTGGTTGGTTCTGAGATCCTAGTTGTGCCTGTCCTTGACAAAGGCAAGAACAATGTAAAAGCCTACTTTCCTTTGGGAGAAAGTTCTTCATGGCAACATATATGGACAGGGGAGATATATGCTAAACCCGGCTGCGAAATTAAAGTAGACGCTCCAGTTGCCTATCCTGCTGTCTTTATCAAGGTTGGCTCCGTTGTTGGGGAAACCTTCATTAGAAACCTGAAATCTTTTAACATTCTTTAGGAAAGCGACTCTTAAAACTGTGGGTTGCTTACTATTCATTGAATTTTAATCTAGATTACATTTCTTGCACCTATACTTCATCACTTTGATGTTTTAATTCGTTAAAAATCCAATTAAATTAGAACTGAAAACTGGGAATGAACCTACATGGATACTTGATATGTATTCCCAGAGCTAAGATGAGACTATAACAGTGATGATTTTACGAAGTTACAATGTGAGATTCTACATCGGTTTGGGAGGAGAACGAAAAATTCTTTATAATGGTGTAGAAACCTCTCCGTAAAAAACACGTTTTAAGAACCTTGAGGGAAAGCTCGAAAGGGAAAGCTCAAAGAGGACAATATCTGCTAGTGGGGGAACGCCCTAAGAGGACAAGATCGAAGAAGTCCAAAGAGGGCAATATCTGCTAATGGGGGAACGCCCTAAGAGGACAATATCGAAGAAGTCCAAAGAGGATAATATCGAAGAAGTCCAAAGAGGATAATATCGAAGAAGTCCAAAGAGGACAATATCTGCTAGCTATGGAAAGTCCAAAGAGAACAATATCGCTAACAGTGGACTTGAGTTATTACATATAAGGAACTGAGATCAAACGAACAATAGCAGATCAAAGGAACAATAGCGTAGGACTGTACTGTACATGACAGAATAAAAACTAAAATTATGTGCTTATTTTAATCAAGGTTTAAAAAGCAAGTTTGGTAAATGTACTTTCATTGAACTAATGATCCTGTCCTTCGATAAAAAGATGAGAAAAATCCCAAGAAGTTTTCTCGTCCAAGGATCAAAACCAGTAACGCAAAACATATCTTGCCAGTCAATCTGAATCCCTAACCATCTGAACTTACGAACCACTCCCAACCAGTTTTCATGAGAATGTAGAATACCGGACGATACTATCATCCCTCACATCAGATCATCATTTCCATCAAACACAGTGCACAAAATAAAACAACCATACTGACAATGCATAAACATCTCAAGCGCATGCTTCATTACAAATACAGAACCTCGCAGCAATGGGGATTGTAATGCTAATAAACACCTAATACGATTAAGACCGTGCATTCGAAGTGGAAAACTAACATAGTATCGCCTTGCATACAACATTATTCTGCGAAAACCTTAGCAGAACTACCTAAGGGAATTGCAGAGTTTAAAGACGAAAATATGAAAGAGATGATAAAACTTACTTCTATGATGAGCGATTGTGCTCCCATGGCGGAAGATCGCCTATGAAAAATTTGGGTCCTGGAAGCTGGGATTTAGATTCGTATACTCGAAATGGATATTCCACTTGGGGGAATTTTCGCACATACCCAAACATATTCTTTTGAATAATATATATATATATGGTTCGCTGGGTTAGCGTACTGCGGGACCCACCCAAACGAAGAGGGAATTCCTACTGATTAAATTTTTAAAAATTATATTGATAGAACATTTTAGATATATATATATACACGTTTTTCTTATAAAATATATTAATTTATTATATTTTTTTTACCATTTTTTAAATAAAAATTATACTAAAAATGAAAACTTTATAACTATTTTATTAAAAGAATAACAAATTGAGAAAAATTGACGGTGGGAACTCGATCCCCACAAATTTTGGGGTGAAGAATCCCCGCGTTCTATCTCCGAGAAAATAGATGAAAAATTTCAAAGCGATGGGAACTGATAAGCAACCTCATCATAATACTTATGTTCTAAATTTTTGTTCAAAAACCATTTAGACTCAATTTTAGTTTATCGGGATTTAATTTATTTAAATTTTGTATGTATTTAGTTAACGTTTGATAGAAAGTGTGGTGGAGCCTATTAGAGAGATTGTCGAGTAGTCGCAATAAAAGATTTGCCTAGATTGATGAGTACACTTCGAGACATGGTTCATATATGTCTTAGGAATCCGAGTACACTTCAAACTTATGCAGAGATCACGCAAGGAGTGCACGGACTACAAAGATAATAATTGACTGGTTAGATAGTCCAAGAACCCCGAACAAACTCTTATGAGTTAAGATAAACTCCTATAAGTCGAGTGGTACAATTCGATACTTCAAACCAAGCTTCGATCGTTCTTAGATAGCCAATGAGAAAACAGGGTCGTCTAAGTTGTCTAAATATGTGTAAAATTATACAACATCAGGATGGGGCAAAAAGGAGAAACGCAGAATGGAGCCAAGCCAGAAACATCCAAAACTTGCTCCAACAACATTTCATGCATCAAAATGACATCTCAACTGTACCACCCTGGAGTCCCCTAAATTTTTCTCCTTCTATACGGACCAATGAGCACAGCGCTCCCATGGCGTGGGCCTGATTCAAAGCTATGTTCATCTGCCGAACACCATCGACGACGATGTAAATCATGATGAATGCCAATGAGATAAATACTTCAACCAAGCAAGTTCCAAAGCTGACCATCCTGTTCCTACCCTTCTTGGATTAGAATCTAATATCATATACTTATATATCTAGATGCCCGAGATTGATCATATTTGCAGATTTCTGAATAAGTTCCTTTCGGAAATCCACCTGGGAAAAAAAAAACCCATATAAATTCACTTATTAGAACAGATCGACTTGTGGAGATACAATGCCAAGTAAATTAGACTAATTAGTGACGTCACTCATGCATACATTAATCACATATGCGGAAATTCATAATAAATACTTTCAAACTAAACTCAGGGAAGTCAAAGATAGATAATGACAGCAATATCATTGAATTTAATTAGTAGTTGTTAGGTGTTTTTAATGCAATTTGTTTTGTGTCCCAAAACTATGTTGGACTATGAGATCCCACGTCGGTTGGGTAGGAGAACGAAGCATTCTTTATAAGGGTGTAGAAATCTCTCCCAAGCAGACGCGTTTTCAAAACCATAAGGGGAAGACCAAAAGGAAAAGTTCAAAGAGAATAATATTTGCTAGCGATGGGCTTGGACTGTTACAAATGGTATCAAAGCCAAATTCTGGGCCATGTGTCAGCGAAGAGGCCAAGCCCCAGAGGGGGGTGGACACGAGGCGGTGTGCCAGCAAGGACACTAGACCCCGAAGAGGGGTGGATTGAGGGGTCTCACATTGATTGGAAAAGGGAACGAATGCCAGCGAGGACACTGCGCCCTGAAGGGGGTGGTTTGTGAGATCCCACATCAGTTGGGGACGAGAACAGAGCATTCTTTATAAGGGTGTGGAAACCTCTCCCTAGCTGACGCGTTTTAAAAACCTTGAAGGAAAGCCCAAAGTGGACAATATTTGCTAGCGGTAGGCTTGGGCTGTTACACTTTTCACCTAAACATAGCGAATAACCAATGGGCATGGACAACAGACAAATACGATGTTAAAGGCACAAAAAAACTATGGAGGCTTTCTTAAGTAAAAGAAATCGATGCTAATCTTCTCGAGTTAAATGGATTGACCAGTATCTAATATACTTCTGTTGATATGGTGTCTTATTTGTCAATTGAGCAACTTTTAACGTGTAAGAAAATACCAAATTGATGCAAATGGTGCCTACTGCTGAACTGGATTGAAGTTAAGCAGTTGTGTGGGTATGAGCTACTTACTCGGGCACCCATAAGAGATGAAAATACGACATTTGCTTCTGCTGCATCCTCAATTGCCAACTGCTTCAGCATCCTTTGTTCTGGGTCCATTGTTGTTTCCCATAGTTGGGCAGGCATCATCTCTCCCAAACCTGAAGTGGAAGAATATTTAGCGTACTTACAAAACCTGAATATTTTAAAAGCATACTAACATGGGAACTTTAGCGGGTGTACTAACTTGCTATTATATAACAACAGCTTATTAGTATTAACATTATTTCATTATAGGAAAATATAACCTTCATCACAAAATGTGAAGTTAAAAAACAGCTAGATCAGTTTTACACGGCCTTAAAATTGGAGCGCCTTACAAAATTCCTTTTGTAACATCCCTTTCCCTCTTGTCCACTCTTTAGATTGGAGGCATTTTGTTTGATCCCTCCCGTTTTGGCTTAGGGGTTCCTCACCTCCCTCTACTATAACAGCCCAAGCCCACCGCTAACAGATATTGTCCTCTTTGGGCTTTTCCTTTCGGACTACCCCTCAAGGTTATAAAACGTGTCTGCTACGACACTGGGCCCCGAAAGTGAAAGCCAAAGAGGACAATATCTGCTAGCAGTAGGCTTGGGCTGTTATAAATGGTATTAGAGCCAGACAATGGACCATGTGCCAACGAGGAGGCTGAACCCCGAAGGGGAGTGGACATGCGGCAGTGTGCCAACAAGGACGCTGGGCCCCAAAGGGTAGGGGTCCCACATCAATTGGAGAAGGAAACGAGTACTTGTGAGAACGTTGAGCCTCGAAAGGAGATGGATTGTGAGATTCCACATCGGTTGGGGAGGAAAACGAAACATTTTTTATAAGGGTGTGGAAACCTTTAAAATCCTAAAAAGGAAAGTCCAAAAAGGACAATATCTACTAGCGGTGAGCTTGAGCTGTTACATTTTTATTTTCTCTCTTCCAAATTTCCTAATTTTTTTTTTTTTTTTAAAAAAAAAGAACAAATAAACAAAACAGCCAGCGTAGTGGAAGATAAGTCCATTTGGTCCAAGCATTAACACCACTTATTGTAACTATATTATTTATACATTTTGCACAATGGGAAGATAAGTCCTCGTAGAGAATATATGGGAGTGCTTTTAAAATAAATAAGGTCAGCAAATGTATCTCACTTGAAGTACTTACAAATGACTTTGGTGTCTAGATCTACTCTCTCAAGTACCTTTTGAAATGCTTTCAACCAAGCAATTGGGCCAAAAGCAGTGCTTTACTTTTAACTTTTACCAAGAGCGTGAGATCCTACATCAGTTTGGGAGGAGAACAAAACATTCTTTATAAGGGA
The DNA here is from genome assembly GCA_018691285.1 of Cucurbita argyrosperma subsp. sororia. Lineage (NCBI taxonomy): Eukaryota > Viridiplantae > Streptophyta > Magnoliopsida > Cucurbitales > Cucurbitaceae > Cucurbita > Cucurbita argyrosperma. The sequence goes on from CM031883.1 coordinate 1,849,272, forward strand.
GTGGAAACCTCTCCCTAACAGACGCGTTTTAAAAACCTTGAGAGGAAGCCCTAAAGGGAAAGCCAAAGAGGACAATATCTGCTAGCGATGGGCTTGGGCGGTTACAGAAAGCATCTTTATTCTTACACCAAACCATGGTGATTTTATGTATCTTTATTCTTACACCCAACCATGGTGATTTTAAGTGTGAGATGCCTAAAGCACCCTCAAACATTAGCATAACTCAACACAAAACAAGGATTAAAAGCCACCAAATGGTATGTATGATATCATGTAAAGAGGCAACGGATCCATCAAAGACATCAATGAGGTGGAATCAATACTACTTTGAATACCTTTGAACCTCTGAATATTATATGTTGCATTTGAAGGGAAGGAACTTTGAAGCCTTTTTAGCTCCTTTTCATCATAGCAATAGTACGCTTGCTTCCCCCTCTCAACCTGGTGATTTCCAAGAAAAAAAAAAAAAAAAAGGAATAAGGCAAAGAAATCAACCACAAAAAGAACTAAAACTAAGCATGATTCCGCATCTCTGACCCATCAAGAGGGAAAGCGAACCTTGTAAAGAGGTGGAACTCCAATATAAATACAACCTTCGTCAAACAAAGCTTTCTGTGATCAAGAACAAAACATCAAATTCGTTTTCGTTCAATTAAATTGTGCATTTCAAGTTTGCTTTTGCATCTCACATGTCCCTAGCAATAAATCATAGTGACAATTACTGTACCTGATATCTAAAGAAAAATGTTAAGAGCAGAGTTCGGATATGAGCACCATCTACATCAGCATCCGTCAATATGATTATTTTATGATAACGAAGAGCCTCCTTTTTAAAATCTTCCCCCTGATGCCAAAAGTAAATGCAAAATCTAAGGAAAAAGTAATAATTTAAAACAATTTAAGGACAAAAAATATTATAAACCTTGACTCCAAGTCCAAGAGCAAGAATTAAATTCTGAATCTCTTCATTTTTGTACATTGCAGCCTCGTCTTTCCTCTCAATGTTTAAGATTTTTCCCCTCAAAGGGAGAATAGCCTGCATTGAGCATTTATAACAAATTAAGGATACCATGCAAGTACATTCATTTTTGTATTATTATGCATGCAAGTACTTGACTATAGATTGTACGATAAACCTGATTTCGCTGATTAAAAATGAATAAACTGAAGTGACTAAAGGACTGGAGTATTATAAAAAGGAAAAGGACAATATATACGGTATAAAAATCATATGTATCCATTTTTTAAGAATATTACATCACATGTAGGTTAAGACATGCAGAATTGTCAAGAATATTAAAAATAAAACAACATAATTGGGTTCCTTAAACCCCTTCACCCTATTGTATGCGTAGCTACTTTTTGAGTATGCTCTTTTAGTATTCTAATAACAACTCTAATATTTTCCCACTAATAAATGGTAACGGCCCAGGCGCACCGCTAGCAGATATTATCCTCTTTGGACTTTCCCTTTCGAGTTTCCCCCCCAAAGTTTTTAAAACGCATATGCTAAGAAGAGGTTTCTACAGCTTTATAAAGAATGCTTTGTTCTCTCCAACCGATGTGGAATCTCACATAAACCTTACACCGCCCCAAAAAGTACTTTCTCTCCAACCGAGGTGCCATAGGTGGAAAGAAAACCATAGGTCAAATTATTAGTTTTTAACTTTTTTAATAAGAAACAAAAGAATACATATGGCCGAGAAGATTATACAAAAGGGAAAATGAGATATTCCTGTTAGGATTAGATTTGATCTAGTTATTTGAATTAGATTTGATTTAGTCATATCAAATTTGATTCTGCTATATAATAGCGAATTTCATTCTTCAATAGAAAGTGAGATTTCTTCCAATTTATCTGATCTTTCCAGTTTTCTCTCCCTGTTCCTAACAATATGGTATCAGAGCTATGCCCTAAACTAGTTAAAGCAAGAAGCTGCAGTCTTCTATGTGTGTCATAATAAAAATATGTCGATGGAGAGTCCATTTGTGCAGTCTGCTGGAGGAAGGAGTCAAAGTCGTGGAAGCTTTTGAGGCAGAGGAAGGGGACGAGGCAGACAAACCTTCAACAAGGCCACAGTGGAGTGCTATAACTGTCACAAGCTAGGACATTTTCAATGGGAATGTCAAAGCAATACCAGACGAGGCAGACAAACCTTCAACAAGGCCATAGTGGAGTGCTATAACTATCACAAGCTAGGACATTTTCAATGGGAATGTCAAAGCAAGGAGAAGGAGACAAACTATGCAGAGACTCAAGAAGAGATGTCGTTGATGGCTTACGTGAATATGAATAAGGCCAATAGAGAAGATATGTGGTTCCTTGACTCGGGATGTAGCAATCATATGTGTGGGAAGAAGGAATATTTCCAAATTTTGATGGAAGTTTAAGAGATTCAGTGAAGCTGGACAACAACTCAAGCATGGAGGTAATGGGAAAAGGTAATGTACAGTTGCAAGTGAATGGAATCATACTGATAATCACAGGAGTGTTCTGCCAGAGCTGAAGAACAATATGCTGAGTATTGGGAAATTGCAAGCAAAGGGGCTTAGCATTTTATTTCAAAATGGAACATGCAAGGTGTTTCATCTTAAGAGAGGCTTAATCATGGAGACAAAAATGTCTTTGAATCGAATGTTCGTACTGCATGCTATATCTCAACCTGTAGCAGCCGTTCAAACTCAATTGAAACTTATGGGGAGAAGTGGTTCAAGGTCTTTGTCATACACTCATCGCTCCAATTCCTATCACCATAATCGGAGAAGCAGAAGTGACCCAAGTCCTTCTCCCTATCATTCCACTACCCGCTTCCAGGAGAAGCAGCCGTTCAAGTTCCCTCAGCCGCTGACGCAAACAGAAGCTTAAGAAAGAGGAAGAAGAGAAGAAAAGGCGTGAAGCAGAGTTGAAGAAGTTAGAAGAAGATGCAGCTAGGAGGATGGAAGAACTAATTCAGAAGAATGTTGAAGAAAGGCTAAACTCTGAAGAGACTAAATTAGAAATACAGAGGCGAATAAAGGAAGGTCGCAAGAAGTTGTTTGATGATGTTGATGTGCAACTTGAGAAAGAGAAAGAAGCCGCTCTTACTGCTACAAGACAAAAAGAAGAACAAGCATGGAAAGAGAGAGAAGAGCTAGATAAAATGGTGGAAGAGAATAGGAGAAGGGTAGAAAAAGCTCAGCGACGATTAGTTCTGGAGCTGCAGCGAAAGGAAGAAGAACAATATTGTGAGCTCGAGTTGATTCAGAGACAAAAGAGGAGGCAGCTCGGAGAACTAAGCTAGATGATAAGAGTTTGAGTTATGTTTTGCTGGGAGCTAGTGAAGAGTCAAAAGCTTACAGACTCTATTATTTTCATCAGTCAAAAGCGACTTGATGAAAATAATGATATAGAAGCGGCAGATGAAAATACTGCAGAGGAAAATATTTCCTCTGGCTCTTTGACTGTGAAGCAAGCTCTCCTAGCTCGAATAAGGCGAGGAATAAGAGACCACCAGTCTGGATGAGAGACTATGCAATAGGAGAAGATTTTTGTGAAGATGATGATGAAGCAGTCTGGATGAGAGACTATGCAATAGGAGAAGTTTTTTTTGTGAAGATGATGAAGCTCACTCGGCCATGTTTACCACTACTGAACCTGTAAACTTTGAAGACGCATTGAAGAGTGAGAAATGGAGGCAAGCCATGGATCGCAATAAACAGAAATGGCACATGGGAATTGTTGAAGTTACCTGAGGGTGGAAGTTTGTTAGAAAACATTAGATATAAACTGATTACTATTCGTGTTCAATTTAAGGGAGGAATTGTTAGGATTAGATTTGATCTAGTTATTTGGATTAGATTTGATCTAGTCATTTGGATTAGATTTGATCTAGTCATTTGGATTAGATTTGATCTAGTTATTTGAATTAGATTTGATCTAGTTATTTGAATTAGATTTGATTTAGTTATACCAGACTATATAATGGCGAATTTCATTCTTCAATAGAAAGTGAGATTTCTTTCAATTTATCTGATCTTTCCAGTTTTCTCTCCCGGTTCCTAACAATTCCCACGTAGCGAAAGGGTAACAAAAAAGACTCCCACATGGCTGCAATATGAACAAGATCATAATTACAAAAAGACACCAAATGGAGAAGTCTAATTGACTCCTATAACTCATTAATGTCGCATACTAACTCCTATAATAATTCAGCCTAACTCCTTTGAAGCAGATCCCCTGGCATTAATTTTCTTTGGACAAAAACCCACAATAAAATCTTCACCTTCTTTGACACCTTAGCTTTCAAGATGGCCTTAGTCATCTCAATCGATAAAGGGCCATGTTTCAACACAGGAATTAAGGCGTACACCATGAAGCAACCATCATTTTGGAGAGACCATGATTTAGAATCTTAACTTTTGGACAGCTTAATTGATAAGGACAAATTTCTTCTAATTGATTTAGAATCTTAACCATCATTTTGGAGAGACCAACACATTTTATAAAGACAACTATTCCAGAGCTTCCTCATCAGTCAAATTTCTTCTAATAGGAAAACCCAATTGCTGGAGGATTCAGACCAACATTGATAAACCAACTCTCTTTAGAAGTTGTGATATTATAGATCCTCGGGAAAGAGAACTTGAGTGCTCTGTTTTTAGGCCTTCCTCATTTAAAATCAATTCTTTTCACATTATTTTGAAAAAAAGGAAAAAAAAAAAAAAAAGAGAAAGAAGAAGAAACTATCCTAATATTTGGGATTTACAAAGCAAACCAATCATTAGCAATCAGAGGATACCTGGAAGCGCCTATCACGGCCCTGTTTTGCACTTCCACCTGCAGAGTCTCCCTCAACAATGAAAATTTCTGCGGCAGAGGAGGAAAAATGAGATTAAGGATGTTAGGAATCACGACTCTCCACAATGGTATGATATTGTCCACTTTGAGCATAAGCTCTCATGGCTTTGCTTTGGGCTTCCCCAAAAGGCCTCATACCAATGGAGATAGTATTCCTCACTTATAAACCCATGATCTTCCACTAAATTAACCAATGTGGGACACTCCCAATCCCAATAATCCTCAACACCTCCCCTCGAACAAAGCACACTATAAGCCTCCCCTGAGGCTTATGGAGCTCTCGAATAGCCTCCCCTTAATTGAGGCTCGACTCCTTTCTCTGGAGCCCTCGAACAAAGTACACCATTTGTTCGACATGTTAGTCACTTTTTGACTACACCTTCGAGGCTCGCCATTCTTTGTTCGATATTTGAGGATTCTATTGGCATGGTTAGGTTTAGGGCATGGCTCTGATACCATGTTAGGAATCACGACTCTCCACAATGGTATGATATTGTCCACTTTGAGCATAAGCTCTCATGGCTTTGCTTTGGGCTTCCCCAAAAGGCCTCATACCAATGGAGATAGTATTCCTCACTTATAAACCCATGATCTTCCACTAAATTAACCAATGTGGGACACTCCCAATCCCAATAATCCTCAACAAAGGAAAAATATATTTCTCGAAAAAAGGAAAAAAGAATAAAATGCACTCATAATGCGAACATTTCCAAGAAAATTTTCAATATTTTTTAGTATATGACAAGTTCGACAACTGCTTTTTTCTTTTTCTTTTTTTTCTTTTTTTAATATTTTGAGTATTAAGGTCAACTTGCATACTCAACTTAGGAACAACATTTGACCGACAACATTTGTTATCAAGAAAATTCATAGAATATTAAATCCTAAGTAAGTAACTGCCATAGCCTAAACTCATTCTCTTTAAACCATCTATTTTTACCTTGATACTAAATGACCATTAGGCCAACCATGGCGATATTGGATACTCAAAGTATGATTAAGTGCCTACACTACTGAAGATGCTTTTTTCCCGAGAGAATGGAACACGAGACTTCAGATATATATATATATATATATATATATAGAATGAATATTTAGATATGTTATATTATAACCATCTAAATTTCAGAGTGGGTTGGTGAGGGTGCCTAATGGCCCCTAACTATGGTGAAGTCTCACTGGGAGAGTTGCTATGTTACAAATAACTGGAAAAGTTGGGCAGTAAACCAATTACTTTAGACAATATTTGACTAGACTAAAGCCAGTAAAATACTATTAAGTAATCTCCATGCTATGAAGCCTAGATGAAACTGGAAATTCCATCCATATCAATGGAATTCTTATAGAAAATATTACATCAATGGAAACTTGTTTCTCTATTTCCATCCAAGCGTAAGCTCAATACCTGAGTCCTCAGGATCAGTTGATGAGCAATCAGCTAGTTTGCCGGGAAGTGATGATGAACGCAAGACACTTTTTTGTCTCACAAGCTCCCTTGCCCTCTTAGCAGCCAGAGCAGCCTGAAAATAAGAATAATAGAAGAAAATAATTACTTCAAGTTAAGAGGAATTACAAAATGGAATCCCACAATTAGAGCACTTCTGAAAGGAATGAATCATGCATACAACTTCGTTGTCTTACAGAAAATCACCTTGAGAGCATTTAAAGATTTTGAAAGGATTAAATCAAGGACATCAGGGTGCAACTCCAGGTATTCAGTTAGGTACTCCTGTATAGATTGCTCAACTACTTTTCGCACTTCAGGATTTCCCAACCTTGTCTTTTAGGAATAGACAAAAAAGCAAGACACACATTATAGAGGAGAAAGCATAGATAATAGCAGTATAAACTGGCCCAGAGATCAAAATTAAAATTCATATTGACATAATTTTGGAAGGGTACCTTAGTCTGTCCTTCAAACTCTGGATTTTGGACCCTCACAGAGACAACACAGGTTAATCCCTCCCTAACATGTTCACCACTTAAGCTGATATCCTTGTCCTGGAAGAAATACATAATTGTGTTTAGTTTATTTCCTTCTATTAATAATTCTTCAGTTGAACTATAAGAAAATCAAATATTCTTGTCGCACCTCACATGACAAGAGAATGAGGGTGTGTGTGCATTTGAAAATAATCAATTAATGCCAAAAAAGCTACAAAACGAGGAAGATTAAATATATTCACCCTAGACCATATAGTTGGTTAGAACCAAAATAATAATAGTAATAATACTAACTCCCATAATAATTAGAGGTAGCAGCCCAAAAAGTAACATGGAAGCTAATATGATTCTACACTGGCCTATCCTCCTTCCAATCAGAAAAATATATGGCTTCCTTCGTTTCACTTACGCTAAAGGATGATAGAGATTAGTCCTCAGCATTTCAGCATTTTCTTTCGAATGATGACCATAAGCTTGCCACACAAGAAGTCTCCAAGACTTTTGGAGCACAAAAATAGAACTAGGATTCCTCTTCTGGATTTTAAATACAAGATTTCTATGACCACAAACAAATTTTGCATGAGATTGCAAAGTACATTCTGGTTTAAGGACTCATGGAGGCATATAATAAAAATATTTAACCCTGTTTAGAAATATCACATCAAGTTTCTGTTCTGCATGACCATATAGACCACAACTCTTTTTTTTTTATGAGAAACACAGTTTTACCATGTATGAAGCTACAAAAGAGAGGGGCAGAGGAGAGAGTTCCATCTTGAAGACAATTGGGACGTTACCAGAACAAAACCCAATTGACACAAAAAGAAGCCTGGTTATGGAAGGACCCTAAGGTTATTAGAAAGATAATTTAATTACCTTTTATTTTCCATTTTTATGATACCTAGGAATGGGGGGTTTGGGCATTTGGTAGGAAGTAGGAAGGAGAGAGCAAGGAAAAGAAGAAGATTTTTCTGAATAAAGCAGAAAAGTAATTTACTCCATCTTCGTATTTGACCACAAGAATCCAGAACATGAAGCAGCCATAAAGTTAATGCAAAATATGCCATTATCGAGCAAAGGTTATATTCAAATCTCTGACAATGTAAATGAGCAATGCACGTACAAACACATTATGAACTAGATAAAACTCTGGAAACAATACCACCTTAATAATCTTTGATCTCTTTCCAAGATTATTTAGAGTTCTCGTCAATGAAGCCTTCATCCCATCTATATGGGTGCCACCATCAATAGTCCGTATGCTATTAGCATATCCCAGAATTGTGTCTGAATATGCATCTGCACACCTAGTAAACAATCAACAAGGCAGACAATATTAAGATTCTTGCCAAATAAGTGTTAGTTGCCCTATGATTCTTATCATCTCATGCTATGACTGGCAATCAAAATTCACAATTCTGACTTTGCAAAGCCCTGATAGTCCAATAACCAGGTAAGAATCAAATCGCAACAGTTGAAAAAAAAAAAAAAAACATATTTCTAGTATGGAGATTTTCAATCAATTCAGCGTTGAGAGTAATAGTTTCGCGGATTCTCATTGTTCACACAAAATAATAGAAGATTTGAGAAAATCCAGAGAACACCAAGATTAAATGACATACCATTGAAGTGCAATATCAATGGCTACTCCATCCGTTTCTTTTCTGAAACCAAATACATCATGAAGTGGTTTCTGGAGAAACGAAAATGAGCATTAGCAGTGATTATAGTTAGCTTTATAATGTATAGTGTATGAAACATGAAATGAAAATTAGGGAAGACCTGTGACAAGAACTGAAGAAGAAATTAAAAAAATAAAAATAAGAAGACAAAGGGAAGAACAATAAGATGATATACTTTATCACTGTTCAACCATGCCACATATTCAACCAAGCCACCAGCATAGCAGTATTCATTGTATTGGTTCTTCTCCACATCATCATCTTCCTTTGTAAGGGTTATAGTCAACTGCAAGGGTTCATATCACAGGGGTGGTAAGTCATACATTGTTTCAGAGGCTTCCAACATGTAATAGAAACCAATAAGCTATCTCCTGCCACATATGCTTGGTCGATGATTTTCCAGAAAATGGAAAAGGCTGACTAGTATCAAGGAAGGCATCATTTTATATAAATAAAAACAAAAAAAAATACAAAAAGTACCTTGGGGTTTAGAAAAGCTAGCTCCCTAATTCGTCCAGATATTGTGTTGTAGTCAAATTGTATTACAGTAGTAAAGACTGGATAAAATTAGAAGGAACACGTGAATTAAAGTGGAAAGAAAGACCAACAAGAAAAGTTCTTATGCTTGGTAAATAATTGAAAATTAAATCAACAATGTTAAACGCTAACCAAAAGAAATATATAAATTAACATAATAACAACAGAAATATTTCAGACCATGATGGTCAAGTAAAACCTTCTTTGTCGGGCCAAAATCTGATGCGAGTTCCTTGATGATCTTTCAACTCATTTGAAGGAACATGGCATGTTAGAGTGGTTGCCGGCTTTCCACGGGAATACTTTTGGTGGAACTCCTTCCCATCACGCCAAATACAAACTTCCAACGACTGCAAAGCAAGTAAAAATTTGTCATTTTAAAGTAACTACTAACAGGAAGTCGAGACTCTCAACCACCCTTCAATTTCTATCTGTTCAGGCACCAATGGTGACATGAGTTTTATGCACAGATTATTTCAAGTTATTTGTTTGTTCATTGTTGTCTCACCAGTAAAATGAGATTGAAGCTGCCGGTATAAAACCGATGAATATAGAAAGGAGAAACTACAAGTTATAGTTTAACCATACATCCAAGAGTTTAATTTCAGACAAAACTCTATAAAATGGATTACAGACAAACCTCAGACAAGGCATTAACCACGGACAGACCCACGCCATGTAGTCCACCTGAGACACTGTAGCCACTGCTGGAACCACCAAACTTGCCACCTGCATGTAATACCTGTACAATTCAATAGCAGATCAGTCTCGCCACCTTGGTAGGATTACAAAGGAAAAATTGCTCGTGCTCACAGTTCTTGTTAGAAATAGCAACTTCATTAAAACCTGGTTAACTGCCATGGCAGAAGTACAGCCACAGAATGCAAAAATAGAATCAGATTGCAAAGTAGAAAAGGAACAGGGTCATGATCCAAACAACGATTATTGAAAGATTTCTTTTTGTATGGGTATTTGAAAGCACCATAAACAAAGTTGAATATTAAAACTATATGAAGTATGTGAGGGTGCACTCTTTAGTATGGTGCTCTCTTTATAACGATTTTTGTAATTACGATTTTGTAGAAGTTTATCCCAATTAGGAATCCTTGTGTAATCTCCATGGTGTGTGGGGATAGCATCTCCTTTTTTCTATTCCTTTATATAAAAAATATACAAGTCGTTTCCTATGAAAACAAAACCATCTAAATTCATAAACATATATGATTACAATAACCTTAAAATTTGAATCCTTTTGTATTTTTTTGACGAAAACTTGGATTCTATTCAAGTGAAAAACCTAAAATCATTTTCAAAATTAAGGTGCTGTTTCAGTTCGTTACTTGGTATTTTATTATTAAAAGAATTATCATTCAGTAACATTTTAGGGCCGATAGTTCATTGTTGTTTTAGAAAAAAGAAATGCTAATTGCAAATCAAACATGAAGTATGCACAAAATTACTCTGCTCCCTTTTCTCATGCTTTTTACCCAGCAAACTACTTTTAAATTTTAAGTTGTATGGATCATAGGACAATATTCCACCTTTTATTGTTCCAAGAATACACAAATAATACATGCAAGCAAAAACTATTCCATGATAACTCGAGCAAGATGTTGTTCATGAAGCAATACCGTCAACACAGTCTCCAAGGAAGATTTCTTCGTAACAGGATGCAAATCAGTAGGGATCTGCAACATATAATTCAAAAGTTACACAGGAAAAAGTAACTACAATGTTCACAACAGTTACATATTATTAACTTGAAAACATTCGTCCAACAGCAGCATTTCAATCTTAATAGCACATTCTGCATGAAGCCAAAAGTTAAATTTCTAAATTATTATAATTATTAAAAATAAAAAAAAATAAAAAAAAAAAACATTTCCTTCTACAGATATGCATTCAGTAAAACCTTATTAAAAAATTCCTCTTCTTTTTGTAGCATTGATTGGCTTGGAAGTGATTTTCCTCTCTTTTTCTATTAATTTATTATATCACTGGAATGATAGTATGTTTCTCATAAAAAAATAAAAAAAAGTAATCCTGCCAACTAGAAAAAGATTATAGTGAAACAAATCATACAATTTTGAGTATCAAGATTGTGAACAAACTAAATCAAAATTTAAGAAAAATGTTAAACACCTATTATAATGATTACAATTTGAAGAACACTGTTCAAGTTAATAGGAATATGAATTGAATGCAGTAATCTGAGCTTTATGCTGTCAAGCTGAAAAGAATTGAGATAAAATGATAAATCATACCCCACGTCCATTGTCAGTGATGCTCACAGAATTATCTGCATGCAAGACAACATCTATCTTTGAGGCAAAACCAGCTTGAGCCTCATCAACAGCGTTATCCAATATTTCATAGACCTGCCAAGATCAATAAAGACATCTCATCGAACTTTTACTATTCTCTGTTGGGGGTGGATTTTCTCCATATTAGAATTAGAAAAGTCAAATACCAAATGATGCAGTCCACGAGGTCCTGTGCTCCCAATATACATTCCAGGCCTCTTTCTTACAGGATCTAAGCCTTCCAGTACCTAAAAATTTCAAGCAACCAGCAAGAACCAAGATCAGAATCAGGAAGTATGCACCACAAACACTTAACCAGGAAACAAATCCTAGATTATGCTTCGGTAACAATTTCTCCTTCATATGCACTTATACATGTATTTACTTCAAAGACTAAGAGTTTTTATCCTTACAATATTCAACCCAATGGTTGGCTTACGGAAGAGGAAATTTCAACCGATCTGTTGGTTCAAAATTCCAGCAATGGTTGTAGAATTTTAGCTTTCAATGCTATCTAACAGTGGAAGTGTTAAATACATCTTTTTGAAATATCCTTTCACTTAAATGTGTTGTGGCAAAGCCTTCTTTAGAACAAACCCTATTGCTGAGAACCATTGTGACTTGGCCTAAGAACCCATTGGTTATGCAAACTCCTAGCACACTAATACTAAACTCTACAAGTCAATGTGATTCAAATCAAGGGTCTTAAGTTAGGTACAGACTATCTCTTAGGTTAAAACCTTGAAATATTGAAACACTTAAGTTTGATGATCAATCAACTTTAAATGTGATCAATCAACTTTAAATGTCTTTTGAGCATGCAAAACTAAACACAAAATTGCATAAAAGGAGCTCAAAAATCTTAAAGTACATATGTTTGTTTCTGAAAAAGCATTATAAAAACAGGGGAACTAAATGCTCTATCATATACAATAAGAAAATTGGATATCAATTAAAAAGGGGAAAAAATCAATGTTTTGGAAAGCATGGCTTTTCAAGCATGCATCTCAACGCCCCACAATAAAGTATATTCTCCAAAGACCATCATCTCAATAAGCAACATTTTTCTATTGTGTGCATCACAACAACTAAATAAATAACGAACAAAGTTTCTATTGAACTTCACATTTAGTGAACTCCAAAAAAAAAATGGATAAAAGGCCACGATTACATGTAAACTAAAGAAATAGTTTCCATTAAAGAGCATGAGGAAGTCTAAAGATTGTACTTCCAAACGGTAACAGGTGTCATCCAGAATTCTGAAAAAATAGCCTACAACTATTTTAGGCTGCAGCATTTGATAAGCTGAATATTGACATGGAAGGGATTGAAAGTTCAGCCTTTCTTGGCATGCAACAATGGATCTCTCCCTCAAATCTACATAGGTTTGCTTCCTAGGGAAGGTTCTCCATCCTTTCTTTTTGGTATCTGATACCATTTGATGCAAGCTCACTAAATTGGAGACGCTTCCCTATTTCAAAAAGGGAAAGACTTACCTTGATAAATTAGGTATTCACTAAATCCTTAGACTTACTGGGCATTGGCTTCAACATAATAGGCAGGTCAAGGATATCTTCTCTCTAAAGAATCATGATATTGGTAGAGAATTCGTTCAAGTGAGATGTTCGACATTCATCCATCCATATGTAACCTCCGCTTCCGTCTTGATACATAGTTGACCCTTCTAACCATTGGTTCCAAGATAACAACCAAAGACTAAAGATCGGTCCTAGTAAGATCACAGTGAGACATCTATGCATGAGGCAGCCATTGTTGACGCCCCATTCCAAAAAATTGCAAGCAATACTATCAAAGAACCATACCTTCCTAAATTTTTGTCTTTTCAGACATAAAGGAAATGAGACCCTAAAAAGCCCTTCATTAACACTTTAGCAGGTGGGGTTGAAGGGAGGTTTACATACAACCAAGGAAAAGTGACTTATGATTGAATCTTTAAGGCATGTTTATTATATGGTAGATCCAAGTCCATGGCAGGTTTCAAGTTCACAAGAAGCTTTGGCAACCACCATAGGAGGTGTGATGTACATGCATTCATTTCATGAAAGGAAACGACAATGATGGTGGTAGTCACCTTAACATTTGGGCCAAGGTTGCAGACTCTCCACTTCAAGGGGTTTCGGCATAGGTGATTTCAATCAAAAGAAGGCTTTATTTTTAAAAGGGCTAGAGATATTCTCATAGGGCAAGTCTTTGTGGAAAGGCATTATCATAAGCAGACTCTCCACTTCAAGGGGTTTCGGCCTAGGTGATTTCAATCAAAAGAAGGCTTTGTTTTTAAAAGGGCTAGAGATATTCTCATAGGGACAAATCTTTGTGGAAAGGCATTATCATAAGCAATTACAGTAGGCAAACACTAAATGGACCCCATTCAGGCAAGTAGCAACCCATAGAAGGACATTATCAAAGAAAAAAACTTTTCGAGGAAAATTCCAATTTCACTTCAAGAATTGAAGGAAAAAAAGATTTTGGCAAGATAACTGGTCTCACATTTCTTTTCCTTTTCCTAATGATATTGCAAGTCTATGTACTAAGTCTCTTTGGGTCACAGAAACTAGTTGGCCTTGAGCTTGGGATCTTAAGCTTAGAAGACAACTTCTGGGCAAGGCAGTGGAAGAATGTTCTAATCTAACATCCTTACTTTGAAATATGTTTCCACGTAAAGCAAGCAGATGGTATTATTTGGATCCCCATCTAGGTCTTTCTCGGTCAAATTGGGGAGAATAATTCTTCCATCTATGATTTCTTATTTGGATCAGCAGCTTAGCAAAATGATATGGAAAGGCAGCAGTCCTTTGGAAACAACTTTTTTTTTCCATTTGTTCTTATCTCCTGATAATTGTCTAATATGCAAGAGTGGTATAGAATCTATCGACCAATTCTTCCTTCATTGCTCTACGCTTTCAAAGGTTGGCATTACACCTTCGACTGTTTTGATCTTGTCCGTCCTAAGAGTGTGGAAGAGGGTTTGCTCAAATTTAAAGATGAAGACAAATATTTATGGACAACCACATGAGAGCTCTACTTCGTCTCCTTCAAAAATTGAGAATTCAAGGTCATTCTCAAATAAGTTAAATTGCAATTTATAATATACATAAGAACTCCTCTTAACTTTTATTGATTAGTTCAAACATTTTTACAAGCCCATGTAATTTACATGATTTAATATGAGTGCCCATTATCGTTAACATTTCAACAGTATATTCATAAATTTAAATTGCAATTTAACTCGTTGATTCAAGCCCAAGGCTTAATCAAAAAGTTCTTTAAAAGATTCCAAAAATCAGGAAGGAAGAGGAGTGATGAGCATAGCTATGATCAATGTCTTTTACGAAATATGATGCTTAACAAATAACATAAATTGGAAGTTACATGTGCATATGTTCATCTTTTGCATGAACCCAATAACAAATGTTAACACAATAACACATCTAACGTAAAAACATTTGACTCAGAATTTGAAATTCCCAATTACTTGCCTGAATTTGCTCTGACCCATAAGCCTTCAAACTCTCACTTCCCGGCGATGTTTTAGTAGCAGCAGTTGATGACATGGAAGCCTTCGCAGAGACTACTACATTTTGTGCCAGCCGCAAGCTAGTGGGAATCTTCCTCGCTCGAAATCTCGTCCCACTAGCTCCATTAAAATGACAAAGATTAAGAAAAAATTCAAATAAAATAAAATAAAGCAAAAGCATTGTTGACCGCGCAAAATTATTCAAGAAAACCAAAACCAAAAGCCAAAATAATCACATTAGCACGTCTGATTACTAAGGCCATTAAAATGCAGTTCAAAGCTAACACCTCAAATCACAACACACCCAAAACACCAAAACAGAACGAGACTCAATTCATTATCTTAAAATGTAAACACCGCAACATGAGAAAAACATAAAGAAACATATTCTGAACATTCCTGCATATTATCCAACGAAAAGCAGAGTAAAGAGGAAGAACCTGAACTCAAGGAAACTGAAGGAAGGAGCTCGGGAGGCGGCGGAAGTAAGAGAGCGGAGGTGAATAGAGGAAGGGAAGAGGGAGGTTGATGAAGCCATGAGGCGAAGGTGAAGATAAGGAGGAGTTTTAAGAAGAAGAAGAAGATTGCGAAGCGCCATGAAAGGTCTTTTTGTGCTGAAAAATGGAGGGAGGTCTGAGGTTGGGGTTTTGGCTGATGTGAGAACTACAGGAGGATAAACCCCTTTTGTATCGGCTAATTGGGCTTCACATAATGGGCTTCACATAATGGGCTTCACATAATGGGCTTCACATAATGGGCTTCAAATTTATCCAGCCCAAAATAAGCCCAAAACATTTTGGGATAACGGGTAAGTTTTGTAAAAATATTTTAAAAAATCTTTATTATTAATATTATATTTAAAAAATACTCTTAGTAGCATTAACAGAATTTACCTTTATAAATAAAAGTAAAAAAAAATTTACCTGCAATATATGGACAAAAACAGTTATACAAACATTTTAATGTTATTTTTTTAACGTGATATAATGGTAAATGTATTTTTAAATCTTTTATAAAAAGATTAAAAGTATTTTTGAAGTTTAACAAAAATATTAAAAATAATTTTAAAAGTTCTTTTTTAAACCATATTTGAGTATTTTTTAATTTTTTTTTTATTTTTTTTATTTTTTTTAGTTTAGGGTATAATTGAAATTTTTTAAATTTTATATTTTTATTAGACCGTACAAAGTTTAAAGGTATTTATTAATTTAGCCTGCTTTTAATTAATTGAAATTATAGTGATGAAAATTGTAATGAAGCTGCTACTACATGCATGTTATGATTGCTAGTTCGAAAAATCATTCGAATTAAAATATTGTCATGTACTTAAACGTTCACAAAATTCATTTAAAATTGAAAAATAACGTTAAAGAAATAGTGTAACTAAAAATAGGACAAAAACGACCTCTCCTGTCAAATTTAAAACCAATGCATATGCCCCCATCACGTATTTGGACTCTACTTTCATAGCCTCCATGGTTGACGTGGTCGTGGTTTGAGTATTTAAAAATATGCAGTAAGTTAGTCGAACGGTTGGGATCAAAAAATGCAATTGCATGCAAATCATAGTCGATGGTGGGACCTATCTTTTTGTGCCTGTTCCTTGGGCTCTACTTTTTTTTTTCTTTGATGTGTAGTACTCATCTACACACGGTTTCATGCACGTATGCATGAATCTACTAGATGAGCTTGTATACGTACCCCTAAACCTGGCTACGGGCTAGTGCACGCTCAAGCTATTGAAAATCAGTGGAAGGGAAGGAGTGTGTGTCACATCATGGTGTAGCGTCTATATAAAAAAGATATTGAAGAAGTATCTCATACTTGTAACATTTATTATGCATGAGGTGTCGGGAATAAACACTTCATTTGTGAAACGGAAGTATTGGAATCAACTTTGAATTTATTTACAATTAAACCAAACTAAGGTTTAAGCAAATTTATTTAGAAAAAAAAAATCTAGACTGGTGTGTCTACTCGCTCCAATTCCTCTATCGGTTAAATTCTTCTATAAAGTCGGGTTGAATCTCCTTCGTATAGTCTTTATTTTAATATTTAATATATAAAATACAATAAGTATATTTTTGTTTAATATATTAAATATTTTTCTCCATTTATATTTAAGATATATATATATATATATATATTAAAAAGTGATGTGAACCTTTCAAATTAAATATATATTTTTTGGTTTGTATTTAATATATTTAACCTATTAAATATTAATTTGAATACTTCAAATTAAATATATCTCTCATCATTCAGACCTTTAGTCGGATGATGATCGCTTCTCTAGGGGCCATGAAACGATGTTCGTACTTAATAATGTTTATGTTATTTTAAACATTGTCTTAGGATCTTGATTTCCATGTTAAACCTAGTTTTAATATAGATTTCGTTGATGGAGGTGCAGTTAGTATTTTTCATGTTTTTCATGTTGTCTTGTCATGGTCATGCTTGTCCAAGACGTGTTACCTATGACAAAATGTCGGATGTCTTGATCACGTTTGTTCGAAACATGTTGTCTAGATAGGCCTTTACTATTTCATGCAGTGTCAATAAGCCCGTTCTAAATTCTTTCTTACTCACTTTCATGTTAGATAGACCTGTATTATTTCATGTTGTGTAAATACGAGATATATGATCAGTCACCAAAATCATATCTACACCCAAGGGCTAAAACGCCTCATAATGCACTACAAGGGATGTGACTAGTTGTCAATTCTCCTATATCCACCGTTGTTGCCTACTCATTTTTAGCTTATACAATTACTTTCTTTATAATTGTTTTCAACATCTTTTACTCGTTCACGTTTTCTAAAACACTACTCTAAAAAGTGACCCAAAACACGAGCATGCTCGATTATCCACAAACTACTAATTTCACACAGCTGACATGTTCACTCAATTAGAACAAGTGTCCACACTGTCGCACAATTGCTATCCCGCAACCATACATTTGTTTTTATCTCCTCTAGAGTAATTTCTCGTTGATTAGAGAGTGAAGTAGATAGATTCACATGATTGAAATCACTTACGCTCGAGTACCCTGTATCCAACAAGTCTCCACCACGTCGTTACATTTCTATCTCTGAAAATAGATAAAAACATTATTTCGAAATAAATTCTTAAAGTATATCCTAAGGTTTAGAAGCATTTGGTATAAAATAATGAATGGAAATAATAAGGATAATTCTACAAAAGATTGTAGTGAACCCACAAACGTCCATTTTGTTCCCAAATAAATGATTGGAATCAGAGTGACAGTGAATAAATGGAAGAGTTTTGGATAACAATCATGAACTTTAAAGCATCATTATCAAATACAACTTCCAATCTTTCTTTGCAGCTAACAGTTTTCACCCAAATCACATCATCATTTTCTTAAAGAAACAACAGCCAATGAAATTGCTTTTGTCCTTCAAAAGCACTGTATAGATATGTTTTTCTTTTAACTTATTTGGAGCAATAAACAAAAGCATCATCGAAGCTATGCAAAGCTTAGAGCAAAAGACAATGACATTTTGTCTTGGTTTCACAACGATGAAAAACAAACAACGTTGGCATGAATGGGAGATCACACATTAGTTGGAGAGGAGAACAAAACCTCTACCTAGTAGATGCGTTTTAAAACCGTGAGGTTGATGTTGATACATAACGGGCTAAAACAGACAAGATCTAATACTAGAGGTGGACTTGGACTGTTTACAAATAGTATGAGAGCTAGAGATCGGACAGTGTGCTAGAGAGGATGTTGTGCTCTCCAAGGGGGTGGATTGTGAGGTCTCACATCGGTTGGAAAACGGAACGAAACATTCCTTATAAGGGTGTGGAAACCTCTCCCTAGTAGATGCGTTTTAAAACTGTGACACTAACAACAATACGTAATGAGCCAAAGCGGATAATATCTACTCGCGATAGACTTGGGCTAGTACAACGGAACAAGACTATGGATTGACAACAATACGTAACGGACCAAAGCGGACAATATCTACTAGCGGTGGACTTCAGCTGGTACAACGAAACAAGAAACATGCGTAGTAGCAAATGACGATTAACTTCGATAGGGTTTGGAGACCTAGCCTTGTCTAGTTTGAAACCTCTCCCTAATAGACACATTTTAAAACCATGAGACTAATAACAATATGTAATGGCCCCAAGTAGACAATATCTACTAGCGATATACTTCGGTTGGTACAACGAAAGAAAAACTGTGAGGCTGACAACAATATGTAACAGACCAAAGCGGACAATATCTACTAACGGTGAATTTGGGCTGGTACAACGAAACAAAAACTGTGAGGCTGACAGCGATATCTAACAGACCAAAGCGGACAATATCTACTAACAATGGACTTGGGCTAGTACAACGAAACAAAAACTACGAGGCTGACAACGATACATAACGGGCCTAAACAGACAATGAAACAAGAAACATGCGTAGAAGAAAACGACGATTAAGTACGATAACGATTTTGGAGACCTAGCCTTGTCTAGTTTGTAAGCAATACATTTAGAAGAAAGTACTTACATTGTTCAACAAGACTCAGTCGTCACCAGCACTCATTGGATGATTCAGCTACATCAAGTGATTCCCCCCAGACAGCTACTTTTACAAATACCAACACAAGTAAAACATGGCACGGTCAGAATAAGAGAATTTACAGAACCAAGTATGAATCCAAAGGCAATAGAAATGAAAGAAAAGAACCTGAAAAAGTTAAAATTACTAAAGACCAACAGATAGCAATGGGCCAATCTGAGCTGTCTTCATCATTTTTCTGTTGGGAAGCATACGCTGAGTAGTAGCATTTGTCCTATTTTCTCCACGTGCTTCACTGTTTCTGATAAAATTTAAGGCCAAGTTTCGAAAGGCTCTTACAGAACAGCTAAAAAGCAGAGCCAAAAGTGATGTGACAGAACAAGTACAACAGCTTTCACATACCATTTCAACATGTGCAGAATTACATAAGAGAAATCATAGCTTACATTATCATAGGCTAATCAAGCATTTGACAACCTTATCATTGTCTCTTGAAGGCTAATGTACTTAACTAATCTGCTTAAGAACTCACTTGAAGCACCACCTTGTCTCAAGGAGATATCAACCTTCTTCTTTAACTCCTTGGCTCGCTTATGGATTTCGATACCCTCTTCGTCGATGAAGAGAGTTCGAATGGCGCTTTCAACGTCCTCTCTCAACAATCTGTCCTCCAACTGTAAGCCAACCCTCCAGACATGGCTCACGAACCGTGCATTCACCCTTTGATCCCCGACTCGAGGCCAGCAAAGCATCGGAACGCCTTCTGCTATACTTTCAATTGTTGAGTTCCAGCCATTATGCGTCAAAAAGCATCCAATTGATGTGTGTGCTAAGACTTTTTGCTGTGGCAACCAACTAGCTATCCAGCAGCGACTTCTGGTAGCCTCATGAAATTCTCTAGGCAACAGCTCAACCCCATCTGAGCCATTGATTACACAAGCCCTCACCACCCACAGGAACGGCTGGCCACTATTGGCAAGCCCCCAAGCCATTTCTAATAGTTCATCTTCTGTCATAGTAACCACACTTCCAATGCTTACATACACCACAGAACTTGGAGCTTGTTTATCTAACCAAGCAATGCAACCCTGCTCTTCACTTAAGACATTAGTGGAGAAGCTGCTACAGTGCTTTTGAAGAGGCCCTAAGGGAAAGACAGGAACCAAGGTTTCATTTTTTATTTTCTCAAACAAGGCATGTTCAAGACACCAAAGGGAATTCCATATGATAGCTGAAGCAGTTCTTGTTCCATTGTAAATACACGTTAGAACCTCCCTTGTGTGTTTCTGTGTGCTGAAAAGTGGCATGTCCTTAATTCTCAGAAAGGGAAACCCAGATACTGGTTCCTCCATTCTACGTTCTGAAACAAAGTCACTCTCATCAAGAATTGACAGCCCAATGTAGTTTGCGGCGCTACTTGTCCGCAAAACAATTCTAAAAAGCTTCAAATCATCAGCAACTGCAGCAGAAAAATACATGACAGCGTCATATATGATGCAGGAGATTGGATTGAATTGACAGCGCAATTGCATGTTTACCAAGCATTCATGAAATGGGGTTTCACATTTCATGTTTAGTTTCGAAAGAAAAAGCATAACATCCCCATCAAAGGCACTGTAGCTCTCCAACATGCTACCACCAATGGATTCAAAGGAGAATTCAGGGTAATGAGATTCATTTGGAGAGTTAAGTTGTGTGTGAATTATGGTAATGGAGAAACCCTGAGAGTGAAGAAGTTTGGCTAAGTGAAGCATAGGAGACATGTGGCTTGGTAAAGGGCAAGGAACAAGCACCAAATGCCCTTTTCTCTCTTTTTGCTTCCTCTCCATGGTTTCTCTGCCAAATTGGTAGAGCTTTTAGGTTATTTTATAGGGTTCTCTCACCACATTTTTGACATGACAGATTTATTCCCTAATTGCTTGAGAAGTTGAGCTACTTGATCATGCTCACATTTCAGACATTAATAGCAACTTCAATAATCATCAAGTTCAAGTACTGTACCCCACATCTGTTCCTAGTCATAAATCTCCTTTACGTTTCGTTTATTGTTTCAACGGGAATTTTCGCACCATTTTTTATCCTTTTAGTTTGATCTGAACCATGATCGAAATAACCAAATGAACTCTGTTCATATTGACTATCTCATTCTCAAACCTACCTACCTACCAACCATTTGAAACATATTCTATTCTATTAAGCAATGGTTATAACATTATAACTGCCCAAGTCCACCGCGAGTAAATATTATCCTTTTTGGACTTTTCCTTCAAAGGCTTCCCTTCAAGGTTGTAAAACGCGTCTACTAGGGAGAGGTTTCCACGCTCTTATAAGGAATGTTTTGTTCCCCTCTCCAACCGATGTGAGATCTCACAAACCACCCCATTTGGGGCCAGCGTCCTCGTTCGCATACTGTCCTGTGTCTAGCTCTGATACCATTTATAACAGCCTAAGCCCACCCACAAGCAGATATTGTCCTCTTTGAATTTTCCCTTCAAGAATTTCCCCTCAATGTTTTAAAACACGTCTGCTGTGGAGAGGTTTTCACACCCTTATAAGGGATGTTTTGTTCCCTCCTCCAACCGACATGGGATCTCACAATCCACCCCCTTGGGGCTAGCGTCTTTGTTGGCACACCTCTCAGTGTCTAGCTCTGATACTATGTGTAACAGCCTAAACCGCTAGAAGATATTATCCTCTTTGGACTTTCCCTCAAGGTTTCAAAACGCGTCTACTAAGGAAATGTTTCCACACTCTTATAAGCAATAGTTCGTTCCCCTCTCCACCGACGTGGAATCTCCCAACAAATCAAAAAGCTTCAATCAAAATCAACTACCTTCCTAGGGCATCAAAGATTAATATAAACAAAATTCATTATTCTTTTCAATCCCAACATAGGGCCAACAAACCCTAAATCTGGTCAATATGGAAGTTTACTTCTCAATCTAAAACAACCCAATAACCAAGAGCTTGAGATTCCAAACAAATCAAAGAAGCAAGCATTGTAATCATAAATCACAAATCAAAGAAGAATATCATTATTCCTGCTCAATAATCGAAAACAATCCCGATGAAATAAGCACGAATGGCCAATAATTGTCCAAGATCAAAACCAAATAAAAGAGTTAAAAGCAGTTTTGTACAGTAATCTCGTATTAAAGGTCCTATAGATAAACGAAACGTATTGAAATTCTTAATCTCCTCACCTGATTATAATATAAACCCAACTAGTGGAGAATTGAATGCGAGAAGTGGGGAACCATGTGGTGCTCACGTGAAGAAGAAAGAAAATAATGGGGAAGATGAAGAGCACAGGACGATAGGAGATGGCAGAGGATGATGATGGTGCGGCCATGGTGGGGCAGCATTGGCCGTCTTCGGTGGGTGGGCGACAATGGAAGCTCAAATCTTTCATATTTTGTCTAATTACAAACGATCATATGAAACTCTTCGGGAAATTCCAAAAGATAGAACCAATTTACTTTCCACTTCTCACCATGGTCCATACAAAAACCTAATTTTTTTTTTTTTTTTTTTTTTTGCCCTAGTTGAATGTGAAAAGACATTTATGCCCTCTCTTCACCGACGTAGAGAGCGCCAAAATTCAAATACGTCGATTTTTCTCTCTTACCGTTGATTCCCTCCATCTTCCCGGAGTAAAATGACATCGTCATTTTATTCAACTCTTTAATCTGACTTCGGACTTGAAAGTGCATTGAAAAAGTTATTTAATTAGAATCGATTTTAGGGTTCTTTCGGTTTTTTAAATTTTTTTATATTCCCGTGAATTACTTATCTGGTGTATTTGATTAAATATATGTATTACTGATTTCTTATGATCGAGTATCGTTTTGTTATGTTTTTTTTTTTTTTTTTTTTTTTTTTTTTTTTTACGTTGAGGAAGATTTGGTAGCCTCTAGTATCAATGATTCCCGATCGAGATTCATCAATGTTGAAGAAACTTGGTGGAAGCACGTGATATTAAATAAGGTGCCTTAATCACGCCACAAAGATTTCGTGATGGATGACAAGATCGAGGTTTTATTATATTTTTTAATGTTACAGAGAATTATCTTTAACATTATAAGATACAGTTAGATAATAGCCATTATGGTATTGATGACGGAGAGTTACAACTTTTACTATAAATTTATTTTCAAGACTATGAATAGTACGAAAGATTTTGGATATTAAAATGAAAGTTGCATGTTATGAAGTCATGAGCTTGTTTCTTTGCATTTCTTGCGTATACATTTGCATGTTAGAGTCATTCAAGTAGTCTTAATCAAGTCATTTAGTGGAATGATTCGAATCATGGGTTTAGAAACGAGATTTTTTTTACTTTTTATCTTGATCATCAAGGTAATTCGTTCTAAAACTTTCCCTTCAGTTGATTCCTTATCGTTTTACGGGTTCTTACATTATTTAGATCTAAACATCTTGTTCTTCCGAGCTTTAAGGTCTAGGTTGGATATATTTATGTTGTTATTATTTGTTTCTTATTTTTCATTCTAAAATTTTCTTACTCTTCGGGATTTAATATATAAAGAAAAATAATTTTCAAGTAATAACGGAAAAAGTATATAGTAAATGGATAAAACACTATTATTACAACCTACTTTATAACAAATTATTTGATTCAGATCGTTCATGTGAAACATGTGAGTGGGGGTTTACAAAATATTTAATCTCTTTTTATAAATTTGTTAATTAAAAAAATTAATATTTCATAGGATGATCATACACGACTCGATCTTAAACTTGAGTGAGTTATGAACGTCTGCTCGTGAGAGCTTGTCTTTTAATTTGCATGGATGAGAATGACTTTTGTGATCGATTTAATATGCCTATCATTTTGGGAAATTGACTAAATAGAGAGCTAGAAACATAATTTCATGAGATGAAACTCACTCTTACCATATACGGTAAGTAGATGAGTGGGCCCCACCCTCCTTGGATCATAAACAAATTGTGTATTAGAGAATGGGTACTTAAGGGTAAATATGTAATTACAGGGTGAACGAACTTTTGACCTACATGTAATTACAAACAACTCGTGAAAGATCGACTGGTTTGTAATGATTATATCAATGGATCCAACTTGTCCTATAATACATAACCGTCCAATTACAGGACAAGTTATATATTAGATATATTAAATATAAATAAAAAAAATTATTTAATTTGAAGGGTACCCATTAATATTTAATATATTAGATATATTAGAAGAGAAAAATATTTTTATTATATTTGATTCATTAATTGTTAAAACAATTAAAAATATATATATTTGAAATTTGAATAAAATATAATATTTATGTGTTAATAGGTTAGATATTTATATAATTTATTTGGCAAAGATTCTCTCGAAATCTCTATCCGTAGGACTCTTGGGTTGAACAAAATCCAATTCCACAATTTCTCGAGAACTCTCGATAAAGCTCTTTTTCTCTAATCTCTTAGGAATTTTCTCTCAAGAAGCTCCTACGGACCTTAACCTTATATTCGATTCATAACGAGGAAAATTTTGTAGAGGAACTTCTACGTGTTGGAACACACCGAGGAGGCTTGCATGAAAAACTTCTACGTCGTTGGAATACACTCGCGAAGCCTGCATCCAACAATTTCTACAAACGTAGAGTTCATTCTCTTAAAAAGTAACCTGTATGTACTAAGACCGTTAGCATGTAAGGTTAAATCTACGATGAGCTATGCTCCACTACTAAATTCTTTTACGGGATACGATGTAGAGACTGTATTACAAGTACTAAAGTTAGTTTCATTGTAAAGCTAGCTCGCAACAATGCATGTGCTAAATATATATCTATAGAAATTGGAATCTCGTTCCAAAGTACACCTATTGGTAAGTCGATGCTCCATCACTGTCAGGTATACCATGCATAAGATACGAAAAAAGAAATATTGTGATGGTATTTATTTGAGAACAATTATTTATATTAACCGCTAAAAGTTTAATATCTATTATTTATAGTATAATGGTTAATAATGAAAAATTAAATTAAAATTTAAGACCTACAATCATTTTATTAATAAATTATTATAATAGTATTAAATTATCATCTCGAGTACAACATTAAATACAATTATTTGATTTGTAGGCATTATTTTCTTACACATCATAAACAATACTCGGACACCAGAAAATTCAAAATTAAAATTTTTATATGGTATTTTTTAAATTTATTAGTTGAACATAATCATTTAACAATAAAATACCATTTTTTTTTTTGTATAAAAAAAGTGACAGCTATTTTCGAGTCGGGAACCTTTTCTTGCAGGATGCTAGGTGCGTAGGAACGCCCAACTGGGTTTCCGCCTTCATTTTGTCGTGCTGCTATGATGTAACGTGCAGTTGTTCTGATCCTAACAAATAAATTAGGGAATTTTATTAAACGCAAATACCTAGATATTTGCCTTATTACCATAAGTATCTTTTCATATATTGTTCGGAAGATTCTAAAATTAAATTAAAAAAAATTATGGAAAAAATTACTCAATGTCTATTTTTTTTTTTTTTTTTTTAATTTTGAAGTTAACTTTAATAAATATTAATTTATTTGGTATAATTTAATCTCATTTTTTAAAAATAAATAAATAATAAAGAAGGAAAAGTTTTAAAAGATAAATGGAATATTAAAAATTAAAGTGGGACTATGTCTTGTAGGTACATCTCCCAAATTTCATTTAGAGGTCTTTTTAGGCATATTCTATATGATATATATTAATATAATTTAATTAACGATAAAGAATGTTAGTACGACTAATTAATTTATTAAAAAAAAATTTATTTATTGAAGTGATTGACGGGTATCTATAACTTATTTAAGATGATAAGTCTTTTTTGAAATAAGAATCTAGTGCTAGTCCTCTGCATCGGTAATGATAGAACAATGTTTTGATGTTGAACTAAGACTGGTAACTATGTTGACAAATATGTTTATAAGACGGATGAGTGTTCTCGATATATTAATAAATTTGACGTTTCGTGTATGTTGACAAATATGTTAGGTTGAAATGGAGACACGTTGAGAAGAAGGTAAAAAGACAATTTTGCCCCTTGAAACATGGCACATGGGGAAAGAAAGTGTGGGATTGGATTGGGAAGGTCAAATCTAGAGATAAAGTTGTGGTGATTTTGGAGAACCTTGGAAAGTTTGTTGACCCCATCAGTGTTTTTGAAAAATGTTTGAATATCAAATGTATGTTTGAAAGTTTGTTTTGTTCTTTTCAAGAACACCCTCCAATTGATTGGGATTCCACCGTGGAATATATAAAGGTTTTTTTTTTTTTTTTTTTTTTTTTTTTTTTTGTCGTGGTCGTCGTCAAAAAGAAGGTTAAATGAATTGAATACATAATCCTTATACCTTTTATCTGAGTAGAAATTCCTTATAACTGTCTGAGAAATCGATAATTTACTTATTACTTGTGGCTGTGTATACTTACACTCATATTTGTAAACGTTTACGTCATTTTAATTATACTATCACAAGCAATCACTCGTCCATATTGTAGTACCCCTTGGTCTCGCTGGTTATGGTTTTAGCTCGTTATTCTATTACCTTGATTCTTTTTGTACGAGTACTCTACATATTTGTGTCATTCTGTCTACGATTGAAACAAGACGTTGTTTCAGCCAAGTATTCTCCTTCATGCTTTCTCTCACACTTTGGGCTGAGAGGCTTCTAGTCTGATCTATTAAGGATATTTAGTTCTGTATTATAGTTTATCATATATATCATATTTAATCTTTTATTCTAGGCAAATATCTTGTATCCATTTATTTTGTAATTTATTTCATAATTATAAATAGAGAATTTCACTATCATTTAGGTGTAGGGGTTTTAGTAAATATTCTCATGCTTGACAGATGTGTGATTGCTTCTGTGACCGTTAGTGCGATCGAGAGGAGTTCTTGTCCAATCTCCTCTTTTGTCCTGAGTGGGTCTATTCCATCTTCTTGATCTTCTACGGTGTATATCTAGTAGGGTAGCGGATGTATGGACTACCCCCGACCCTTGGATATCCTCCGAGAGACCCATGATGAAGCGAAGGGTTCTCTTCTTTTCAGTGTCTACTTGTGTTACGGTAAACTTGGATAACTCGTTGAATTTTAGATCGTACTCCTCCACAGTCTTGTCACCTTGCTTGAGACTCAATAAAGCTTCCTAGTTTCTTGTACATGGCTATATTTATGTGGAGTCGTTTTATATTCTCCATATATACTTATAAATATGTCTTCAATATGAAATAACCTTAGTAGATCGTAGATTAGTCTAGGGCATCGTTTTAATAATTTTTTATTTTATTTTGGCACTGAATATTTCATCGCATAAATCTATGATATCTTTTTATGAAATTGTATTTTAAACGAATGTTTCCACATAAAAAGGTTACATCATGCATATGGTAATGATTCTGTTTCAGTATAAAATTAGGGTCGTTACATAGGTGTAACTAATGTTATGAGAACCCACGTCAGTTGAAGAGAGGAACAAAACATTCCTTATAAGAGTGTGAAAACCTCTCTCTAGTAGACGTATTTTAAAATCGGAAGACTGACGACGATACGTGACGGGCCTAAACAGACAATATTTACTAGTAGTAGGCTTGAACTAAAAACAATAAATAATAGATCCAACTAAATTCTTTGAAAATTAGAGAACAGAAAACATGATCAAAACAAATATAATAATATATTAATCATTTAATGTGTATGAAGTTTCAGGTCAAAAATTCAATCCATTTGTAGGAGATGGAATACAAAGTTATTCATCACCTAATATATAGAATTCATGACATCCCCTTTTAACTTGCATCTGCTGTTCTTCATACCAATGGTACAAAAATATACAGAACAGGATGAATTCCTGGAAAAACTCGTGTTAGTTTCTTTACAAATAGATAAGATGGCGCAGAATTGCTCGGGGTAGAGTTTTATGACATCATAAAATACAATTATATTGACAATAGAGTCATAAGAAAAAGTCATTCCATCGATGTTTAATCCTGTGTCGACGCCCTATCTGTTTCGGATATTCCTGGAGAGTTGAAGGGTTAGAAGAAACAGGTCAGTAATGGATCTACTGCAGATGCAAGAACAGTAAATACGCTCGGATTCACATCGAGACGGTAGGTGAATACATCACAATGACACTAATTTGAAATCAGAAGATGGAGAAGACAATACGAACTCTTAAGAAACTATCCATTTTATAAACAAATAAGGCACCGAAATAGTCGAAAGGGTAGCAAGGCTGTGCATATTCTGTGCAACCATTTTTTTTTTTTTTTTTTTTTTTTTTTTTTGTGTTTTATCGAGTTCTTTGTTGAGGATTGTTGGGAGGGAGTCTCCATTGGCTGACTAAAGGGAAGATCATGAGTTTATAAATAAAGAATACATGGACAATTATCATACCATCGTGGAGGATCAGAGTCATGCCCTTAACTTAGCTATGTCAATAGAATCCTCAAGTATCGAATAAAGAAGTTGTGAGTCTCGAAAGTGTAGTCAAAAGCGACTCAAGTGTCGAACAAAGAGTGTACTTGGGTCCTAGAGAAGGAGTTGAGCCTCGATTAAAGGGAGGCTATTTGAGGGCTCCATATGCCTTAGAGGAGGCTCTATGGTGTACTTTGTTCAAAGGGAGGGTTGTTGGGAGGGAGCCCATCGTTGGCTAATTAAGAGGAAGATCATTGGTTCATAAGAAATACATATCTATTGATATGAGACCTTTTGGGGAAACTAAAAGCAAAACCACGAGAACTTGGGCTCAAATTAGACAACATCATATAATTGTGGAGGGTCCTTGCAAAGGTCATAAATAGGAATTCACCTGACAGAAAGTGACTGAGAACCAATTACAGCCCCCCTCTGAGCGCTCGGGCGTCGTGGCCTTTGATCGCTCTCCCTACTTACACGCATAGCAGCAAGTTCCTTCTCCATTGCAACTACTTCTCTTCGCATTTTCTTGGCTTCTACTTCCATTGCTTTATTCAAAGTATCGACCTTCTTTGCCAACATCTATACAAGGCCAAAATAAATGTATAATAAGCCATGCATGAAATACTGTAGAAGAGAACGGAACCAAAAGCAAGCTCAATCGCACTCACACACCCACAAGCAGAAATTAAACAAAGAGATTTACATAGTTCGGAGGGAAGAAATTCCCCCACGGGTAGCAACCAATCTCAATAATCAAAGTGTTTACAAAGTGTAATCTCACACTCTCACCTTATACCGTCTCTCAACAAATTTCCCCCCAAATGTTACTCCACAAACACAAAAATGATGCTCAAACTCAATCAAACTCAATCATCCCAGACAACCCTTTATATAGGCATAGAAACATTAATATCATACATGAATCAAGATGATTCGTGTATCAAAATGAAAGATAAAACTAAAAGGGTTATGAACCAAATAAATCAGAGTTATGAATCAAATAAAAACTAATACATGCATAGCAGATGCATTAACCTATTCTTCGTGACGCATTAACCTATTCTTCGTGACGACAAGAGATGGATAGATAATCTTGAAATTCAGTTTATAAACTAACCTCAATGGCATCATCCTTGTCTTTGAGAGTTGCATCCTTTTCATGGCAAGCTTTCTTAAGAGACAACACTTCTTTCTGTAACATGTCATACAGTACTCCAGAAACGAAATCTTCTTGCTCTGTTTTGGTCTTTTCAACTGCGATACCGTCTTCATTCTCTTCATACGAAGCAGTCGTCTCAGAAAATTGAATCTCACCACTGCTTACTGTGGCCGACTTATCTTTTACTATGGCATCCTGCACAAGCTTATCTCTTTCCAGTGATCTACTACCACCGTCAAATGATCTAGAAGAGATTTTGGTAGTCTTCAACAATGCACTGGCGCTATTCGACTGGAGCGATCCCGTGTGTGAGCTTGTATTTCTCCTGGATAGATAGCCATTTGAAGACAGTCTAGACAGTTCTGCTCCTCCAAGAGAGAGCCGTCTGGAAGGTCCAGTGCTTATGCTTCTTCCTTCAGCAGCAAGTTTTGGGTTGCCATTAGATGATCTAAGCTTTTCCTCCAAAACTTTGAAGCGTAATTGATATTTTTCCTGAGTTTTCGATCAACAAATGCAACAAAATTTGTAAATAGTTTGAGAGGCACATACAACTGAAATAATTGCAAAAGTTAATCTTCCTCACCTTCATTTGTGCTTCGGCCTTTGCAGTGCGCTCGGCAACTGCTAGTTTTTCACGAAGTTGCTGCATTTCTCCCTGCCATTGTGTATGAAAGGCAACAATAGTTAAGTCGTGTAATATAGGTATTATTCATGAAACTAAATTACACGTTTTACTATCACAAATGCATCCTCCAATAATGTAGTTACCATCAAGTTCTATTTTGCAAATAATTATGGCCGAGTGTCATGAAGAGGAAATGCAATAAAAGTGACTATGTTATAAGAGAGATGAGGTAGTGTAAGATCCCACGTTGATTGGAGAGGGAAAGGAAGCATTTCCTTATAAGGATGTGAAAACCTCTCCCTAGCAGATGCGTTTTAAAACCGTGAATCTAACAACGATACGTAACGGGGCTAAAGCGAACAATATCTACTAGCGATGGGTTTGGATTGGTACAAATGGTATCAGAGTTAGGCACCAAACAGTGTGCCAGCGAGGATGCTGGGCCTCCAAGGGAGTGGATTGTGAGATCCCAAATTGGTTGGAGAGGGGAAGCATTCCTTATAAGGGTGTGGAAACCTCTCCTTAGTAGACGCGTTTTAAAACCGTGAGGCTGATGGCGATACGTAACTGGCCAAAACGAATAATATCTACTAGTGGTGGGCTTGGGCTGTTAGAGGTACCAACCCACCCATTAGTATATAGATGGAAACCATTTATTTACACTCCATCACCTCACTCTTCCATTTCCTCTCTCTCCTTTAATCTATGACCTAATATTTCTCGATTTCCCTTTTTTTTCTTTCTCTATCTTCTTCAATAGCCTCTTCATCCCCTTCTTCCATTTCCCAATCTCTAAAGCTACCCTCTTCAATCAAGGTATATATGTTATAGCAGAAAGAAGAATAATGGAACCACCAAAGGATTTTATGATATTAGTTGGAGTGTGAGTAAATATATTTGAGTTTTAATACACATAAAGAAAGACAGGTTGAGAATTCGACTCATAATTTTAAAGACAACCAGTGGAGGGAAAGCAAGAAAACATGAGCATAACTAAATTTTTAGAGATGAAGATTTTGTTGATCATTGTTGTAATTCAAATTAGTCTACTTGTTTCGATCGGTTTAGAAGGTTCCCCAATGATTGAAGATAGTATTCTTTTGTCGACTCGTTCTGTATTTGGTGATTCATTGTTCGGCTGAATCTTGAGGGAAAATATATGATATTTCAAATTGGTTCTTTTAGAACACTTAAAAACGGACTACACAAGTACATTAAGAGCATTATACATCAGTTTCCCTAGATACTTGTTAGATTCACTCCCATTTCCGCACACAAAAGCCTACTCCATCAATATTGTTCAAAGTATTCCTTTCGTTTTCTGAGCAGCACCACTGCTTGCTCCTCCTTGGTAGTTGCAATTAGTTAGTACTACCCTAGTGGACAGCATCCAAGCACTTGGCTGTTGAGTTTTGTCCAAGCACTTGGCTGTTGAGTTCTTGATTTCTCAAGCAATTTCTCAACAGTGCTCTGTTTCATGGTCATGCTTGTCTAAGGTATGTTATCCCCGTTGCATGCCAAATCCCTCGTGTTGTACTATTTTATCACTTTCCTTTACCGCTTTCATGATGTAAAGTTTCTTATTTTCGTTTCTAGGAGTATGACGTTCCGGCAAAATCAAGTCTACATCCAATAGACCTGAAACGTCCCATAGTGTACTATAGAGGGATACACTAGTCGTCAATTCTTACTTTCAAACTCTTTCTGCCTCTATTTTCTAAAACTTTCTCCTCCATGCGAGCCTAGAGGCTTGGGTATACGTTGTCCGGTCGAAGGCGACACGAATTTGAGTTGGTTGACTCACTCAATGGTGAGGGTGAGTACCGCACAATCGCTTGCACGCATCCCATAGAAGTGCGATTGTGATACTGTGACACTAAGTGGCGAGGGTGGTTGAATTTTCTCCTCTTTTTTTTTTAAGTAAAAAGAAGAAGAAGCAACAAGAGATCATGCTATTTCTTACAGCTCAAACACAAAGAACAAAAACAAAAACAAAAAAAAAAGGCCGGCGGAAGAACTTTCCCTCTATCCTTAAAAGGAGGGAACAATACCTCTTCTTAAACGTAACCCCAACGGAGTCCAAAAACAGTCCCAAATCAGCTACACAAACCAACTACAGGAACCGGCAACTCTAGAACAAGTGATCAATATCCTCCAAAGCAACTTCTCGAAAATAAAGTTCTAGGACTTAGCAAAAGAGCAATACGAAACAAGTGGTCAATATCTACCACGTATTTCAAATATAATCTGCACTCCAACGAATAGGATCCCAAAATGTAAACTTTCTTTGGATCGTACTTCATTAGTAAGCCTTTCAAAAACCATTTCAATGATTGCCACCCACAATGGTATGATATTGTCCACTTTGAGTATAAGCTCTCATGGCTTTGCTTTTGGTTTCCCTAAAAGACCTCATACCAATGGAGATGTATCCCTTACTTATAAACCTATGATCATTCCCTTAATTAGCCAATGCGGGACTCCCTCCCAACCATCCTCGACAAATTCCTTTGAGAAAAGTTTATGCATAGACGGATGTTTTCCCATTCTTCAAGCTTCTAATTCTCCAGGAAGTGTGGGTTTATCGATGTATCAAAACCGAGCAAAATGCATTCTTATTCTATTTATTTATTTATTTATTTATTTTTGTTCAAATTTGTGTTTTCTTCTGTCGAATCGAGCCTTAATTAGAGGAATTATTGCAGTTTTGATTTCATTTTAAAGCGTTGAGTGTGTTGAGGATTATTGGGAGATAAGTGAGGAATACTATCTCCATTAGCATGAGGCCTTTTGGGGAAGCCCAAAGCAAAGCCATGAGAGCTTATGCTCAAAGTGGACAATATCATACCATTGTGGAGATCCGTGATTCCTAACGCAGTATTTGTTCTAGAGATGAGGGTAGATGTCTCAATTTCTGCTAAAGAAAAGAAGGCTTTAGGTATTGGGTTGCGCCTAAATAGTGTCATCAATATTGCAACAAACAATCATGGTCCAAGGGGTAGCAGTAACGGCGACAATGTAAGATGGGGGCTGGTGGCGGTGAGCTTCACCAAAGGGAGAGGGGAAAGGGAGAGAATGAGGTTTTGTGTAAAATTATTATTTTTTCTTTTAATTATTATTATTATTATTATTATTATTTTAAAAATTGTCACGTCAACATCTCTTTGAAGTATTTAATAGGGATGTTAACTTAGGGATCAAAAAATGAGTATTTCCTTAATCTGAAGGGTAAGATTGCACGATTTTGAAACTTGAGGACGAAATTGACATATTGCTCCTCATAAATCAAAAAGGTAATTTACCCTGTTAATAAAATTAAATGTAATAAAAAAGGATAGACGTAGATGTTGGTTATGGAGCCTACGGCTTATGTATAGTTTACTCAATGGTTATACGTTATAAAACTATACATGATAAATGACATATAAAATAAATGGTCATATAATAAACAACTAGAGTAGAAGAATATATCTGGTAAAGCTATATATGGTAGATAGTTATATATAGTAGATGATTATATCTAGTAAACCTATATATAAGAAACTGAACCATATATATGCCCCTTAGTCAGTGCTTTAAAAACGTAGCATTCCCTGTATTCTCTCCTACCGTACATATTTGAAGTCATCAATATAAACCTTTAGCCAATATTTCTCTTTGCATTTTCTCTTTAATCATGAGAAAAGGATATTCATATTTGGAGGTTTTTCTTAATCCATGTGTAAAAAAATTTTAAAAAATGAAGCTTAGGGATTATTAATGATTGTTAGACAAACACGACTCTTCACAATAGTATGATATTGTCCACTTTGAGCATAAGCTCTCGTGGCTTTGCTTTGGGCTTCTCGAAAAGGCCTTAGACCAATGGAGAGAGTATTCTTTGATTATAAACCCATGATCATTCCCTAAATTAGTCGATGTGGGACTTTCATCATCCAACACCTCCCCTCGAACAAAGTACGCCTCCTCTTAATCGAGGCTCGACTCCTTTTTCTTTTGGAGTCCTAGTCATTTTTTACTATGCCTTCGAGGAAGCTCGACTCCTTTTCTTTTGGAGTCATTTGTTCGATATTTGAGGATTTACCAATCAATTGGCACGACTAAGTTTAGGGTATGGCTCTGATACCATATTAGATGAACACGACTCTCCACAATGGTATGATATTGTCCACTTTGAGCATAAGCTCTCATGGTTTTGCTTTGGGCTTCCCCAAAAGGTCTCAGACCAATGGAGAGAGTATTTGATTATAAGCCCATGATCATTTCCTAAATTAGTCGATGTGGGGTTTTCATCATCCAAGAATGATTACGTAGGAATTTGTACTCTTTTAGGTTCATTCTATTATTTATAGCTTTCTCAATATTGCAATACCTATAAATTCAACTTAAAATTCATACCTGAAAAAATCTTCTTTCTTCAAGCCATTGTTTTACTGGCATCACTTTATCATTTGCATCTTTCCATTCATTAGCAACAACAGTAGCAACCCTGTTGGCAGTAACTTTTGCACGAGCGACCTCACGTTCTAAAGTTCTTCTTTCCTCCTATACAAGCAACAAAATTTTAAGTTGATTGGCAAATCGATAACATGTACCGAAGAATTAAAATAATCGAAACGTTAAATCAGGATTATTACATTCATCTCTTGCACTTTCCGTTGGTAATCACGCACGGCATTGGCAGCAGCACCGCCAGCCAAGACAGCCTCCTCGAGCTCACGGACAGTTTGCATTAGCTTTTCAACTTCGGCAACCTTTTGTCTGTGCAACCTGTCCAATATCTTATTCTCCTCCTAACATCGTGACGAATATAAGTTAAATTAAGCATTCTGTCACATATTTAACAACTAAGTGTACACCATGAATTAAATAGGTGGTCCGAAAACGACACAAGAACTATTGAGTGATCAAGAAACCTGGCATATTTCAATTTGCTTCATTAACTCTTGGTTTTTATTTTGTAAGTCATCAACCATGGATGCCTTTGCCAAAGCAATCTGGACGGTTCTCTCAGCCTCAAGTAGTGCAGCCTCCTTGGATTTTGTTAGCCTATCGAGAGCTCTATTGTCGTCTTGCAACTTTGCTACCTAGAAACCAGATAAACATTTCAAGGTTCAAAAGATCCTTCTATCTTTTCGAGACACGTAGGGAATATAATTTACTCATCGATGACTTGTACATTGAGCTGAAAAAAAATGATGTAATGACATACCAATGTTATAAACAGCCCAAACACACTGCTAGTAGATATTTTCCTTTTGGGTTTGCCCTTTCGGGCTTCCCCTCAAGGTTTTTAAAACGTGTCAGCTAGGGATAGGTTTCCATACCCTTATATAGGGTGCTGGTATGAGTGCCAGCGAGGACGCTGGGCCTCGAAGGGGGGTGGATTGTGAGATCTCACATCGGTTGGAGAGGAGAACGAAACATTCTTTATAAGAGTGTGGAAACATCTCCTTAGCAGACACGTTTTAAAATCCTTGAGGGGAAGCTCAAAAGGAAAAGTCCAAAGAGGACAATATCTACTAGCGGTGGGCTTGGGCTGTTACAAATGTACCCTCGATAAAAATGTAAGACAAGTTTTAATTCTACCTCTAGCCGAGCTAGCTTAAGCTCTGCCTCCAATGGAGCTATAATGGCCTCAATTGGAGGCATTTCATCGTCTTTTTGAGCTGCGTGTACCCTTCGAAGGGTGGCTTCAGCAGCAAATTGTGCAGCTAATGCAGCCTTTTTCTCATCATTGATCTTCTTGATCTCAAGGTTCTACAGTCACAATAATCATAATATCATTAGTGGATGTACTAATAGGGGATGGATATGGGAATATGAACACTTATCATTAGATAATATTAACTTCATATATTACCTTGCTTTCCAAAAGAGCTTCAGTTGCCTTGAGCTTTTCATCTACTTTCTTCAACTCATCTGTTAACTGAGAATATGAACCAAATAGAGCGGATGAGTAAAATCTACTACCTCGTTTCGTCCCGTCACAGGTTAGATATCACTTATCCAAAGGTTGTCAAATAAACAATAAAGAATGCTCATAAAAGAATACATTGAAGAATGGCTTGCGGTTGTTGCAAATTCAATCATCACCTTTATTTTATAATTTCTAAAACTTCTTATTAATTCTTTCTTTCTATTTAATAATATCATATTGTTTAATTATTTCATTATTAAAATTATAGTTATGATTTAAAAAGCTAATTGTTAAAATTAATTTAAGAATTCCCAATTTTTTTTGAAAGTTTTCATCTAAGAAGCACCAACAGGAACACAGCAACACATCAATTTCTTTAAAAGTAGGACTCGGACATGTTGGAGACTATACAAAATATAAGTGTCTATATTGATATATCAATACTTCTTTATAGATAAAACATGTAAATTTAACATAAAAAAATGTATACCTCACTAGAAACATATAAAATTAAATCAATTTTGAAATCTTATACGAATATCGAATACTTTAGGTCAATATATAATGATTCAATCTATTCCAAAGACTGCCTGAATACGCTTTATTTATTTATTTCAATTCATAAGAGAATCTCGAATTTTTCCTACTTTTTAGGTGAAATATTTTCCGAAGTCGTGTCCAAGTTGTGTCCAGCCATGTCCAAAATTGGAAGAAAAATATATCTTATTTCTCGAAATTTAGGTGTTGAACACGTGTTATTTTTCTTGTAATATTCATCAATATCATAAATTTGACATATCGATATCAACATGACATTGATATTTACATGGTTTATTGAGACTGGCAAAAACTTTCCGAATGAATTATAGGTAGGAACTAATTTGAATGTACGGGGGTGGATATGGAAAAACTAATGTTGGAGGAGAAAATCAAAGAATGCATTCCACATATGGTTTCTACTAATTAAATTTGTGAGATCTCACATCGGTTGGAGAGGGGAACGAAACATTCCTTATAAAGGTGTGGAAACCTCTCCCTAGTAGACGCATTTTAAAACCGTGAGGCTGACGGCGATACATAACAGGTCAAAGCAGACAATATCTGCTAGCAATGGACTTGAGTTATTACAAAATTAGTCCTCGTATATTATCTTATCCAATCATGCCAACTTAAAGTACAACTAATTCCGAGGTTCCTGTGTTTACTGTAGTAATATCGGATATCTAACAAGCTATATATCAAAACCAAACGTGGGGGATCTAAGATACTTGATGATACTTTCGAACCTATGGGCCATCACATATCAAAGAATTCCACCATCCAGGAACGAGTATCACTTCTTTTTTTCCTTTTCTGGAGCAATCATCACATTTGTAAATCTATACTAACTTTTATGAGAATATACCATAAATGATAGCCACCATGATTGTTTCATATGAAGCAGCGATTTGTAGATTTTTCGTTCATTTATTCTTAGTTCAGATTCGAACATATGAACTCTTGGTTAAGGATTTCTTAGGCAGTGTTGTTTTTTTTTTGGGGTGAAAAAACATAGTTGAAGTGGGAATATGGGAAAAGAATAACTTAAACACAGATTTTTGCATCTTTTTCTGCACCGGCTGACATTCCATTTTGGTTAATGATCAACAGAGAACTACAAAAGATGATACAAGACTAAAAATAGTACCTCTTCAACAGCCTTCTCTTTAAGCCGTTCTGAAGTTTTTAATGACTTAACTTCAGCAAGAGCCTCTCCCAGTTCCCTATCTTTATCTGCGTATATAAAAAAATATATATTCAATATGATCCAATAACAATATGTTGGGGGAAAAGAAAACCCCCAATTTTATAGCAGAATATGCACACAAAAAAAATTGAGAAATTAAAGGAAAACAGCAAAAATAAGAAACACAAAAATTTACGAAAAAAAGCTCCAAAACTGGAGAAAAACCACAACTCACCAGAAAAAAATCCACAATTTGAATAGCTATTGCAATCACACAAAATTTTCCCTCCGACTTCAATTACGAAAACACTCTAAAAGATTTATATCAATCACAAACCTAGAGTTAGTACTTGAGCTTTTAATTGGAATGATTTGAAAACCAGTCATATGCTCCTTATATTGTACTTGATAGAAACCTAAGAATCTTCTCATTCTTGTCAATACTTCCTTCTTAGGACATGAAAAAAAAAGACTATTTAACATTTCCAACACACAATGGATCCTCTCCTGGAACAAATACACCCTGAAGTCTCTCTTCTCTGGAGCCCTCAAACAAAGTTCATCTTTGTTCGACACTTGAGTTACTATGACTACACATTAGAGACTCACAATTTCTTTATTCGACACTTGAGAAGTCCATTAACATGACTAAGTTAAGATAAGAACATGGTTTTGATACTATGTTAGAAACAATTATCTTCCACATTGGTATGATATTATCGACTTTGATCATAAACTCTCATGGATTTGCTTTTGATTTCTCCAAAAGGCCTCATACCAATAAACATAGTGTCCCTTACTAGTGATCTTCTCCTTGATTAGCCAACGTGGAACTACAACAATTTTCAACCAGATGTGCTTAAGATCATTGTGGAACGTATTAGCATGAAAAAAGATGCAATGTGAGCCATAAAATCAGTTATGAGTAAAAAAAAAAAAAAGCCAATGAGTTCTATTCTCAAGGTAAACGCTTGGAAAAGGCCAATTAGTTCTATTTCCAACGTATCAATGTTGATTCCAATTGTTATTGGAGTATGTTAGGTACAGCCAACCTTACCTTATATACCCATTTCACACAATTTAGTCCTCTTGATAACTACCTCAGATAAAAAGACTTAATTGGTGGCAGTTCAATTTCAAGCTCCCTAGGCGTAGGGGTCAACACGCCGCCAGTGAATAAGCTATAACCCATACTCAAAACGTAAAATTGGGAGACTGACAAATAACAGCCGTCAATACAATCTAATAGGTTAGGTTCAAAAGTTGAGCATGAAACAAAATAACGAGAAATGAGTTGGCCCCTTCAACATTGATGTTTGACATATTTTAGCACAAATATAGAAGGAATCAGCTATACCATCCGGGGCGTAATGGCAATTGGCAACCATAGGAACGTTGCAAAATTTTGATATTAAAAAATATCACACGATTAACAGCTTCCAGTTGGAGAGCACACAAAGAAATTTGATCGTTAGCCCAATGAATGCTTTCCAAAAAGATTCTTTTGTTTTTTCCAGAAGTTGACTTCTCGTTTTATGCTCATTAATAGAGTGCTGCCGTTTCTTTTGTTTTATTGTTTTGTTTTTTTTTTTTTTTTTCAATCCAAAATTGGTGGGTAAAAAAAACAGGAAAAAAAAAAAATACTGAAACACACCATTAGCAAATATTGTCCTCTTTAGGCTTTCCCTTCCGGGCTTATCCTCAAGGTTTTTAAAATGCTCGGTTTCTACGTTTTCACACCCTTATAAAGAATGTTTCGTTCTCCTCCCCAACCAATGTGGGATCTTACGATCCACCTCCTTCAGGGGTCAGCGTCCTCACTGGCACTCATTTCCTTTTCCAATCGATGTGGACGCCTAATCCATCCCCCTTCGAAGCCCAACATCCTTGCTGCCACATCGCCTCGTGTCCACCTCCTTCGGGACTTAGCCTCTTTGCTGGCATATTGCCCGGTGTCTGGCTCATTTGTAATGGCTAAAGCACACCGCTAGCACATATTATTCTGTTTGGGCTTTCCCTCAAGGTTTTTAAAATGTGTCTGCTAGGGAGAGATTTCCACCCCTACAAAGAATGCTTAGTTCTGCTCCCCAATCGAGGGGATCTTATCATTAAGCTAGAAAATAAAGAATTCCTTCCTCCAACGCAAAACACATTGAAACTCCCTTCAAACCATATCAAGTGGTTTCCCTCAACTATTAACTGATAAACCCAGAATATAAGTATACAAAAGACCTAATTTACTGATGCAGAAATTTTTGT
This sequence comes from Cucurbita argyrosperma subsp. sororia, assembly GCA_018691285.1. NCBI lineage: Eukaryota > Viridiplantae > Streptophyta > Magnoliopsida > Cucurbitales > Cucurbitaceae > Cucurbita > Cucurbita argyrosperma. The sequence goes on from CM031883.1 coordinate 1,889,799, forward strand.
TAGCACGCCAACAAATACACGGCTCCAATCTTTATAACAATGTACATTGCAGAATTTCATTTCCAGAAGAACAGTAAAATTATCCAAAAAGTAGATGAACATAATTCAAAATCGATCCAACATCTGAAGGCAACAAACAAATCAAATCTGGAAACAAAGAACAAAACACAGACCGCGGATGAAAAACACCAAATTCAATCCCAACGAAACAAAAGAAAGAAACAAAAATCCCAAAATTAAATCAAATTCATACGAACAACAACCATTTCCACCAGCATTCGAAACAAAAGAAAACAGAGAAAGGAGAGAAAAAAGACCTCGAACTTCATTCTCGAGACGATTGAGCTCGACGCGGACTGGATCAGAGCCGTGCAAGAGAGTAATAATGTCATCCACATCAGAGCCAACACGTGAAATTGGCGGAGCAGCAACATTAGACTTCTTACGAGCAGCCTTGAAAGAAGCAGAGGAGGAAAGACCGAGCTTAGCGGAGTCGAGAACATCTCCAGCATAAGCGGTGGAGTTAATGTGGTTACTACTCGCCATTAAAGATCTAGCTCAGAACTTCCCCGCCCTCTGTCATAAAGCGAATTTCTCAGCTCCTGAGCTAAGAAATGGCGAAATCCAGAAGGGGAAACGGGAACAGGGGAAGAAGGAGATGGAGGAGAGAGAAGAAGAAGAAATGGGTAGTGAGAGAAATGGAGATTAAGCAATGGGGTTTAAGCAGGGATTTAAACGAGAGAGAGAGGAAGATTAACTTTGAGCTTAAGAAGAGAGATGATTCTGTACGGTGAGATCCGATTAGGACCACTATTTGGTACCGTCTGATCTCCTCTGATTAACGAACGATCATGTGATGTGATTGTAGACCCTTAATTTGACTTCATATTATTTATGGAATATATTTTAGATATTATAAGTTAATATTCCTAAGATTATTGATTTAATTTATAGTATATTTTATTTTATTCTCAATATTTAATTAGTTTATATTTTCTTTATTGGTAAGTATTAGTGGTGAACTTTTGTATCCTATATAGTATATCAATATACATGAAAATATACACCTTCTCAATTCTATTTCTATTTTTATTTCTCGTTCTTAACTATATTTATATATTAAATTTTTAATTTTGCATTTTAAGTCGATATATCCATTTAGATGGATACCGACTTCAAATGGAATGAAAATTTCATTTAATTTAAACGAAAAGTGCCAGAGAGAGAGTAAGGAGAGATTTCTCTCCGTTAGATAAATGAGACCGAAGATAGGGATTATGTTTACCATTCCCGTCCCTGCTCAATTCCCTGGCTCCCGCACCATAGCCATTTTTTTTACACCTATAAATAAATCAATTTATTTCGGTATATTATATTTTATTTTGGCCAATAAAATATAAATGGTGTAAAATTGGGCAAAATAATAAATTTTTAAGTTTTTTTTTTTTTTTTTTAATATTATACTCATCTATTATAACCGAAAAAAATTGAGAATAAATTTGTGTTTGATATTATATAGAATATGTTAACAGCTCAAGCCCACCGCTAGCAGATATTGTCCGTTTTAGCCCGTTACATATCATTGTCAACCACATAGGTTTAAAACACGTCTGCCCAAGAAAGATTTCCACATGAAATATTTCGTTTACCTCTCCAACTAATTATGAGACTAACTTTTTTTAAAGTTGGAGATTCAAATCGACTTCATTATTTATTATTAATTTTAATCTTATTCTAGTAAATTTTAGTCACACGGTATTTATTAACTTATATGGGTTCCGTGCATTCTTACTTTGCATGTTAATTAATATATTCAAAGTCATATTAGATTTTTTTTTTTTTTTTTTTTTTGTGAAAAATAATGTAATGGATATTAGTGATACCCGAGATTTTAGTTATTACATTCTCCCAGATCCCTTATGACATGGTCAAGTTACCTACTCCTTACTTCTTGAAAGCGAAATCTATCCCCACATACAAACACGAGTCATTCCAGTATATTTTATTCTCACTCACATGTATTTTAGGAAATTTTTTTTAAGTCTTTCTTAACCATCCTATCCTCAGGATCGCTCTCATTTGAATGTGATCTCAGTTCATTCATATACCCCTAATTTACTTGGGTGTCACATTATTAATATAAAAGTTTAAAATAATTAAAAAAAAAACAACCCGAAAATAGAGGATTGGGTAGGGATGAATTGTAAACGGTGGGATCACACGTAAGTTGGAGAGAGGGGAACAAAACATTCCTTATAAGGGTGCAGAAACCTCTCTCTAGTAGACACGTTTTAGAATCGTGAGACTGCAGTGACACGTAACAGGTCAAAACGAACAATATCTACTAGCAATTGACTCGAATTACTCGAATACGTAAACCGAGTGAAAGTGAAAAGGAGGAGTAAGTTTGAAAAATGGGGAAAGAGGGGTGCAAATAGAGTGGTCCTTAATAGGACCAAATGAAACCACTTTTCCAAATGCAAGTGGAGGGCTGGTGGGGCAGCTACCGTTATACCTGCTCCCACTCTCTCTCTCTTTCAAAATTATGTCCACTTTTAAAACACATCCAACGGTTGCCATTTCATTTGAGTTTCCATACTTTTAATGTGCACCACACGTTATTTCAACCGTTGTCACCTATTTTGTCCTACTTTTTAAGTTTTTGTAAAACAATATTGTATCCCTTCTTAAAAGTTGGTTATTTCTCCCTTGCTTGCTTATATAGCGTCTCTTTCAAAAATATCTATCTACACTCGTTTTCTAAAACCTTCTCTCAAAATCGAGGTGAGAGGCTCGAGCATACGTCGCTTGGCCGTAGGCGGTGCAAGAACGAATTAGCTTAGCTCACTTATCATTAGAAAGTGAGTGCCGCACAATCACAAGTCCGATACCATAAAAAATGCGATTGTGATAATATATATATATATATATATATATATGTATTTGTATATATAATTATAAGGTTTAGAGTGGAAGTAAGAACAGTTTAGCTGACAGAAAGTATTAGGGGGTTCGAAAAGCTTAATTCAAAAAATTCGAACAATCCAATTAAATTTGTATGATTTAGGTTGGATTATTAATTTATTTGAGTTAAGTTAAATTCTAACTTTGTGGATTTAATTGACTTAAAGTTTGAATTTTTTTTATTAATTTAAAAAATAATACAATTTTAGCTATGATACACCTATTTATTAATATTTTATCTTATTTTTATTTAATTTCAATAATTATTATTTTATTTTACCCACAAACATTTATTTTTAAGAACAAAATTAAATAAATAATTCAAACTAATCAAATTAAAAAATAATAAAATAATTAGATTGGGTGAACAAAAACTCAACCCACAAATATGTTGATCAAGAGGTCAGAGATTTGAATTTCTTGAATTTCTCAATTTGAACAGTGAACTAAAAACACACTCGAAATAATAACATTGGACTTTTAATTTAGATGAATTAATACAGCTAAAGTATGTTCAAATTGGTCTGTAAGTTTATTTATTTAACAAAATAAGAGTAAATGACTTTGTTTAGAAGAGAGATAGGTAGGCACAAAGGGAAATGAGAGGTCCACCATGTTTGGAACCACCCACAAGTCCTTTGCTTAAAAGAGACTTAGCACAACTCAAACATCACTTCACCAAAAAGACTTTGAAAATAACAAGTTGTACGATGAACAAAAAAACGTCTTCAATATACAAAATTAAGACGATCGGTGGATGAGTTGAGTAACGTTCGAGAGGCATGTTCACGTGTTAAAACAGTTACGTATCTATTAGTGAGAGGTTTCTACACATTTATAAGGAATGCTTCGTTCCTTTCTCTAACCGATGTGAGATCTCAAGTAAAATGGACTAAATTGAGAATTATGTAAAAAAGATCGGGAACCATTTGGAATAAAAAAAATCAACTCGAGCATGACAAATGGGTTAGATAATCTTTCTCAATATGGGTTATAGCTTGAATCTTCACAAGTGTATCATCTGTCAATTGAGATATAAATATTTAATAACTCGAGAGCTACGTTTAGACCGATTTAACTCTTATTGTTCTTGATTCTGTATTGTTGTGAAATGCATTATTTTTTGTTTCTTTTATCGTTTAACGATATGAGAGGTCCACCATCTTTGAACCCGAATACCAACTGACTGATCTCTTTTATCGTCTTTGAACTCTCCTACCAAAACGATATGAGTCGGTGGAATCAAGTTGTACAATGAAAGAAATTTCTTCCATAAAAGGATATTTATACTAAAATTGTCATTGATTTTCCATGGTGACTTTCTTGAGTAACAAATTCTAGACAGAAATCGACCCCGTTCCAAATAATTATCAACCTTATATTTTTATAGTAAAATAGTTTAATTAGCGGTTTTCAAAAAATTCGATGACTCGAAAAATATGATCAATCCAACCCAACTCGTAGGGTTTGAGTTGACCCAAAAAATTTACACAGAATGCAAAGCTAATGTCTCAGGGTCTCGAGGACTCATTCGGACTGAAATAAGAGGTTGGATTAAAATAAATGAAAATTTTACGGGTTAATTTGGTTTCATGGGTTCTAAGATTAGATGGGACGAAACGAGACCAACCCAAATTATATATACATGTATTTACTTTATTTTTATTAAATTTCATAACTTATTTATTCTCCCACGTGTCTTACAAATATTTTAATTGTTCAAAAAGTAATTTTTCAAAATATATATAAATTTTAAATCTTAATTAAATATTTAGAAATAAATAAATAAATATTTAACGAACTAACATTTCACTCAAATTTGAATAAACCACCTGAACAATTTAAATCAGTCCAACCCAAAAAAATGAATGGTCGAGTTAAGTAGGGTTGAATTCATTCTTTAAAATTTACAATCCGAACAATTGGATTAGGTCTAAAAATGTCTTGACTCAACTTAACTCAACCCACGAACGCTCCTAAATTCAATTATGTGCGACATTAAAATTAAAATTTATGTATCATAACAACATTAATTTTTGTACGTACAATATTAGAGAGAAGCATGATTCCAAATAGCACCATCGGGACCCTACTCTTTTTTTGGTATGATTCGTTTGAAATGTCCTTTTTACCATAGTTCATAATTGCCACGGCAAGGAATCAACCTATCAAATTTTGATACGATAATTTGTGTCTTATTCACTGAATTATGCTCAAATTGACAATAAAATAATTCACGTTAAGAAAACAATATACAATAGTTATAAAGCAATTACAAATTCGCTCTTGCGGTTAGTACTATGGTCAAAATATAACACTCTCTAGATATACAACCTTCAAATTTGTTAAACCAAAGATCGAAGAACTCGAGCATCCAAAGCTTAAGAGCTACGTCGGGAAATTTACGTTTGAATCGGTTATTATGAATACAATTCATTAAACAACTATGGTCAAATTTCTTCCTAATCCTTTCCTTTTCGAAGACCAGTGATGGTTAGTTGTGAGTTCTTGGTTATAGCCATTGAAATTCTCTTGTAGCATAGAAGCTAGTGTTGAAAGGCTGCCATGGCCAACAATGGGGAGGTTGTCAGTAGTAGCAGCTAGGCAAAGGATAAGTGAGGGTCCAAAATGAAACTTTGACTTTAATAAAAAAATGCCACATGATATTAAAATAGTCTATAATTAAAAATAAAAAATAAAAAATGATATGTCAATGCCATGTCATTTTCATCGCTATATCGTCGCTATACTAACGATGAAATGAAGTGAGAGACCATTTAGAACCAAATTTTCTAACTTAGAGACTAAAACCGATCATTTTGAAACTTCAAGGACCAAATAAGTATCAATCTCAAACCCGCTTCACCCACGCCTACATAACGCCCTTCTGCAAGTCCTACCACGGTAAACCTGCAAAAAGAAAAAGAAAAAAAAAACATAGAGAAATGAAATAGAAAAAAGAAAAAAAAGGAAACCAAAAAGGGAGGAAGAAGAGAAACTCGAGCATTAGTACCCCGTCAGCGACGTTAAACATAAAGAAGAAAGTCAGGGAGGTGTGTACGAGGAAGTATGTGATATCCCACATCGGTTGGGGAGGAGAACGAAACATTTTGTATAAAGGTGTGAAAACCTCTCCCTTTTAAAAACTTTGAGTCAGCTTGAAAGGAAAACCCAAAGAAGACAATATCGGGTAGCGGTGAGTTTGGGACGTTGCAAATGGTATCAGAGCCAGACACTGGGTAGTGTGCCAGTGAGGAGGCTGAGCCCCGAAAGGGGGTGTACACGGGGCGGTATGCCAACAAGGATGCTGGTCCCCAAACAAGGGTGGATTGGGAGGCCTCACATCGATTGGAGAAACGAATGAGTGCTAGCTATGACGCTGGGCCCCGAAAGAGGGTGGATTGTGAGATCCCACATCGTTTGGGGAGGAGAACGAAACATTGTTTACAAGGGTGTGGAAACCTCTCCCTAGTAGACGCGTTTTAAAAACCTTGAGAGGAACCCTATAAGGAAAAACCCAAAGAGTACAATATCTACTAGCGGTGGGCTTGGACGTTACAAAGTAGCAAACAGATCTAAGTTAGAGAGTTAACCCACCAGCAACAGAAAGCAAAAGAAAATCGAACAAAATCTAGGATCTTCCTCGATCGAGGTATCCTCTCTTTCGCCCAAGACAGATTGCATCGTTACGAAATCTAAGGACTAAAATCGTTCATTTTGAAACTTCAAGGACCAAATAAATATCAATCTCAAACCTAAGAAACCAATACTCGTGTTTTGATCATGCGGTGACATGCAACGTAAAGCCACATAGCAACCTTATTTGCAAATATAACCTTACATTTCAACATAATTGCAAACACACCTCAACTAGTAAAAACATCATTCTCAGACCCACTTTGTCAAAAGATCATGTGGAAGAACATATGAACTTAGAGTAGACTATCAATATCATTGGATGAGCAAACTTCTCAAGCAAAGCAGATATTAACAAAATCAAAATGGTGTAGACGAGAAGGTAGTTTGATTATGACATATCAATCATGACAGCTTGTGAATCTAATGGTCCAATTCTGCAATCAGTGGACAATAAATCCTGCAGTTGGCAACCAAAGGGCTTTCTTATCCCATTCTTATCTTCATTTCTTGAATGATTGAAAGGATAAGAGAAAATCTCACCTACAAAGATCACAGTATGGGGAACTTAGATGCATTGCAGATGCTCTTCTGTATGCTAAACGCTCTTCCCGATCGCAGCTTCAAGTTGCTGTCGACACTGTTCTCTCTGCAGCCAGAATATAAGAACATCTATCACAAAATGACAGAGATGTCTTTTTTTGTAGTTTTGATCTGACAACAATAAATGTTCTTGTTATAAACATGTTTGTGGATGTCAAGCAAAAAACTCATGAACTTGCTGTCTAAGCAGATGGCTAGGTAAGTGTAATACAAAATAGCAGCAAAGAAACAGGATGGTTAGAACACAAAGAAATCCAGGAAGAATACTGTTTTCAGGACAGTTTTAACGTTGTTTTAGAGCAATAAGTTATATAAAAGCATGATTGCATTGCCACTCTTTCTTGTTTTCCTTTCAGTATGTTCTTGATGAGTACTAGTTCATTTTCACGAAAAATGAGAACAAGCGGAAGGAGATCCGTGAGATCCCACATCGGTTGGAGAGGGGAATGAAGTATTTCTGATAAGAATGTAGAAATCTCTCCTTAGTTGACGCGTTTTAAAACCTTGAGGGGAAGCCCGGAAGGGAAAGTCCAAAGAGGACAATATCTTTTAGTGGTGGGCTTGGGTTGTTACAAATAGTATCTGAGCCAGACATCGAGCGGTGGAAAATGTTCCCTTCTTCAATGTTATCCCTCCTTACTATGGTTCGATATTAACCATAAAGGAAAATGTTCCCTTCTTCGATACTGATTCACGTTCGTCCTCCATCTTCCTCTTATTCCTCTTAAAAAGATTTTGTTGGTCCAACTCCTACTATTGGGTATTAACAGTAGTCTGTCCATTAAAGCCTATAATCTTAATCTCTCTCTTTAATTCAAGCAGCCTACATCTTTAATTTAATGCCTTTAATGTTTCTTGATGAATCTTATTTTTTGTTTTTGAGTTCAACAAATGAAGTAGGAGACCAAATCTTCAACCTCAGGAAAGGTAATACATGACCTACCCACTAAACTAAAAGAGTATCATCAAGATCCTTCGTTGTTCTTTTACAAAAAATGCAACACAATGGCCCCATCAAGTAATTGTTGCCTGATAGTAATTGATTATCCAAGTGGATAGAGCAAAAAATAGAATACATAGTCAAGCTTTAAAGAACATCAGCCCTTCATATGTGTAACGGTCCAAGCTCACTGCTAATAGATGTTGTCCTCTTTGGGCTTTCCCTTTTGAGCTTCCCCTCAAGGTTTTTAAAACACGTATGCTAGGGAGAGGTTTTCACACCGTTACAAAGAATGTTTCGTTTTCTCACGCAACCGATATGGGATATGGGATCTCACAATCGTTCTTCTCCCCAACTGATGTGGGACCTCACAATATGTGTAACGGTCCAAGCCCACCGCTAGCACATATTGTCCTTTTTGAGCTTTCCCTTTCGGGCTTCCCCTCAAGGTTTTTAAAATGCGTTTGCTAGGGGAAGGTTTCCACACTCTTATAAAGGGTGTTTCGTTCTCCTCCCCAACCAATGTGAGATTGTGGGATCTCACAATCCACCCCCCTTCAGGGCCCAGCGTCCTCGCTGGCACTCGTTCCTTTCTCCAATCAATGTGGGACCTCACTAAATCCACCCCCTTCGGGGCCCAGCGTCCTTACTAACACACCGCCTCGTGTCTACCCCGTTTCGGGGAACAACCTCCTCACTTGCACATGGCCCGGCGTCGGGCTTCCCCTCAAGGTTTTTAAAACGCATTTGCTAAGGGAAGGTTTCCACACCTTTACAAAGGGTGTTTCGTTCTCCTCCCCAACCAATGTGGGATTGTCCCCCCTCTCCGAGTGCTCAACCGTACATATTCCGATTGAAAATCCAGTCCCACAGCCATAACATTCTCTAACAAGTGATAGCCTCCACCAGATCTCTCAACTAGAAACTAAACAATCCCTCTCCATTGCAACTTTTAAAGCTAAACAGAGTAACTATGGCAATGAGAATAGCCACCAAACACAGAACAATGCATATTTATCATAAGTATAACAAGCTTGTATACACGAGCAAAAAAACAATGCAAATAACTTGCAAGTGATTTTGGAAAATACCCTTCTTTCCCAATATGGATGAAAGCATATGAAATCATAGACTGGAGTGATGGTTGATACTAGCACAACATTGAGCCCAGTAAATACAAGAAGCGCAGTCATAGGTCGTGTTCGGTGCGGCATAGCTTTCAATCAAAACTCTAACAAGTGCTGAATCTGATTCTTATACATGAATGCAGGAATTCTGAAAAGAGAAGACAAAGAACAGGCCATGAATAATTTCAAACAATAAACAGTAAAATAATGATGCAATGCAAATTGACATTCAAAAGTGCATTTCATCACTCTTGTTAATGCCAACACCATTTCACAAAATAATGATATAATGCAACGTTCTAAGAGGAATTTAATCGAACATTTAACAATTCTACAGCAGTTCATATGAAAATTAAATGACTCCCTGCAGCAATTCATCTACATATATAGTCGAAAAGGTAGCATGTTGAGGATTGTCGGGAAGGAGTCTGACATTGGCTAATTAAGGGGATGATCATGGGTTTATAAGTATGGAATACATCTCCAATGGTACGAGGCCTTTTGGGAAAACCAAAAGCAAAACCATGAGAACTTATACTCAAAGTGGACAATATCATACTATTGTCGATGTGTGGTTCCTAACATGGTATCAGAGTCATATCCTTAACTTAGCTATGTCAATAGAATCCTCAAAGTGTCGAACAAAAAAGTTGAGTCTAGTCTCAAAGGTGTAGTCAAAAGTGACTCAAGGGTCGAACAAATGGGTGTACTTTGTTCGAGAGCTCCAAAGAGAGTTAAGTCTCGGGAGGTTTTTTGAGGGCTCCATAGGCCTAAGGGGTGGCTCTATGGTGTATTTTGTTTGAGGGGAGGATTATTAGGAAAAAAGTTCCACGTTGGCTAAGTAAGAGAATAATCATTCATTTATAAGTAAGAAATACATCCTCAAAGTGAACAATATCATATTAGGGTGGAGTGTCATGATTCCTAACAAATTTTCTTAAACAAAATTTCCTCTCTATTATTGATTCCATGTTTTACTGTTCCTTTTTATTGATTGATTCAATCTGTTTTTTGTTTTTTTTTTCTTGGTACTAATTTGTGATGTATACATTCTTAGTTTTATGTTTTCATTTAGACTAGTTGAACATTGAATGAAGAAGAAATCAACAAAAAACAAGAAAAAAATTGTTCATAATTTTCTCCTGGAAGAAAATAAACCAACATAACCCAACAAAACAAAAAATAAAACCTCGAGAATCTGAAAAATGAGCGGCGGCGGCGCGATCTCATCAACGACGCGGGTTAGGGGCTGGATCCACTGTGATTGCTCGGAGAGGGGAGAGGGGGTCGGCGATTTCGTCGGAAGCCGGAGACTGCGGCAGCGGAGAGTGCCGCCTAAATTTAGAAATTAGTTTGTTTGGTCTGATGATCACTCTCCCCTCCGTTCTTCTTTTGTTTTGGGTTCTTTAAGATATTATCAAAATTTTAGATAATTAATTGTGATTAATTATTTTATTTTTATTAAATTAGATTATTAAAATAATTTTAACTAATTTAATTTTGATTCATATACCTATATACCTAAAATTTTAGCTTTTAAATTTATTTTATAATAAATCTGGATAATTATCATCAAATAAATAATTTTAATAAAATTATTTAAGAATTCTAAATATTTAGCGCAAATTTATATTTTTAAAAACTAAATATTTTATATGATAAAGTAAATTATATTAAATTAGGCATACTTATAAATCTTATAAATTTATAATAATTTATTAATAAAATAATAAAAAGAATTTAAAAAATGTATGTATAAAATAATTATTGCAATAGAATACCTCAATTTTTTTCTAAAGAAAAAGAAAAAAAAAAGTAAGGTAAAAAAAAACAAAAATAAAACTAATTCAACCCGAAAATATGAAGGTCAGTAAAGTTTAATAATGTTGCGAACAAATACCTAGTTAGAGTACTAAGGCAACTCAAAAAGTAAGCATCCGACCTCATATTTACCAAAGGAACAGAGATTTTTTTTACTCGTCCTTAATTGGAATTTTACACTAAATTAATGATGCGGAGTGAGTGAACCCAGGTTAGTTAAATTCTCAAGGTGGTAGGTCTGGTGGAAAGTTGTTAAAGGATATGTCCAAACCACTAGTTGATGAATTTGAGTTGTACTAAAGAGTTCAGCAGCTTGAGAGGTTATGTCATGGAACTCTTTCTAGGTTTACCTAAGTGAAAGGTCACAACGACATTCAAGTAGTGGTGGATAGTTGCACCCACAAGTTTACACACGTTGCTTCGACGAAAATCTCAGTCTTGGAGAATAGGCGTGACTGTGTGATGTCAGTGTCAGTAGTAGCAATGTCTCAGTTTCGTAAGCAATTGGGATTTCAAGTTAGATCTAATGAAAATCATTTACCGCCACAAATATTACACAATCGTTGGTGTGATACTTTCCGAAACTTGATATTGAAACAATGAAGACGCTGGTGTGCTTGGACAGGGTAGGTAAACGTGAACTATTGGTACTAGAGTTAGTCCAAGTCACCAGTGAGGCCCAAGAGATCAAGGATAGAATGTGGACGACTTAGAATAGATTGAATAATTACGCCGACATGAGGCGCCGCTGTTGGGTTTTATGTCCTAAAACTCATAGTTTGTAAACAAAAACATATTCTATTTTCAATAAAGTTATTATTGTTGTTTATTCAGTAAAGATTGTTATTGAATAAAGTGAACTTTACGATCATTAATCTAAATCTAATAAACTAAGAACACTCTGGCTATAGCATGATTACTTGAACTATATGTAGAGACATAAGAGTGGATCAAGTTCAAGTATATAGTCAAAATGATCTATAGTATTAGGATAAGACTGAGTACCTTATTCTGAGGACACTATGGATGCGGCCCACTTTTGTATATGATATAAACAATGTGATCATTAAATTGTACATGTACTAAATTGTACATGTGGAAACATGTAAGTGGGGGCGTCCTATGCAATGATTATTACATAAGATCGGACCATTAAGAAAACCACTCTCACTTTATAACGTCGTTTACTGTTGAGACTGATTTTCTTTTCATTCAATGACCTAGGTAACTCGATCTTAATCTTGAGCTAACCATGAACTCCTGTTTATTCGAAATTATCCTTAGATATGCATGGGTGAGAGTGGCTCGAGTTTGCCGACCCAATAGGCCTCCCATTTCAGGGGTAAGACTGGGTGAATAGCTGGGGACGTGGGGTGCAAGATGGAATTCGCTCCTACCCACTTTTAGGGATAGAAGAGAGGTAGTTCCCTTAAGTACTGACTCCAGGTCTTGAACAAGAGGCCCCACCCACTCATTGGCGTGAGAGGGATTCGGTTTTCTGGTTGGACTACAAACCAATTGTTCATAAGAGGATCAGTGGGACATAAGGAACCAGAAGCAACTTCAGGGGTAAAACGGCTAATTGATCCAGCTTTAGCTACGAACAACCTGTGAAGGACCGACTTACTAATCATGGTTATATCAAATAGATAGAAATATATCTATAGTGAGGGAAGCGCAACTACTAAGCTATAGTGGAGTGTCCTAGTAGTTAACGAGTGTTGTTGATTAACAAGGATAATGAGTTTAACCGGTTAATCTTGGATCGTTGGAGCACATGATTTATAGGTCCATTAGGTCCCTCTGCTAGCTCATATCGGACTAAACAATAGAACAGTGTGACGAGTGAGCTCGAAGTGTTCGAATTCAAATTAGGGAATATGCGCTACATATATACGATATATTTAACCGCATTTTTGTTTTATTTACGAATTAAACAAAAAGAGAGAATCTGAGATACTTAAATAAGATTTAAATATCTTAATCAATTATGTGTCGGATTGGGATTGACATTTGAATTAATATTAAATATTAATTAAATAGTTTAATTAATCATTTAATGTTAATTTAATTTGAAATTCATTATTCAAATGAATTGTTAAATTAAAATGAAGAAAGTCAAAATGTTGACTTTATTAATGGAAAAATCCATGTCAGTGGAATTTTGAGATGTCAAAATTTGGTGATCTCAAATTTGCATGAACATGCAAACATGACTCTATAAATAGAGTGATCATGGTGCATGAAAGATCTTCTTGGTGGAAAACCTTGAGACAAACACTCTCTTCATATATATACAAAATCCCTCCCAAGTTTAGTTACTCACCGGATTCCACAATCCCGTTCTAAGGCCGGAGGATAGTGGAGAAGACACTAGTGGTGGTTTGAAACCGGTTCGTGAGGAAAAACGAATTTGAACTACAAAAGGTTAGTATTCAAACCCATTAAGTTTTAATACTTATGAACATGCTAGTTATTTACTATAATTGATGTTCTAAAAGTGCCCAAGATCCAAATTGTTTCCGCGTGTGTTATATTAACACCAACCGCCACAACTTAGAATTTGAGGTAGCCAACAAGATATTCTTAAAGGTGTTCCAATGAGGGTGTCTTAATGATCGAATGAAAGGGGAAGCTGAGCTCATGCTTTATCAGACCCTTCTACATTATAGATCATATCGAATCGGTGACATACAAATTAGTCCTACCACCATTTCTCTTTGTGGTTCATACCGCATTTCATGTATCCATACTTTGCAAATACTTGGATGACCTGACTCACGTTGTAGATTACGAGTCCTTACAGAAAGACTATGACATAAGTTACGAAAAAAGACCAATAAGAAATTTAACTCGAGAAGTGAAGGTCTTTTGTACTAGGAAAATGGTATATTTACAAAACCATCAAGTAGAAGAAACTACGTGAGAATAAAAGAAAGGGACGATGGAGAAGTACCCCAAGTAATTCCAAGATTAAGACACTTTTGATGACAAAAAGTTTGTGTATGATGTAATAACCTAAATTAGAAAGATAACAAAAAGACAAAAGGAAAACAAAATAAAAGTTGTCCCACATGCGATATATTGCTCCTTTCATCCCAATTGAATGGTTCGAACCCAATCGGAGAATACACTCTCTGACAGCTCCAGGTCAACATTTCAGTTGGTCCGGCTTAGGTCTGATACGGTTGAACCCTTTCCTACTAGTTTTAACTCTTTCGAAAGTTTAAGGTTAGTATGACTGCCTTTTAGATAGGTTAGTTTTAGCTGGTTTAAATTATTTGGAAACGAGGTGAGCTAATTCCCATAGAAGAATTCTAATTTATAATTGTGGGATTACTTAGCTAGAATTAAATTTCAGAGAACAACATTAAGCTGACATTAAGGAGTCGTAGTAGTTTCGGCCTAGGCCAACCAAGTGACCTTATAGTTAGAGTTTGAAGAATTATATGATGTATGATGGTACTCAGACAATGTCGTAGAGAACGCATGAAGTCTTGAACATAGGTACGCATATTGTATCATAGGGAATGTACGAAGCCTTGGATGCAAGTATTAGACTATGTCATAGAGAACACATGAAGCCCCAGACATAGGTTAGAATTGAGTTGTTCAATTAGCATAATACCCCACATGTCTCTCCGAGGAGTGTCTAAGGGACAATAGCTCAAAACTCCCGACCAAAGTCTTCGCTACACAATTAGGTACCTAAAGGGTAAATCACCTCGAGGGAAGTGGGAAAGTTGGGAATTAAGGTTGAATGAAGTATTTAAGGTTTTCTAGCATTAGTATTGACACCTTGGCGTTTTCTATTGAACGTATTAGTTTTCATAAGAGGATATGATCCGACCATGCAGCTATTTGTTGAATATAAGGAACTGAAGAAGGTAAGAATGACAAGGGGTACACTTGAGGAAACAAAGGTTCTCTCAAGTATAGGAGCCAAGAAAGACAATGTTTCAAAAATTTTCTCTAAGTTTCAATGTGGTAGTTATGAGTGACTCTGAGGTTCTTTGACATGGTGCATGACGGTGGTTGTATTTCTGGGCATTCGACTACAGCCCAGAGAAACTAGCTCGACGAACAGGCCTAGGGGGTGTGCGAGCCCGTCTGGTGGGCCCACGCTCGCACGTGTAAGTAGTGTGTAGAGAAGTATTACACATCCAAATTTGTCCGGACTAGAAACCACCTAAGAGAATATGATTTTAAATGATAGGTTTCATTCACGTTGCGTGAGGTCACTTATTGTGTGAGTCAAACCGACATAGGGAGGAAAATCATGGGACGTGTGAGCTGTGTTGAAATTGATGGGATAATTATTATGATATCCAAAAAGTTGTTGTAGGCTGTCATTTTCTTCCAATCCATAATGGTACGCTATTTTGTAAGACTTTATGGTACTCTTTTTTAATTTGCATTAAAAAAAAATGATGCTTGTGGGGAAATATGTCCTATGGGATATTTTCTAATGGGACAAATGTTACGAAATTTATGATTTTGTAGTTACGAGTGAGTGAAGAGAAAAGATTTTAAAAAATTTAATATTTTTTTAATCACGGTAATGAATTACAAATGGTATCAAAGTCCGACACCGGGCAATGTCAAGCAAGAAGACTGTTCCTCGAAGGGGTGGATTTGGTAGGGGTCCCACATCGGTCGGAGAAAGTAACGAGTGCTAGTGAGGACGCTGGGCCTTAAAAGAGGTAGATTGTGATGTCCCACATCGATTGGGGAGGAGAACGAAACACCCTTTAACAAAGGTGTGGAAATCTTCCCCTAGCAAACGCGCGTTTTAAAGCCTTGAGGGGAAGCCCGAAAGAGAAAGCGCAAGGAGTACAAATGCGAGCGAGGATGCTGGGCCCCGAGAGGGAGGTGAAATGTGAGAGTCCCACATCGGTTGGGGAGGAGAACTAGGAGAATGAAACACCCTTTATAATTGTGTGGAGAAAATATAGTTTAGAGGTTTTGTTTGCATCCTCGGTTTTAATTTCTCTTTCGAAAGAGGTTACTTAGAGCCCGCTTTGTCTTACCTGGTTAGAAGTTGCGTTTAAATACATTTTGAATTATTTAAACATCAAAGTCGCTTTTTAAATCCTAAATCATTTTCAGTCATGTATATTCCTGAGCTGCTCCTGCCGCTACTCTCTTTCTCTAGTTGACAATGATATAGTTGGTTGTCTTTTGTTGCACTAAGAAATTATTCTCGAACCAAGCTTGAACATATTGGGATTTATGCATTAAAGCCTCGTAATTAATTATTTAGTTTTTAACAATAATTTTTATTATTTTATTTGTAATTTAATTGTTATCTATGGTATGAAAATCCAAGGTTATTAATGTGATCTTAAACAGTATGTGGTTGACATACAAGAAGATCGTGTTCAAATAATAACCTAAAAAGTCTATAGTATATGGATAAGGTTGGGTGCCTTATCCTGGTAACACTATTGATATGACCCACTTTGTAATCGTTACAAATGATTTGATCCAAATCGTTCATGTGGAGACATGTAAGTAGGGGTATCCTATACAATGAGTTTGTATAAGACTAGACCAAAAATATTTTATCTCTCTTTATAAATCCGTTAATTGAGAAGATTAATATTTCACATGTTGATCATAAGCGACTCGATCTTAATCTTGAGTGAGTTATGAACTCCTGCATGTGAGGGCTTGTCCTTTAATTTACTTGAGTGAGAATGACTCTTTTGGCCAATTCAATATGCCTACCATTTTGGGACTTGACCAAATAGGGAGTTGAAATTCACTCCTTTCCATATAAGGAAAATAGATGAGTTGTTCTCTTAAGTATTGATTTCGGGACTTGAACAATGGGGCCCCACCCTCTCATTGGCCCGAGAGGGACTTGATTTATGATTGGATCATAAACAAATTATTCATTAGAGAATTAGTGGCACTTAAGGTGAAAGATGTAATTACAGGGGTAAAACGGACTTTTGACCTAACTGTAATTATGAACAACTCGTGAAGGATTGACTTGCTTGTAATTATTATATCAATGGACATAACTCGTCCTACAGTGCATAAGAGTGCAACTCTAGGTCTATAGTGGAGTGACCTATAGTTAATGAATGAAAATTGATTAATTAAACGAAAGTTGATTAATCAAAAAGTTTAATTAATTAATTTTGTATCGTTGGAGCTTATAATTTATAGGTTCATAAGGTTCCCTTACTAGTTCATAGTAACCAGTTCAATTTATTTGAAAGAAAATTTGAAGGGTTCAAATTGATATTTAATATATTAGATATATTAAATAAATAGAGAAAATATATTTAATTGGAATGTTAGAAATTAATATTTAATATATTAGATATATTAAAGAAAAAATATATTTATTCTATTTGATACAATTAAGTATTTAATCAATTAATGTAAAAATATATTTAAAATTTGAATGAGATTCAATGAGTTAAATATATATTAGGATATCTTATAATATCTAAATATGATTGGTATAAGTATAAAATCTTAATGCAAATATATTATTTGGCAAATATTCTCTAAGATCCCCTATAGATAGGACCTTTGGGTTGAGCCAAATATACACCAATCTCTCCCATATTATCTGGAGAATGAAATTACATCTCCAGCGAATTCTTGAAACTATTCCTCTCCAATCTTTTAGAGATTTTCTTTCAAAAGGCTCCCACAAGCTTTGACCTTGTGTTCGAGTCATGCCAAGGAAGATCTTGTGGAATATTGAAGAGCTTTTGCACGGTTGGAAAACTTCAAGGACTTGCAAGCTAGGGTTTCTACAAAGGTAGACTTTTTTACTTTTGTATTTATTGCTTTTGTTTTAATTCATAATAAAAATCAAAACGGTTCCCAATGCTTTCGCTACGTGGATGAAAAGATCATTCCCTTCAGAACACATACCTAATGATTGATCTTCAAGTATTGTGGTCTCTTGCATAGTTGACATCACTATATCCAACTAGCTTGCAGTCTTCGCTTCTTTTGTACAAACGATCGTAATTGATTGTACCTTTGACATATCTCAAGATCCGTCGAGCCGCGTCCAAATGAGGCTTCTTCGAACTTTGCATATATTGACTAATGACTCCAACTTCATTTTCGAATTTCTTTGGTTGGTCCATGTAGAACTCTCTGTTTAACTCACCATTCAGGAAATCATTCTTCATATCCATTTGCCATAATTTTCAATTTTTATTTACCACAAGTACCAGAGAAATCTGTATGATAGTTCGCCACTGGACTAAACGTTTCATCATAGTCTAGTCCATATTCTTGAGAGAACCCTCGAGCTACATATTGAGTCTTGTATCTTTCGATTGATCCATCTGAGAGACACATTATTTCGTAAGCCCACTTGCAAGAGATGAATTTGACATCTTCTGATCTTGGTACTAGTTCCCAAGTTTGATTTTGCTTCAGGGCTATAATTTCTTCCTCCATTGTCTGCTGCCAAGCCGTATTTTGTGATGCTTCTTCCTACGTCTCTAGCTCTTTAATTTCGTCCTCTATAATAGCTATTTCGACATACTTTAGATTTTTCTTCTGGATTCTTTCTGACCGTTTGAGTTGTTGAGGTATCATTTCATTTGCAGTAGGTTCGCTTGGTTGAGTCACTTCTTGTTCACCAACACTAGTGTCACTTGAATCTTCAGGCACATCAACACTTAAGCAAATGTGTACAGTTTGCTCCCCTGTCTTCTGTGGAAGAATTTCTTTAGTTTGCTCTCTCGTCAGAAGAATTTCTTCAATTTGCTCAAGGCCTGGTAATACTTCCTTCTCCGAGAGCCACCCCTCTTCTATTGCACCACTTTGATCGTCAATCATGTGGTTTCAGTATCCTGAATCAATGATCCAATCATTCTCATAATCGATATGGTCTCCCATCATCGCCATGAGTGCTAGCTCATCTTCTTCTATGGCATACAGTACCTTTGCATCTCATTCCTCCTCCATCTCCATGTTGGAGTGCTACATTGCTTTCGACATATTTTTTCTTAGACCAACAATCTCTAGATATGTTGTCCTTCCTCCCGCACTTGTAGCAAATGCCCTCAAATCTTTTCCCTTGAGAACTTTGGTTGTCATTCTTTTGAGTTTTTCCAGTTTGTGCAGTTCCTTGGTGGCTTCTTCTTTTGTCACCATTGTATCCACGTTTGGTAGACGGCTTATTATTGCTCTGACTTTCACTTGTGTAGACTGCTTCTTCTTCACCCTTCAATGTGATGTCCTCCCATTTGTTTAGCCATGGCTTCTTGGTTGGCTAACAAATTTTCGAACTCTATAAGTGATGGTTGAGTGGGCCATCCTTGTACAGCAATAATGAAGCTTCGATATTCTGGTCGCAATCCGTGGATTATGATCCTCTTCATTCGATTTTCTCCAATTGCGGTCTTTGGGTCTAGTACAGTAATCTCCCGATAGATCGACTTGACCTTGTGGAAGTACTGAGCAATCGTCATGTCACGTTGTGAAATTGACAACAACTCATTCTCCAGAAGTTGTAGACTCATATCGTTCTTCTTTGAAAACAACATCATGAACGTGTCTCATGCTTCTTTCGGTGTCTTGTCATCCCAACTATGCTCTAACATCTCTTCTCCGATTGTGGTCTTCAAGGCAAACATTGTTTTGCCTGCTTTGATTCTCCATTTGCGCAAGGCGCCGTTAGAATCATCTTCTGGCGGCGTAGTTTTGCACCTGCAAACGATCTCCTAAAGATCATGTCCTTGTAAATAGGACATTATGCATGTTGCCTACATGTTGTAGTTGTTGCTGTTGAGTTTTTTGATTTTGACACAAGACTATAACTCAGTAATACCAAACAAGCTCTTTTGACACAAGATTTGTAGAGTCACAGACTACTCACGACACAAAAGAAATTCACTCATTACTAATCTCAAGAAATCGTTTTTGATGTGAAAGATTAGACAGAGATGCAACAATGGAGCATACTAAGAATTCCAAGAGATCGGATAACCTACACTAACCTCGCTTTGATACCAGATTATTGAACACAACTCTCTGTGGAAAACACTCGCACACTTTACTAAGACCAATCGAGAAGAGATTTACAAAACACTCGGTAGAAACTATATTTTGTATTGCTTGAGATCCCTTGGGATGATGAACTAAGTAGAGTGGAGGGTATTTATATTCAATCTATTCCTAAAATTTCTAGGTTTTTTTCTTAAAATATCTAAATTATTTTCCTAAATTTATTCACAAAATTCTAAATCATTTTCTCGTAAATATAGTCACTAAGATAATGGTTGGGCTTAACCGGACTTAACCCTATTGGGCTAGTTATGATATTTTAACTGTTGGGTTTTATGTCCTAAAACTCATAGTTTGTAAACAAAGATATATTCTATTTTCAATAAAATTATTATTGATGTTTATTTAGTAAAAAATTGTTATTGAATAAAGTGAACTTTACGATCATTAATCTAAATCCAATAAACTAAGAACACTCTGGCTATAGTATGATTACTTGAACTATATGTAGAGACATAAGAGTGGATCAAGTTCAAGTATATAGTCAAAATGATCTATAGTATAAGGATAAGGCTGAGTACCTTATTCTGGGGACACTATGGATGCGGCCCACTTTTGTATATGATATAAACAATGTGATCACTAAATTGTGCATGTGGAAACATGTGAGTGGGGGCGTCCTATGCAATGAGTATTGCATAAGATCGGACCATGAAGAAAACCACTCTCACTTTATAAAGTCGTTTACTGTTGAGACTGATTTTCTTTTCATTCGATAACCTAGGTAACTCGGTTTTAATCCTGAGCTAACCATGAACTCCTGTTTATTCGGAATTATCCTTAGATTTGCATGGGTGAGAGTGGCTCTAGTTCGCCGACTCAACAGGCCTCCCATTTCAGGGGTAAGACTGGGTGAATGGCTGGGGACGTGGGGTGCAAGACGGAATTCACTCCTACCCACTTTTAGGGATAGAAGAAAGGTAGTTCCCTTAAGCACTGACTCCAGGTCTTGAACAAGGGGCCCCACCCTCTCATTGGCCTGAGAGGGATTCGGTTTACTGGTTGGACCACAAACCAATTGTTCATTAGAGGATCAGTGAGACATAAGGAACAAGAAGTAACTTCAGGGGTAAAACGGTAAATTGACCCAGCTCTAGTTACGAACAACCTGTGAAGGATCGACTTACTAATCATGGTTATATCAGATGGACAGAAATATATCTATAGTGAGGGGAGTGCAACTACTAGGCTATAGTGGAGTGTCCTAGTAGTTAACGAATGTTGGTTAACCAGGTTAATGAGTTTAATCGGTTAATCTTGGATCGTTGGAGCCCATGATCTATAGGTCCATTAGGTCCCTCTGCTAGCTCATATCGGACTAAACCATAGAACAATGTGACGAGTGAGTTCGAAGTGTTCGAATTCAAATTAGGGAATATGCGTTACATATATACGATATATTTAACCGCAATTTTGTTTTATTTACGAATTAAACGAAAAGAGAGAATCTGAGATATTTAAATAAGATTTAAATATCTTAATCAATTATGTGTCGGAATTGATTGGGATTGGCATTTGAATTAATATTAAATATTAATTAAATAGTTTAATTAATCATTTAATGTTACTTTAATTTGAAATTCATTATTCAAATTAATTGTTGAATTAAAATGAAGAAAGTCAAAATGTTGACTTTCATCTCATGGAAAAATCCATGTTAGTGGAATTTTGAGGTGTCAAAATTTGGTTTAACCAAACTTGCATGTTTGCCAAATAAACCCCACAAGTTTGAGTGGAATTTTGAGTGTCAAAATTTGGTTAACTCAAACATGCATGCTTGCCACATAATCCCAAACATTTGAGTGGAATTTTAAGTGTCAAAATTTGGTGATCTCAAGTTTGCATGAACATGCAAACTTGACTCTTTAAATAGAGTGATCATGATACTTGGAGAAAATCTTCATCTTGATGAAAAAACACCTTGAGACAAACACTCTCTTTCACATATACAAAATCCCTCCCAAGTTTTAGTCACTCATCGGATTCCACAATCCCGTTCTAAGGCCGGAGGATAGTGGAGAAGACATTAGTGGTGGTTCGAAACCGGTTCGTGAGGCAAAAGGAGTTTGAACTACAAAAGGTTAGTATTTAAACTTATTAAGTTTTAATACTTATGAACATGCTAGTTATTTACAATAATTGATGTTCGAAAAGTGCCTAAGATCCAAATTGCTTCCGCATGTGTTATATTAACACCATCATTAACAATATATACATGATAATATTCTTTACATGTAACTATATATATTTCAAACAATATAGCTACTAACATTATTGTTTTACCAAAAAAAATAGTTTCAATAGGTTCAACGACACAAAATTGGTATGTGGTCTACGTCCCAAGCTTAAACTCAATTTCTTTTAATATAACTTATTTATTTTATTAACGGATCAAGATTAAAATATTGAAAACTTAAACTCAATTTTTTTTTTATAATATAATCTAATTTTATTATGGGTAGCTCTGTATCAAGATCAAAACATACAACCAAAATAATAATAATAATAATAATAATAATAAATAAATAAATAAAAATAAAAATTGAAAATCTAAACTCGAATTTTTTTTTATAATATAACTTATTTATTTTATTAGGTTTGATTAAGTACATGAAAAAAAAAGAAATATTGGAAACCTAAACTCGTTTGATTAAGTACATGAAAAAAAAGAAATATTGGAAACCTAAACTCGAAAATCAGGTAACAATAATGGGATAACTTAGTATTATTTTTTATTTAATTTTGAGAGAAAGTAGAAAAACGTTTTTTTTTTTTTAAACAATGAACACATATTTAATTTGGTCTAGTTCAATTACGATATTAATATCTTCTACTGGTCCCGTCTTGGCCTGTTCTGCATTTTCTCAAGATATCATATATAAAATTAATGGTTTGTCTAAATTTTTTTTTATAATAAAACAGTTTAATTAAAATTAAAGTTTACGAAAAAAAAATATATTGAAAACCACAGCTGCTGTTACGAGAGTGATTGAAGAGCTAAAATTTCTAACAAATGTAAGTACTTCTTCTGATTATAAAATTAAAATATAGTTTAAATTGGTTGTGAAAAATATAATAATTAATAAAAATTGTATTATCCAATAATAAGTAAAGGGAGAAGAAATAAGAATATTATTTTTTTTGGTTAAATTTTGGAAGAAATTGAGAAATTTTTATAGTCCCAACTTATATATAAAATTAATTGTTTTTCTAAATTTTGTTTATAATATAACTTATCAAAATTAAAATTTAGAAAAAAAAATAATAAATTAAAAATCTAATCTAAAATTAAGTTGGGTACGACAATTATTGGAAAGCTGTAAGTAAAGTAAAATTCTTTTAATTAATAAAATATAGTTTAAATCATTTATTAACAAAATATAATAATAATAAAAAAATGAGGTTACGTGAAAGAAAATGTCGTTGCGACACTCTTTCGCATAATCCCGTATTTTCCATACGAGTAATACTTGATCATACTCTTATCCTTTAAGGGTTGGCATTTTCATGGGTTTGTGAGGTATTGTCACGACCTCCTCTGCCACCATGTTCGCAGCCACGTTCATGACCACGTCCACGACCTTTGTTTTCTTTGTTATGGCTGCCACTTCCCCTCGTACTTGAAAAAGAAGAGTCATCTGCTTCTTTCTTTTTCGTCCGTGTGAATGAGCTACTCCTCGTGTGTGAGTAAGAGGTATTTCTCCTCCTCTTTGTCTTCGTAGTCACGAAATCTCTCCTCCACCACATTGTCTAATGAACAAATGCCACTGACGATCGTCGTCAGCTTCATGAAAAAAGTCATCTATTGACTCACCGTCCTTCATGCAGATAGCCTCGAACTCACTCTTCAAGGTTAGCACCTTTGTTTCCTTGACACGTTCCACACCCACATTCATTGTTTGCAGTGTCTCCCACGCTGCCTTTGCCAAATTCTTCTCTTCCAACATGAGGACACCTTTCGGGACTGCTTGGTAGATGGCGGCAAGAGCCATCCTGTCCTTCCTCTCCTCAAATTCATCACCATGTTCAATGGCTTCCCACACACTTTGTGTAAGTGAACACACATTTTTATCAACCATGTTGCGTAGTTACTCTTCATGAGTAATGGGTACTGAAGCGTTACACTCCCCACGCTCCAGCGACTTTGTATGGTGACGACATTTGTTTCGACATCCTAGGAGCTCTATACCAAATGTTGGATATGACTCACGATCGAAATATGTTGAAACAAATAAAAGAAGACAACTTGAAGGAGAGAGCTTTTAAATAGAATCATCCTCTGACCGGGTAGTCTCGCACTCGCCAACAATCTCCCAAAGATCATGTCCTTGTAAATAGGACATCATGCATGTTGCCCACTCGTAGTTGTTATTGTTGTGTTTCTTGATTCCTCCAACGATTTGGAAATCACCTCATGTTGGCTATACATTAGTAATACCAAACAAGCTCTTTTGACACAAGACATGTAGAGTCACAGACTACTCACGACACAAAAGAAACTCACTCACTACTAATCTCAAGAAATCGTTTCTGATGTCGAAGATCAAATAGAGTCGCAACCACGTAGCATACTAAGAATTCCAAGAGATCAAATAACCTACACTAACCTCGCTCTGATACCAGATTGTTCGAACACTGTTGGCTTTTTCGCCTTAATCTCAAATTAATTAATTGATATTTTGATGATAACAAAACTACCTTCAATTATTAACAATTCTCAGTATTTTTGTCCACAGTGTAAGATTGGGAATAACGATTTCAACGTCTTTTTTGGTTCACTCGAATTAGAGATAAAACGAAGAAGTTCCAGTCAAAACAAATACCCGACGTGATGATGTGGTGACAAAATTGACATCATGGACCAATTAAATTCAAAACAAGATACCTGACGTGATGATATGGTGACAAAATTGATGATGTAGTGACAAAATTGACATCATGGACCAGCGGCAAAATTGACATCATAGACCAATCGAAATATGACATTTATAAATTTGATAGAGTAACAAATGGTGGAGTTTTCAATTACATTTATAAAAGTTTTCCATTACTTTTAAATTATAAAATCATTTCAATTACATTTATAAAAGTTCTCGGTTACTTTTAAATGGAAAGAAAGTAATTTCAATTACATTTTATAAAAGTTTTCTATTACTTTTCAATTATAAAATCATTTCAACTACATTTTAAAAAAATTTCGATTACTTTTAAATGGAAATAAAGATTTCATTTACATCGATGAAAACTAGTGGTACCCAAGTAGGGTAGGCTTACAAAGTTGATAATGTTCAAGTGCTTTTTGGGTCGTCTCAGACCTTGCGATGTGCTTTAGCCCCCCAAAAAATTAAAATATGGATACTTTTTACATCCAAAGCAAAGGATTTATTTGTTACTAATAGAGTCTAGCCTATGTTCTTCTTTAGATCCCTTGTTTCACTCCGATAGTATCATAAATCGAGTCAATGCAGAAGAAATGAATGCATTTTCATACAAAATACTATTAAGTAAGTGAAATAGATAAAACATAAACTGAATTATGCCAAATATATCACCTATTCTTTTAAATGAATAAAAATTATAATAATTTCATTTATGAAAACGAGTTATTAAAGAAATTATAATGATTTCATTTAGTTTTATAATTATTTGAATTACAAAATCATTTCAACCATAAAGGATTTCCTTTAGATTTATAAAACTACTCACCGCTTTCATTAACATTTTTTTTTATATTATTACATTTAAATATGTTATATATATATATATATATAATAAAAATGAATTTAAAATATTTTTAATATTTATTTAAAATAATATATATATATATATATATATATATATATCTAAATGAAACATGTGGTCTATAATTTTTTTACGATAAATTTAAAAATAAATAAATAGTATTTTTCATAGTCCACGTTTCGGTTCACGTTTTAGTGGTCCGTATCAATTCCTATTTTTACAACTCGGTCCTATTTAAACTCATCACCTCTTCGTATGTGTCAGAAGACAACACAAAACATTTGTTTCCTCGATCTAATTTTTTTTTTAAAAGCCTCTATTGTTGCTCTCTCTAAAGCTTCCAATTCTATTTTTTTTCGTATTCCTGAGAGAGATGTCTATTACTTTAGAGTGTTGTGGTGTGTTGCTATAAGATTTCAGAAAATTGTACCGGTTTGATCCTGAGCCGTGGAAATGATTGAGTTTGCTCTTGAACTCGTAAAAAGAGCGGTATACCGGTTTGATCATGAGTTTGCTCTTGCACTCGTAAAAAGAGTGGTGTAGCGGTTGCGCTCTGATCCGAGGAAAGAGTCAGAAAGTTTTATTCAAATTCTCAAGAGGTGCTTGTGGAGTGGAGTAGGTCGAGTTTGACCGAACCACTATAAAAGTACGTGTTATATTTTCTAACCCCTTTCCTATTTAAATTCTAAATGTGTTATATTTTTTAACCCTTTCCTATTTTAAATTCTAAATGTGTTATATTTTCTAATCCCTTCCCTATTCAAATTTATTTTAAGTTGTTATAAGTTTTATTTTTATTAATTTTTTTTTATTGTATGGTTATTAAAAAAAATAAAATTAATAAATACATGGTTGGATATGACAACGGTGAATAGGATTTGAACCATGTAATTATTAATTTTTTTTCTAATTACAATAAAACTTATAGAAAAGGGTTAAAAAAGAATTTAAACAGGAAAAGGGTTAAAAAATATAACACCGTTTTATAGTGGTTCAGTCAAACTCGACCTATTCCACACCCCAAGCACCTCTTGGATTTGAATAAATTTTTTTGACTCTTTCCTCGGATTAGAGCCCAACCGCTACACCGCTCTTTTTACAAGTGCAAGAGCAAACTCAATCCTTTCCACGACTCAGGATCAAACCGATACACCGCTCTTTTTACAAGTGCAAGAGCAAACTCAATCCTTTCCACGACTCAGGATCAAACCGGTACACCACTCTTTTTACGAGTTCAAGAGCAAACTCAATCCTTTCCATGGCTCAGGATCAAACCAGTACAATTGTCTATTATAGAAACACACCACAAAGTAATAGACATCTCTCATAAAAAAAATAGAATTGGAAGCTTTGGAGAACCAACACACCACAACACTATGAAGTAATAACATCTCTGATAAAAAAGATAAAATTGGAAGCTTGGGAGAGAGCAACCATGGAGGCTTTTTTTAAAAAAATTAGATCGAGGAAACAAATGTTGTGTGTGTTGTGTTGTGAAAATTACTAAAAGGTGATGAGTTTAAATAGGATCAAGTCCTACAAATAGGAATTAATACGGACCACTTAAACATGACCGACGAGGACTCTTCGACGAAGCTTTAGAGTGTAAGTCTCGGTAGATGATGAATTTCGTTGGTGATTCTCCGACGAGGACTCCGGCGATTTACTTTTTCCTCTAAGTTTTCTCTCAACTTTCTTTCTCATATTTTTCTCTTTTTCACGTAATCTGTCCATAATCCTGAACACCCTTGTAATAGGCCGAAGGGTAAAATGTCAATTTTGTCATTGACATTTTTTTTTACATGATCGAGATTAAAAATTAAAAAAAAAAAAAAAATCTAAACTCGAATATATATAATATAATTTATTTATTTTATTAATCGTAGCTTGCATACAAAAAAAAAAATATATTGAACATCTAAACTCAGATTTTTTTTTTATTTTTTTATAATATAACTTATTTATTTTATTAATGCTTGTATATGAAAAAAAAAAAAAAAAAAAACCCATAACCAAATACTAAATACTTACAATACTAAATAATTCAAAGTTTCTAGTAAAGGTAAGTAAAGTTAAATTCTTTTAATTAATAAAATAAAAATATTTGTTATGGAAAATTAAAAATTAATAGGTAAAAGTTTCCCAAGTAAAGTTAAATTCTTTTAATTAATAAAATAAAAATATTGGTTATGGTAAATATAATTATGGAAAAATTCTTTTAATTAATAAAATAAAAATATTGGTTATGGTAAATATAATTATGGAAAATTAAAAATTAATAGGTAGAAGGATGGAGAGACTGAGATGATAGAAAAGTAACTCAAAATAGTGTTAGGTCACAACAAAAAAAATTATTTTTTATTTAATTTTGAGTAATTTTGTTTAATTAAATTACCATATTAATATCTTCTGAACAGAGGTAAAATAAAAATATTATTCTAATTATTTTCTGTATAATATAACTAATCAAAAATAAATTAAAGCTTATTTAAAATAAATATTGAAACCTATAAAAGAAATATTGAAACATGAGAATTAAGTAACAACCACGTGTTAAAATTTCTGAGAAAAGTACGTAAATAATTTTTTTTAATTAATGAAATATGGTTTAAATCATTCATTATGAAAATATAACAATAAAAAAAATATTGTATTTAGAGGTTATGAAAAAGAAAATATTTAGGCACCATGTATTTGTTAAAAAAATTAAAAAAAAAAAATGTCTATTAGATACGAATTAGTTGAGTAGTAGGTGTCACAATTGCACTCTTGCAATAGTAGAATAGCGATTGTACGACATTCGTTCAAATCCAGCGTACAAGTTAACCATGAGAAATTTGGACTTCGCAGATAACGTCGGTGAATGCTCAAGATTCGAGTCACGTTTGCGAGAAATATTTTAGAAAACATGAGTGAGAGGACATACATTTGAGAACAATTTGAAAGAATGGAAGAAATCAATGTTATATGGCTATGAGTAAAGAAGAAACATCGCGGCTTTTATAACATATAACTCAAGGTAAGAAGAATTGACAACTAGTCGTATCCTCCTATAGTACATTTTGGGGCATTTTAGTTTTGGTGGGCATAGACATGATTTTGGTGACGTTTCATATACCCCGTATTGATACAACATTAAATAATAAATGTCTATCTAAAATGAAAGCTTTCAAAAGGGGTTTGGAATAGGCATGTGCCATGGACAACATGTCTTGGATAAGCATAATTGAGATATCCGACATGCGGCTACAGACAACACGCATTGGAAAAGAAAAAAAAAAAAAAAAAAAAAAAAAAAAAAATATATATATATATATATATATATATATATATATATATATATATATATATATATATATAATTTTGAGTAATTTTGTTGAGTTAAATTATCCTCTATTGTTGTGAAAAAAATATGATATCAAATAAGTGAAAGAGAGCAATTAAAAAAAAGAATATTATTCTATTGGACCCGGTCTGAACTTTATTTATTTATTTATTATTATTTTCTTTATAATATTATTAATCAAAATTAAATTAAAGCTTATTAAAAATAAATATTGAAACTTAGGAAAAAAAATATTGAAACAAAAATTAAGTAACAACCACGTTTTAAAATTTCGGATAAAAGTAAGTAAAGTAATTTTTTTTAATTAATAAAATATAGTTTAAATCATTTATTATGAAAATATAATAATAAAAAAATACTGGTTATGAAAAAGAAAATGTTTAGGTACCATATATTTATTAAAAAAAATTACAAAGTAGACCATTTCTTCAATAAAAATGTTATTAATTTGGAGAGGAAAAAAAAAAACGGTAATATTGATCATATTTCAATATAAAAATAAAAAAGTTTTCACATAGTTAAGCATAACCGAGATGGAGTAGAATGTGAAATAATACAGCTAATATCAAATAAAATTATTTTAAATTACTATTTCTGTGTTCTAAATTATTTTAAAATAATTTTATCAAATATAAATAAAAATTTCACTCTTAATTTTTATCCACTGCAATTAAATTAGACTCGTTAGAACCTATTAATTTAATTTATTTTAACAGTGGTAGAAAAGTTAATAATATTTTAATAATTACCTCATAACCACCAAATTTGAAAAAATGTAATAAAATTATTTAATTTTTAGTTGATTTAACATTTATAGAAATGTAAATACGAAATATGAGTATAAATATTATTACTCATCTTATAGGTCTCATATATTATCATATCCAATAATAATAAATAAATAAATAAATGAAAAGGGATAATAATAAAAAAAATATATTTTAAATATGGAGGTTTAATTTTATTTTCATTTAGATGTTTTTTTGGTTAGAGAACTTATATAAAACATATTTTTATTTTAGATAGTAGATTAATTTTAGTATTATCGATCAAAATATAAGTTTTTAAAACATGGTTATCATTATTTGTAATGATCCTAGATTTCAATTACCTAAAGTCGTTACCGTCATCTTAGCCTAAGCTCATATGTGGAATATAATTTTTAACATCATCGTTAAAATCATAAAAATCATAAAATTCAGAGTAAACATAACTTAGTCTTTGAAAACACCGTCATGGTCTTATGTGTTCAAAACATAATTCAGAAATGAAATTGAAAACAATAATGAAATTAATTTAAATAATGAAATGCATAACAACCTATTCTAAATTGTCTAGGAAATTAAATATGCTACTAGCCTATGCAAGTGTCATGGTCTCTGATTTGCGATGTCATCGTCAACCGTATAGGGGGCGCCTTGCCTTTACTTGAAAAATGATGTAGCACACAGCCTGAGTATTTCGGAGAATAATAAGTAAGTGACCCCACTATAGGGGTCGTGAAAAGATGCAAACACATGCAATAATGCTCTAGGGACCTATCATTAAAACATCCTAGAGGTGGCCTCTAGTCTGGACTAAATTGGTGTGCAGTACTTCCCTACACGCGAACCACACGTGCGAGCGTGAATCTGTAGGCGATTCACACCCTCCCACGACCCATCATAGTCGAGCTAGATGTCCATAGCAACGTTTAGAGGTCAGCAGACCCCTGAGTGTCATGCTTACATGATCACCATCGTAGTCGTAATGTACGCATCCGTACCCATCATCATAGAAGGAGAAGCATCCCGATGATTATGTACATACAAAAATGCATGAGGTTTATATAGTTTCTCGTCTTTTATTTATGACACAACCCTAGTTTCATCCTTATATTACTATAAGTAATATATGCGTTAATTTTCCATCTTATCATCATCATTAACGTTATCAAGATTGCGTCCTAAGCATAACAATCATCATAAGTAATATGACATTCACAGCATGCTTCTCAATTTAATAAGGAGAAGTAAAGTCATATTAAGGAAATAACATCATGCATCGTCATCATCATACCATCATAATCATCATAGAACATCATTAAACGTCATCATATAACTCATACATGTCATCATACATCATATATCATATGTCATACGTCATATCATAAAGCATAAAGGGCACGTTCTGGTGCCACTAGGCACGTGTTGTCATACATCGAGCAATTACCTAGCCTACCACTTACTTGGTTGGCCTTAGCTGGCGTTCTCCCTAAATTAAGTATGTTAGCTCCCATTCCTCGAAAGTGCTCAAAGTGTCACCAGAGTTTATTTCCTATTAGGTGCTCTCATTCCTTTCGTTAGTATTTCACAACTCTAAATTAAATTCAACTCGAAAATTGTGATATAGAGCATCGTATTGACCTTAATTACCTTAGTGAGGGTAAAAATCAACTCTGGGAGGGTAAAATATGTAGGAGGTCAGTGTCAGAATTGCTAAACTGAGCTGTCTAAGCCGTTTTTTAGCTGAAGGACTGCATGGAGCTGAGCCAAGCCGTGTAGCTGAGGTGTTCTATTTGCTGCAGGGCAACACGTGGCGCAATGGGAGCAGGACACGTCACAACTTCAATGTTGTTACTATTATATTTTTAGATTTTCAAACAAAAATGTCTATTAGATATGAATTAGTTGAGTAGTAGGTGTCACAATCGCACTCTTGCGGTAGTAGGATAGCGATTGTACGACATTCGTTCAAATCCAGCGTACAAGTCAACCGTGAGAAATTCTAACATCGCGAATAACGTCGGTGTATGCTCAAGATTCGAGTAACGTTTGCGAGAAATATTTTAGAAAATGTGAGTGAGAGGAGATATATTTGAGAACAATTTGAAAGAATTGAAGAAAACAATGTTATATGACTATAAGTAAAGAAAAAAACATCGCGACTTAAATAACATATAACTCAAAGTAAGAAGAATTAACGACTAGTTGCATCCTCCTATAGTACATTTTGGAGCATTTTAGGTTGGGTGGGTATATACATGATTCTGGTGACCTGTCATATAAGCCGGTATTGACACAACATGAAATAGTAAAGGTTTATCTAAGATGAAAGCCTGTAAAAGGGGTTTGGAACAGGCATGTGGTCATGGACCACATGTCTTGGACAAACATGATTGAGATATCCGACATGCGACCATAGACAACACGCATTGGACAAGCAAGACTAGGACACTAAACACTTATGATGATAAAGGCATTGAGACTCCTTTTGTGATAAAGTCGAATGGCAGAGATGGATATATGGTCTTAGAGTATATTCGATGGTGGCATCAACTAACGTTTTCTTACCTAAAGTAAGGAATCAACAAGCTGTTGACATTCAAATAGCATAAACTCCCTAATCAAGAAAGAGTTGGAGTGGAAGTACTCCTCTTAAACCCAGATATGGATCCATTCTCGAGGAGCAACGGATCAATATTGGCAACTCTAGAGGGGTGAATAGGATTTCAACAATATAATTATTAAATTTTTTATAATAACAATAAAACTTAACAATAATTTAGAATTTAAATAGGAAAAGAGTTAGAAAATATAACACCGTAGTTTTATGTGGTTCGGTCAAACTCGACTTACCCTCCCCGAGCGCCTTTTGGGAATTTGAAGAAAACTTTCTGACTCTTTCCTTGGATCAGAGCCCAACCGCTACACCGCTCCTTTTATGAGTGCAAGAGCAAACTCAATCCTTTCCACCGCTAAGGATCAAACCGGTACACTGCTCTTTTTATGAGTTCAAGAGCAAACTCAATCCTTTCCACGACTCAGGATCAAACCGGTACAACTATCTGAAATCTTATAGAAACACACCACAACTCTCTGAAGTAATAGATAAACAAGAAATAGAATTAGAAGCTTTGGAGAGTGCAATAATGGAGGCTTTTAAAAAAAAAAGTTTTAGATCGAGGAGACTAAGGAAGTTTGTATTGTGTTGTATGTTCTGTGTGTTGTGTTCTTGTACGTTGTGTTCTGAAAAATATGAAGAAGAAACACACCACAACTCTATGAAGTAATAGATGAACAAGAAATAGAATTAGAAGCTTTGGAGAGTGCAATAATGGAGGCTTTTAAAAAAAAAAGTTTTAGATCGAGGAGACTAAGGAAGTTTGTATTGTGTTGTATGTTCTGTGTGTTGTGTTCTATGTTCTGTACGTTGTGTTCTGAAAAATATGAAGAAGAAACACACCACAACTCTATGAAGTAATAGATGAACAAGAAATAGAATTAGAAGCTTTGGAGAGAGCAACAATGGAGACTTTTAAAAAAAGGTTTTAGATCGAAGAGACTAAGGAAGTTTGTATTGTGTTGTATGTTCTGTGTGTTGTGTTGTATGATCTATATGTTGTGTTCTGAAAAATATGAAGAAGAAACACACCACAACTCTCTGAAGTAATAGATAAATAAGAAATAGAATTAGAAGCTTTGGAGAGAGCAACAATGGAGACTTTAAAAAAAAAGTTTTAGATCGAGGAGACTAAGGAAGTTTGTATTGTGTTGTATGTTCTGTGTGTTGTGTTCTACGTTATGTGTGTTGTGTTCTATGTTCTGTACGTTGTGTTCTGAAAAATATAAAGAAGAAACACACCAAAACTCTTTGAAGAAGAAACACACCAAAACTCTTTGAAGTAATTGATAAATAAGAAATAGAATTAGAAGCTTTGAAGAGAGCAACAATGAGGCTTTTAAAAAAGGTTTTAATCCAGGAGACCAAGGAAGTTTGTATTAGGTTGTATGTTCTGTGTATTGTGTTTTATGTTTGTACTTTGTATTCTAAGAAATATGAAGAAGTGTTAATTTAAATAGTGATCCACCTGTAAAAATAGAGATTGATATGGACTACTAAAACTTAACTGAAATGTAGACCACGAAAAATTAATATTTTTTTTTAATTTTTCGTGAAAAAAATATAAAACACATGTTTCATTTATTTAATTATATATATTATTTTAAATAAATATTAAAAATATTTTAAATTTATTTTTATTATATAATATTTTTAAATGTAATAATATAATAAAAAATATGGATGAAATCATTGTAATCATGGGAGTAACGTTTAAAAGTAATCGAAAAGTTTTATAAAAAATTAATATATATATATATATATATATATATATATATCTTTTTAAATTTTTCGTGAAAAAAATATAAAACACATGTTTCATTTATTTAATTATATATATATATATATATTTATATACATTATTTTAAATAAATATTAAAAATATTTTAAATTTATTTTTATTATATAATATTTTTAAATATAATAATATGATAAAAAATATGGATGATATCTGGAGTAACATTTAAAAATAATGGAAAAGTTTTATAAATCTCATTGAAATTATGGAAAGGGTAACTAAAATAATTTTATAATTTAAATAATTTTATATCTCAAAACTAATTTTAATCCATGTAATAGGAATCATTATAATTTCTTTTCTTGTAAATGAAATTCTTTATAAATAATTCAAATATATTTTTTTTAATTTAAAAGTAATTGAAAATTTTACCATTTGAAAGTTATAAATAAATGTCATACTTGGATTGATCTATGATGCCAATTTTGCCACTGGTCCATGATGTTAGTTTTGTCACCACATCATCACGTCAAGTATCTTGTTTTGAATTTGATTGGTCTATGATGTTAATTTTGCCGCCACATCATCACGTCAAGTATCTTGTTTTGAATTCGATTGGTCTATGATGTCAATTTTGCCACCACATCATCATGTCGGGTATCTTGTTTTGACTGAAATTTTTTCGTTTTATCTCTAATTTGAGTGAACCAAAGAAGTCGTTGAAATCGTTATTCCCAACCTTACACTGTGGACAAAATACTAAGAATTATTCATCAAAATATCACTTAATTAATTTGAAATTAAGTGGCCAAAAAGCCAACAACCTCTCCTCTCTCCTTTATTACTAAGACAAACTATTTCAAGAAAAAATAGTATGAAATTCATAAAACCATAAAACTGAAAAGAATGCACACGTCCAAATAATAATATTGATGCATCTTGATAACATTCTAATATATTATCATAAATTTGAAATTCACTCAAATCCATATTCTCCCCATGCTTGAATGAATTATGAAACATCACAACAACCGAGTGATTCATTAATTATAAAATAACAAACTTAAAGCATATTTTTTCTAATTTTCTCCACGGTAATAAAAATAAAATAAAATAATAATAATAATAATAATAATAAAAATAAAAGAAAGACATGCTCTCCTAACGGCATGCCTTTAAATAAGATTACAAAATTTAAGATATATCACGCCTAGCAATACCAAACTCAAATTCAAGATATATCACACCCAATAATACCAAACTCAAGCCTATTTTTGCAAAAAAATTTCTTCATTTAACGGCTTGGTAAAAATATCTGCTAATTGATTATTAGAGTTTACAAAATCAAGAATAATATGTCAATTTTGCACATGCTCTCAAGTAAAATGATGTCTAATGTCAATATGTTTAGTTCTAGAATGATGAACAGGATTTTTTTTTCTAATTAGCACGGGTGTTATCACAAAATATAGGCACACTATCAAATTTTAATCTAAAATCACAGAGAGTTTGTTTCATCCAAAGAATTTGAGTACAACAACTAGCAACCGCAATATATTCCGCTTCCGTAGTGGATAAAACAACCGAATTTTGCTTTTTTACTAAACCATGAAACTAATGAACTACCAAGAAATGGACAAGTTCCACTGTACTTTTACGATCAAGTAAACTTCCTGCAAAATCTACATCAGAATATCCTACAAATTTAAATTCAATATTTCTAAGATACCACAATTCTAAATTAATAGTCCGAAGCAAATATTTAAATATTCTTTTAACTCCATGTAAATGAGATTCTTTAGGACATGATTGAAACCTAGCACAAAAACATACACTAAACATAATATCAGGTCTACTAGCAGTCAAGTAAAGTAAAGATCCAATCATACCTCGATAAGATTTTATATCTACACATTTACCTTTTTTATCCTTGTCAAGCTTGGTAGATGTGCTCATGGGAGTTTTTGCAATTTTACCTTCATTGAACTTAAACCTTTTTTAGTAAATCCTTGGTGTACTTCTCTTCATTTAGGAAAATACCATCTTTCAGTTTTTTGATTTGAAGTGCAAGAAAGAAAGTGAGTTCTCCCATCGTACTCATCTCAAACTCATTATGTATATATTTAGAAAATTATTCAAAGAAAAATTAGTAGAACCAAATATAATATTATCCACGTATATTTGCACTAATAGTATATCTTTTTCTTTAATTTTAATAAAGAGAGTAGTGTCGAGCTTGCTCGTTTTGAAATCATTCTCAATACGAAAATTACTAAATCTATCGTACCAAGCTCTTGGAGCTTGCTGCCATAAAGAGCCCTTTTCAACTTATAGACGTGATGTGGAAAATCAAAATTTTCAAATTCAGGAAGTTGTTTTACATAA
The DNA here is from genome assembly GCA_018691285.1 of Cucurbita argyrosperma subsp. sororia. Classification (NCBI taxonomy): domain Eukaryota; kingdom Viridiplantae; phylum Streptophyta; class Magnoliopsida; order Cucurbitales; family Cucurbitaceae; genus Cucurbita; species Cucurbita argyrosperma. Next base: position 1,926,536 of record CM031883.1, read on the forward strand.
ACTTCCTTGATAATATAACCATTTAAGAATGCACTTTTCACGTCCATTTGATACAAAATAATTTTTTTTTTTTGTAATAAGCAAATGCAAGTAACATTCTAATAGCTTCTAATTTGGCAACGAGTGCAAAAATTTCTTCATAATCTATACCTTCCTCCCGACAATAACCTTGAGCTACAAGTCTATGTACTAATAACCTTGAGCTACAAGTCTATCTTTATTTATATTTCCATTTTCATCAATTTTATTTCTAAAAACCCATTTGATTCCAATAATGGAAATATTAGAGGGCCCAGGCACTAATTCCCAAACTTTGTTATTTTCAAATTGATTTAGTTCTTCTTGCATGGCTAAAATCCAAAACTCGTCATTTTCGGCGTCCTTAAGACTTTTTTGTTCAATTTGAGAACAAAAGGAAGATTATTCAATAAATTAATAGAGGAACGAGTTTTCACACCTTGTTCGGGATCACCAATAATCAAATCTTTGGGATGAGATGAGGCATACCTCCATACTTGTGACATTGATGAAGAATCTTCTTCCTTCTTTTCATTTAAGCTCACTCCTTTACTTGAAAGAATTTTTTTTTTCTTTGTCGCTGACAAGTAAATCTCCAAAATTTCTTTCTAAATCATCCACTACAAATAGACTCATTAGAAATATTGTTACAAGATTCATCAAATACTACATACATAGATTCTTCTCTAACTAAAGTTCTCTTATTGAAAACTCTATAAGTTTTACTAGTAGATGAATAACCAAGAAAAATACCAATATCCGTCTTAGAATCGAATTTTCCCAACTTTTCTTTAGGTTCAAAATAAAACATTTGCAACCAAAAACTTTGAAATACCAATATTTGAAATTTTATTATGGCAAAGTTCATAAGGAGTTTTATCTAAACAAGGTCTAATTAAAACTCTATTTGAAACATAATAGGCGGTATTAACAGCTTCCACCCAAAAATATTTAAGTAAATCATATTCATTTAACATTGATCTAGCAAATTTTTGTAAAGTACGATTTTTTTTTCTTTCAACCACACCGTTTTGTTGAGGAGTTCTTGAGAGAAGTCATGATAAAAACCATTATCTTCACAAAAATTTTCAAATACTACACTATCAAATTCTCCTCGGTCACTCCTAATTTTAGTAATTAAAAATACCTTTCATTTTGAACTCATTTTACAAAATTAGCCATCATTTTTATGTTTTATCATCAAAATCCAAGTAAATCTCTAAAAAAAAGTACATTTTCAACTGGAGTACTGGAGTCATTACCTATGGTGCCCTTACCAATTATTTTACCTTCTTGTTGTCACCAAAAGTTATTAAGTCACCATCCTCCTTGGAAAGACTCACAAATTTAGGTATCATGTTTGCATTCTTATTAAAAAAACTTACCACACAAAGAAACAAAAACATCATGCAGAAATTTATTTCTTGGACGAAGTGTATGTATTCTATTTTCAATAGAAAAATTATTTCTTAAAACATTGTTAAATTTTATATTTTGAGAAAATTTTCTTCGAGAATTTTTCAATTTAAAGCAATTAGTTCTAATATCACCTTCAACACCACAATAATGACGTATAGGCACAAATCTAGATTTTTCATATTGAGATATAAATTTGCATGTGTTAGGCTTAGACATAATGAAGATGTTTTAACAAATATTGTTTTAGAACTTGAAAGAGTAGAACATTCATCAATATAGTCTAACCCTCTTTTATCATACCTGCTTCAATTATTTTATCTAATTTTTTAGCACCTATAGTTAACTTTTTAATAGACTCTTTAGCCTTCTCAAGTTCTTTCATAGTATTTGATTCCTTTTCTTTGAGTAATTTAATTAACTCATCTTTTTCACAACAATCTTGCTCAAGAAATTTAATTTTATCAATTAATGTAGTTTTTTCATCACAATCAAATACATGCCTTTCACATAGTATATCAAATTTTACAACATTATGATTATTCTCTTTTAAGCAAGAAATTTCATTTAATAAAAACTTATTTTTAATAATTGAAGCCTTATATTTGTTTTGAAGCCTAACATACTTTGAACCAAGTTTTTCTAAATCAAGTCATCTCCTAAAAAATTTTAAATAATTCATGGTAAGAAGGAGATTCAAGAATTACCTCGTCTTCTTCCTCCTCTTTGTTACCCTGAGTCATGACTTCATCCTCTTTGTCACTAAGAGCCATGAAACAAAAATTTACTACTTTTTCACCACTTAATTCATTTGCATCCATTTTATTATGAGCTAACATACTAATTTTTTGTTTCTTTAACTTGATTTGTTCCCTCATCAGTTAATTCGAGAGTTTTCCAAATTTCATAGGCTGAACAACACATAGATACTCTATTAAATTCATCCTTACTTAGAGCACAATAAAGATAATTTATAGCACTAGCATTAAAAGAACATTTTCTTTATATCATATTCATCAAATTCATTCTCTAATTTAAGCTCCTCAACGTTATTAACATTTTTTATTGGAATGTAAAGACCTTTACTAGCATTCAACTCTAAGTCATAATCGATCAATTGCAAATAAATTTTCATTCTAGCTTTCTAATACGTATAATTTGTTCCATCAAAATAAGGAGGTCTAGAAGTTGATTGTCCTTCACAAAAACCGTTTTTAACACGTAGATTTGCGGCAAGCTCTAAAGATAAAGTTTATAAAAAAAACAAAAAAGAGCAACCAATTTACTTTATATGTCATTTACCAAATATAGCTTTGTATAAAGTTGATTTAGCTCTAAATAACCACCAGGCTCCATAACCTAACAATTCTCTTACTTCGATACTAATCCAGTCAACTAATAATTTCATTCTCAAACAATCATGAATATCTTCACTGCACCATACCAATTGAGGTTTTGCACAACCTCAATATTCCAACATCAACACATTTTGTCAACATGTTTATTGGATTCTTTGCCCCCTCTATCTTCTCAAAACACATCACCATCTTCCACTAACCTGCAACTGAAATGGTATTGCCTTCCATGTTTTATCTTTAAATGATAGACCGGGTTCTTCACCAATTGTATAACACTCTGACTATCTCTATAAATAATCTTTTCGTGCTGCTTCTTGCCCAATTCTTCTAGATAGTCAATCATCCATATCGTTTCTTTCCAACTTCAGCTATTGCCACATACTCAGCCTCAGTACAACGCATTTTTGAAGCTAGACGTCCCATCATCCATGGCTTTCTCCCACTTGGTTGTATCCTCCAACTGTAGGGCCTCATCAAAGGGTTGTGGTTCCCTTTCATCAGCAACATATAGTGTAATAAATGTACATACATATCTGGTACTCTGATAGTACTAGATGATCTTCTCAACACCAGTTCAGGTGTCACTTGCTCCGCTGCTGATTCCTCTGCAGTAGTCTTAGGAGTTTCATGAGTATCTGCAACAACATCACTAGGTGAGTTTTCTTGCAACTCAAGCTTAACTCCCACTTGCTTCGGAGTCTTGGAACCTTGCTCCACATCTGGTTCCTCAACAATAGTCTCATAAGTTTTATGAGTATCTGCTACAATATCACTAAGTGAGTTTTCCTACAACTCAAGCTCAACTCCCACTTGCTTCGTGGTCTTGGAACCTTGCTCCACATCTGGTTTCTCAGCAGTAGACTCAGAAGTTTCATGAGTATCTACTACAACATCACTAAGTGAGTTTCTCTGCAACTCAAGCTCAACTTCTACTTGCTTCGTGGTTTTGGAACCTTGCTCCACCTCTGGTTTTTCAGCAATAGTCCCAGGAGTTTCATGAGTATCTGCTACAACATCACTAGGTGAGTTTTCCTGCAACTCAAGCTCAACTCCCACTTGCTTCATTGTCTTCGAACCTTGCTCCATGACTGGTTCTATTTCCAACTGCACTTTCTTCATTTCTCTAGCAGTCCTTGTGAAGCTACTCGTTTCTGCTTGCTCATAACGTAGTTCTCACAACGACCCACATCAACAGATTTCAGACCTTCTAAAACTCCTTTTGCAGCCAACATCTTCATTCCTTTCACACTTATATGTCCAAGTCTATTGTGCCATAGACTTGAATTTGAAGCACTCTCAGCAACAGCAGCTATGTTCATACACCCTGCAGTGGTGTATAATGTTCCAGATTTTGTGTCACGTGCTACTACCGTAGCACCCTTCATAATCTTCCATGAACTCTTTCCTAACTCTGTTGCATAACTTGTGCTGTCCAACTGACCAATAGAGGTTAGGTTCTTCTTGAGACCAGGAATATATCTGACACCCTTTAATGTTCACTGATTTTCTGCCGGAGTTTTTATGCAAACATCCCCTTTTCCTTTAATCTCCAAATCTTTGTTGTTGACAAGATACACCTTCTCGAAATTTTCAGACTTGAAATTCTGGAACAATTCTTTATTTGGAGAAGAATGAAAAGATGCACTTGAATCCAAAATCCAGGATTCAATCGAATTGTCCACACTGAGGACTAGAACATCCCAATGTCTTCTGTTGAATTTATAGAATCATCATCATCTCCAGATTTGTGCTTCTTCTTCCTCTTTGGTCTTGTACAACCTGTCCGAAAGTGACCTTTTTCTCCACAATTCCAACACGTTACGTTTGGTCTATTTGAAGATTTTTCTCGTTTCTTTGATTTTGATCGCTCTTTGTTTGGGCCCTTCGGTTTACTTCTTCCCCATTGGTCAAGACTGAGAGCACTACCAGATGAATTTCCAATTTCTCATTTGCGAGTACTTTCGCTGAGAACTACATCTCGAATTTCATCAAACTTCAGTTTATCAGATCCTCGGGAACTGCTGATTGTGGCAACAACAGTATCCCACGACTTGGGTAAAGATGACATCAAAATCAATGCTTTAATTTCATCTTTGAAATTAATTTCCACCGAACTCAGTTGACTTACGATCATATTGAATTCATTTATATGATCCACAACAGATCCACCTTCAGACATCTGTAGATTGAACAATCTCCGCATCAAATACACCTTGTTCATAGCCGACGGTTTTTCATACATATTCGACAGCGCCTTCATCAGATTTGATGTTGTCTTCTCCTTGATGATGTTAAATGCCACGTTTCTGGATAGCGTCAACCGGATCATCCCTAAGGCTTTTCGATCCTTGAGCTTCCACTCTCCGTGGTCATGGTATCCGGCATCACTCCCAACATGGGTTCATGAATATCTTTCTGGTACAGATAATCTTCAATCTGCATCTTCCAGAAACTGAAATCGGATCCATCAAACTTCTCAATTCCAATCTTTGAACTTTCCATCTTCATAGATCGTGATGACTCCCGCCTAGCTCTGATACCAGTCGTTAGGATCGCACAACAACGCACACACTCGATCTAGATGAACACAAAGAACAGGATAGAGAAAGTGCAAGGAGAACACTGGCTAAAGGATTTATATTGATGACTTCAAGTATATACAGTAATAGAACAAAGAATATAGAAAGTACATTTTCAAAGCTCTGCAGGTTTAGCTTACTATATTTAGCTTTACCAGATATAACCTAACTATTTACCATATATAACTTTATCCGACATAGCTGTTTATCATCCATAGTAATATAGCAATTTACTTTTACCAAATATAACTTAGCTATAAATAAGCCGCCATAACCTAACATTGTGTTGTGTTGTGTTCTAAAAAATATGAAGAGGTATGAGTTAAATGGTAATCGACTTGTAAATATAGAAATTGATACGGACCACTAAAACTTGAACTGAAACGTGGACCACGAAAAAATAATATTTATTATTATTTTTCTAAATTTATCGTGAAAAAAATGTTAATAAAAACTGTAAGTAACCATTTAAAAGTAATTGAAAAATTTTATAAATCTAAATGAAATCATTATAAAAGTAATTGAAATAATTTTATAATTCAAATAATTTTCTTTTCTTTCTAATTATAATTTCTTTTCATTTTTAAGTAACCGAAAACTTTTAAAAATGTAATTGAAATGATTTTATTATTCAAATACATTTCTTTTAATCGAAAAGCAATTGAAAATTCTACCATTTATTATTCTACCATTTATAGTTCAAAGACGTTAAAATCGTTATTCCCAACCTTAGACAAAATACTGAGAATAGTTAATAATTGAAGGTAGGTTTGTTCTCATCAAAACATTAATTAATGAATTAATTAATTAAAATTAATTAATTTAAGATTGAGGGTCAAAAAACCAACGCAACCAACATCAAAAGCGTTACTAATCAAGCCTTACGAAAAAGGGCAAACATGAACCATCAAAGAAAAGGGAAGTTCAAAACTTGTCACTTAACATACATCCTTAAAAAGAAAAAGTCTCATCATTTCAACTTTCAATATTGTATTTAACTCGTTTCTGGATTTAAAAATAATATGTAACTGTCCAAGTCCACCGCTAGTAGATATTGTTCTTTTTGAGTTTTCCCTTTCAGACTTACTTTCAATGTTTTTAAAATGTGTCTCTAGGGAGAGGTTTTCACACCCTTATAAAGGATGTTTTGTTCTCCTCTCCAACCGACGTAAGATATCACAATCCACCTCCTTAAAGGTCCAGTATCCTCGCTGACACTCGTTCCTTTCTCCAACCGATGTGAGACCCCACCAAATCCATCCCTCTTCGGGGCCCAACGTCCTTGGCACACTACCTCGTGTCTATCACCCTACGGGGAACAACCTCTTCGCTGACACATCGTTAGGTCTCTAGCTCTGATACCATTCGTAATGACCCAAGCTTACCATTTGTAACGGCTCAAGCCCATAGCTAGCAGATATTGTCCTCTTTGGACTATCCCTTTTGGGTTATGCTTAAGGTTTTTAAAAAACGCGTTTTCTAAGAAAAGGTTTCCACACACTTTTAAAACGTGTTTTGTTCTACTTCCCAACGGAAGTGAGATATCACATAATATCTAATAAATTCTTATAACATATTAAAAAAATTAAAATTAACTAAGATATTAAATATAAATTTAAAACTTATGTATAATAAGACAACTTTTAATTTTTTTACTTTGGAAGATAGAAAATGAGACTTATTAAATGAAAGAGTGGCTAAAGCTTATCAGATAATGTTTTTCTTTTTTTTCTTTTTTTGTCACTTAAAAATCAATTTGGCATAAAATTCTATTGAAATTTTGTAAAAAAAACCGATTAAATACTTTTAAATATTGATAGACAAAATAGTTAAATTGCTAAATTTGGTAATTTAACCTAAAATTAACATTGTTTAATTCATCCAACCTACCTATAAATATTTGTATATAAACACTATGATTCTTCCAACAAAAAAAATTATAAGGTAAAAGTTACCATATTCAGATTATTTAAGATAATTTTTTTACTCATGAATTTTAATAATCAAAAAATTTAGAAAGAAATAAAAATAGACTCTTTGAAGGCTCGTATGTTAGATTAGGTTAGGAGTGTACATGAGTTAGGTTGATTAAATTAGTGACCCAAATAACCCGAATAAAGTTCACAACCAATCTAACTTAGATTGAGTTGGATCTTCAAATTATTATTTTAATAAAATTATTTATGCTTACCTAATATATTAATAATTACAATTTCATATAACTTAAATATTAAATACTTAACGCACGTAATAATCTTTAAAGTAGAGTAGGGTTCGATTTGTTTGTAGTCCTATTTTAGGGTTAGTCGGGTTGACCCAACAAAAAACTGTTAAGCCACGAATAATAATTTAGTCTCTAATTATATCTCGACAGAAATTAGATTGTCACAAATTATAAAATATAGAGACTAAATTATTAAGTATTAATTTTTTTTAATACAAATTATAATTTTTTTACCCAAGTGAAAAAAAGGATTAATATAAATAGTCAATTCTTATAAACATGTTTTGAAAGCTTATCATTAAATTAATGTCAAATTGACTTTTAACCATCAATAATGAATTTGATGTGTTTCACAAATTTGAAAAGCTAATAAATTATCAAAAAAAATTCGAGACTAAAAACAAAGAACTTGGAACATCAAAGCAACAAAAATTGACTTTATTGATCTACATACACTCAATTAAAATTTAATCTTGTTGGTATTCTAATTAATTTAATTCCAATATCATATTCTATCAATTTTATTATTAATGAAAAAGTTTGAATCTCCTCTCAACTAAAAATAATAATTAATTTTTTTTATTGATTATGCATCGTATTTGATCGTGATACAAATTTTTTCAACTAACTCTCATAATTGTCAATAATTGAAAAGGAACGTTTTTCATTCAAGAGTACGAGAATTGAATATCTATTTTTTTAGTCAACGTTGTGCTCGATATATATTGAGTTTTGTTCATGGTGACCAAAAAAAAAAAAAAAAAAAAAAAAAAAAAAACTTCGTTAAATTATTTTTTAAGTTTAAAAAAATGAAAAATATTGGGTACGAATTTACACGCTTAAAAAAAAAAAACAAATTATATGTATATAATATATATATATATATAGGATCTCTTTTTTATGACTTCCACTTATCAATCCCGACTTGAAACAGTGATCGACTATGACCTTATTGATGAATGAAAGAAAGGATTTATGAGCCCTAACACTGTAAGCTCACACTTGTGTAAGTAGATCGCTCAACACGTGCGAGACAAACCTATTTTTGACCTATTGGTCCTAGTATCATAGGCAACCAAACGACGCCCCTAATTACTAATCCAACCCACTATAATAATTTCATAAACACTTAGTGAAGATATGGAAAATAAATAAAGTAGCCTTATGTTCGGATCTGACAATACCATACTATAATCAAAAGGTACAACGACCCGAGTGACTAGACTTAGCCTAAATGTAGCCACTGAAGCCATTTTGAAAAGAGAGAAATTAACACTACTTAGTGAAAGAATAATTGAACATTCGATGATTTTCATGTTCCCTTGTGATATTACCATATTAGATATTTGTCTTGAACTACTTTTAAGAGAAGATTATTCACGTATTAAAATGGGTTCTTTTTAGCATGTTTTGTTCTCAATGGTATATTTTTTTAGAAATTTTGTTAAGAGGTTATCGAACATAGGATTCCACTAAGCTCTTATTATTGAGTCATCGAATAGACAAATGCATATTTATTGGTATAAGTAGTAACTATCAATTCCGGTAAGTTTTTCGAATTGTGATATCATTTCATTCATGTACTTGTCATTTACTCGAATGTCATACCTATCAACTTCTGCACTAGTTCGTCCTCCAACGACATCCTATTAGGAGATGTTTTGCTCTTATATCATCTATAACGCCCCATGCTCAAGATTTGGAATTTCGATTCGACATTTAATGAAAACAACATTTCCTTGCATCCCCTGCGACATAATCACGTTATTTATACTTGTCTTAAACTGTTTCTAAAAGTGAAAACTATCTGAAACGAGTTCTTTTAGTGTTCGTACTCATGTACTAACATAAAATTATTTTTTATATGATTTTTTATTTTGAAATTTTTTCCACGTTTTTAATTTTCTTTAGCCATTTTTTATTTTTTATTTTTTTTGTGTATTTTAAAATAATTTTTAATAATTGTAGAAATTTTGGAGGGTAATGAATGGAGAAAGGATTCCATTTTATCTCTATCTTTAATATCTTCTCCTCGCCCCGTTGAGACGTAAGCTTTAAATTTTCTAAAAATCTTATCTTTAAATATGATGTCATCTGGTGACGTCTCGCTGATGTCACCCTCTAGTGGACTATATTAAGCGTAGGGCCATTCAGTAGCATTATTGCTGTACAGCACTGAAAATTCTATTTAATGCTTCGTCTCTCCCACGCCTCTTTTCAGCGCGTGTATTACACGGTTTAACTTGCTAGGCTATTTAGTTAAAGATATCAAATGGATTATAATTTTTTTTAAAAAAAAAAAATTAGACTAATAACCTAAAATTTCATATAAGAAATGAGAATAAATAATATATTTAAAAACTAGAAAATAAAATATTGCCCTAATCTAACCTAGTACTATAAAATAAGATGAAATGTAACTACCCTAACACTGTTCAATGATCTTCATGCATCGGCTTTGTCATGTGTACAATGATGTCTTGCCTTTACATGAGATGTAAAAGTAACATACGGCTAGAAAGTCTTGTCTTTACTTGAGATGTAAAAGTAACATATGATTTGTATTTTAAGAAATACTCAGTAAGTGATCTCACCGTTGGAATTATAAAATGCAAACACATGCAACATGGTGGGACCTATCATTTAAAACATCGTTTCATTCTCTTAGGCGTCTTTTCGATTTGAGTTAAATTGGATGTGTAGAACTTCTCAACACATGTGTCGTGCGAACATGGACCCACCAAGTGGGCTTGCACACCCCCTAAGCCTGCTGGTTGAGCTAACACTCGTTGACAAGCTGTTGTTAGACACCTAAAGGGAATAATCCCCTTGGGTATGCTAGTCGAGCTAGTACTCGTTGACGGGCTGTTGTTGGACACCTGATGGGAATAACAACCGTTGTATCATCATGAAAACATGATGACTATAATAAGTCTCATAGTGTACGCATTCGTACTCATCATAATAAAAAAAAATATATATATTTCAATGCACGTGAACGCACAGTTATACATGAGGTCCCCATACTTTCCATCATAACATAATAGATTATCCAAGGTAACCTTCATTCTTTCATAACATATTAAATCCGATAATTATGTGTACATCATTTTTATACATCATTTCATACATAACATATCTTCCAAGACATGACATAGGAAGGTTGTGCATTATATATTTCCTTATTTCAAAACATATCGTAGCATGTCATAGCATATTATAGCATAACATAACATATCATGTCATATCATAAAATAACATAGCTTATCATTACATGACATGACATATCATATAACGTAATATAACATAACATCACATATCAAAGTATATCACACATATGACATGTGTAGGGGCCACTAGTACGTGTCATCATACATAAAAGCAATTCTTCCAACCAAATCAATGATGGAGCAACTTACTTGGTTGACCTAGGCCACAGTTACTAATTATTTTTTTGTACCATCGTGATTTTACTCCTCAAAGTCCAATTCAACCTTAAATCCATCATCTTGATAATATAAATTAAAACAAAATGACTACAAAGATCAACCAGCTTATAGTTTAATTAATGAAGATAAAGAAATAGCTCCGACATATCTACTCTCGATCTCTTTTTTCTTCCCAAATCAAGTTTATGGGTTCATATTTAAAACTTTTGAAATTAAAATTCATGTATAGTTGGTTTAGTATAATCAAATTAATAGACTTATATTTATAATTAGCCTAAATAATTCATTTTAAAATTTAAACAATAGATCCTAAATTTTATTAAATATTTAACAAAATTTTAATCTTTCAATTTAGATTTAATGTTTCTTGAAATATAAATATGTTTAACTAATACATTGCCTACTAACATACCATTTATGAACGTACTATTTGTTAGATAATATGATTTCTTAGTATATTTGAGAATTATTTAAAATCAAAATATATGTTTGTTATAATTAAAAGATGAAACTATTTTTTTTTTCAATTTTATCCTAGGATAACCATCATTTGTTAGTCCACTACAACTCTACTATTCTCATCTACAACATGCAAGTATTTGTCCAAATTCACATCAAGCCCTACTAATATACACCATCATTACCTAAGGTCATATTCATTGTATTGGGATAAACATGTAGACGATTTTTTATACTTAATTTCTGATCCAAAACAGAGATCCATCGTTCCTGATAATATAAATTACAAAGGAGCTAAAAAAAAAAAAAAAAAAAAAAGCGCGCACACACAAAGAATAACTTGTGAAATAGTTTTGCAAAAGTTTGAACTTGAAATTGATGTCATGGACTCCGCCTAGGTTGACTTGGATTTCAAAGAACAAAATTGAAATTTCATTAAGGATAAATGAGTGACACCAGCTTAAGCTAACCAGATAAGTGACTTTACTATCGACTTGGTCGGAAGACTTGCCTTATGTATGTGAAACGTGCCTAGTGGCCCCGCACATGTCATATAATACTATGATGATGATGTGCAGTTGTATAATATGATGATATATAATAATGATGTCATGATGTTATATGATGTGAGTTGATATGGTGTGATATTATATGATGATGATGATATAATATTCTGATAATATGATGATATTATGATATGATGATGATGATATGATGATATGATGACATAATAATATGATGATATGATATGATGACGATGATGCATGATGACATGATGACAAAAGATGTATGATGACGATATGACTCAATATGATGATATTTCATATTAAGATGATGTGCATATACGAAATGCCATGTTCCATTATGATGAACAGATTCATGAGACAATCCTAAATAATGTTAATGATGATAAATGTATGAATGCTAATGCATACATGTTACCTAGGGTAATATGTGAATGATATATAAGGTTGTGTCATAAGAATAGTTTAAGATAAAAACTATAGGGACCTCATGCATATTGTGTGTTTATTTACATCAGATTACTTCCCCATTTATGATAATGAATACGGACACATACACTATGATGATGATGATGATGTCTTGCATGATATTCGAGAATTTGGTAACCTCTGAACGTTTGACTGCAGACAACTAGCTCGACTACGATGGGCTCAAGGGGTGTGCAGATCGTCTGGTGGACTCACACTCGAATGTTTGGATCATGTGTAGGAAATTATTACACATCCAAAATTTTTCAAGACCAGAGTACTTCTCTATGATGGTTTTAAAATAGGTTCCTAACCATGAGTTGCATGTGTTTGCATTTCTTAACCCAATAGTGGGATCATTTGCTTGGTATTCTTTTTTTAAAATACACAAGTTGTATTCCTTAACCCAAATAGCGGGGTCATTTGCTAAGTATTCTTTTTTAAAAATACTCAAGTTGTGTGCTACTTCTATTTTCAGGTAATGGTAAAACACCCTTATATGGTTGACGACGACATCGCAAATAAAGACCATAACACATGCATACGATATTTGTATTTAAATTTGTAGACATTAGGTTAGTACAGGGCATTTATGTTGCTTTAATATTTACTTTGTTTTATTTAATATTTCGTTTATGTTTCTTTAAAGATCTTTTTAAAACATGTAAGTCCATGACATTGTTTTTCGAAGATGCTTTAAATGCTTATTTCCACATAAGAGATTATGTTATGAAGATGGTAGCAACTTTAGGTTAATAGAAATCGAGGGTCGTTATAGTCGGTAACAGAGCCATACACCGAACGGTGTGCCAATAAGGAGGTCGAGCCCTGAAGGGAAATAGACATTGGGCAGTGTGCTAGCAAATATGCTAAGCTCGAAAAGAGATTGATTGTGAGATCCCACATCGATTGGAGAGAGAAACAAGTATCAAGAATGAGTGCCATAGTGAAGAAATGTTAAAACACCCAAATCAAGATGATTTCATCTTAAATAATATGAAGCTCCCAAGAATTCAATCTAACAATCTTGTTGAAGAAAGGAAGTTTGACCTTAAACACATACTAATTTTAGCCTCAGTGCTTATAGTGCCAATCTAAGAAGAAGGTTTCATGAAATATAAAGTTTCCTAGAAAAAGGATTGTGATGAATATTAATGTAGCATGAGAAGATTATCATGAATTAGTCTTTGCATTAAAGATTTGGAGACATTACTTAGCGTTGATATTAACGGTCTTTATACTAGAGATTTGTAGACATAACTCGTATAAGCTACAGAGTCTAATATACTTCTTTACTTAGAAAGAATTTATTAAGCGACATAGGTGGCTTGGGCTAGTAAAGTATTATAACATCGACATACAATACCCCTTCGATATAGAAAATGTGGTTGTTGATGCTCTGATTAGGTGGCTTGAGCTAGTGAAGTATTATGACGTCGACATACAATACCCCTTCGATATAGAAAATGTGGTTGTTGATGCTCTGATTAAATAGTCAACCCACTTGTCAGCCCTGATCACTAAAGAGATAAAATCATGAACGGATTAAGAATAGAAAGAAATAACTATGATGATCGAAGGAATTGTTGTTTAAATCATTCGGTTGATATTTCACCCGACCATGAGACACATATCATAGTTCCAAACCTTACAAAAATTAACCAACTTACGTAAGAACCAATGGAAGGATTCTCCTAGTCTATGGACCATAGACTTCTCTATTAATGGAACTTGTGTCTATCAATGAGCGACAAGCTTAGGGACAAGATATTGACAAAGGATCAGACATTACCATTCTCTATGCATCTACCAAGATCTAAGATATATATATATATATATACTCACTTCCCCACTAATTCTCTCCAATCTTTATCAAAAATAAAAATAAATAATTTGTATATTAAAACGTCGTCTTCCCCAATAATTTGTATAATTTGTACATTCTCTTGCTTCACGATCTTCCTTAAAAAAAAAAAAAAAAATCATTTGTCCATTGCAAGTCATTCCATTGGACGTATTATGTTTATCAATCTCTCAATATTAAGAAGAAGTCTCGTAATCATAGTGAGTCACTTACACGGATAAGAGTAACTAATAGAAGTAAAATATAGAGGGAACATAATAAAAGTAAGGAGAAACACAGATAGAGAAAAAAAAAGGGAAGATAGAGAAAAAAAAAAGGGAAGATTATGAAGTATTAAATTGGTGGAACTAGTGAATATAATACTTAACAAACATATATTTTTATTTAAAAAATAACTCTGAAATATATTATGAATCATAAGTGGGACTGAATTTGAGGGACTCTGAAATAAATTAGAATGCTAGTTCGATCAGAAAGGAGTGTGTGAATTGACTAGGTCCATATTCACATGTATAAGTGGGACTGAATGGGACTGAATTTGAGGGACTGAGACTAGAGAATGCTAGTTCGATCACAAAGGAGTCCAAGAGGTGTGTGAATTGACTAGGTCCATATTCACATGTATAAGTGGGACTGAATTTGAGGGACTGGGACTCGAACTTTGTGTGAATTGACTAGGTCCATATTCACATGTATCACGACCTCCGACTCATAAGACCAATGCTCTAACCAACTGAGCTACGAGACCTATTGATATTTTTTGAAATTAAAAAAAAAAAAAAACCTTGAGGTGAAGGCTATAAGTGAAAGCCCAATAAAGACAATATGTGCTAGCTGTGGGTTTGGGTTGTTACAAATGGTATAAGAGCCAGACATCGAACGTTGTGCCAGTGAAGACGTTGGGCCCCTAAGGGAGGAGAATTGTGAAATCCCACATCGGTTGTAGAGGAGAACGAAACATTTCTTATAAGGGTGTGAAAACCTCTCCTTAGTAGACGTGTTTTAAAACCGTGAGACTGACGGTGATATTAACAGAACAAAGCGGACAATATCTGCTAGCAGTGAGCTTAGACTATTACAAATATCAGAGCAACATACTGAACGGTGTGCTAGCAAAGACGTTGGGCCTCTAAGAGGGTGGATTGTGGAATCCCAAATCAGTTGGAGAGGAGAACGAAACATTCCTTATAAGGATGTGAAAAACTTCGACGTTGGGCTTCTAAGAGGGTGGATTGTGGAATCCCAAATCAGTTGGAGAGGAGAATGAAACATTCCTTATAAGGATGTGAAAAACTTTGCCTTAATAGACAGTTTTTAAAACCGTGAAGCTGATGACGATACGTAACGGGCCAAAATTGACAATATCTGCCAGTAGTTGGCTTGGGCCGTTACAATACTCATGCATGTTTTGTTCGAGAGATTATCAATTGATCACCTAAAGTACAAAATTCATAATCTAAATATTCATGCAAGTTCACGGGGGAGATAAGTCCATCAATCACCAAAACAAAAATCACAATGTCCTATCCTTCTTTCTGGCACAGCGGAAAGCATTTAAAACAACATTCATCTCAAAGTCTTTTGATATAATTCACCTCCGAATTTCTTCATGAAAATTGATTGAAATCACTTCCTAAGATATTTTGAAATTTTATAACCTAAAATTCCAAGAAAGCTCACGAATCTAAAGGGAAATCAAGATTAAAAACTCGAAATCCTTATCTCTTTCTCTTTCTCATTTCTTAACAGATTTAGACAATTCAAAAGTCCGAACGACCTCTCCTCATTGTTCAAAGTTTCGTGCATGAACCTTGGCCCGAAAATGACCCCAAGTGACCAAATCAATCACCACGACAATTTTCTTTTTCTCCGAACTTTCTTTTATATCCTCTCCATTTCTTTCTATTGTCTTCTTGATTATTTTCTTGCACACTAACCCTCCATCATGTTACTGTCAGATAATTAATTAACTAAGGGAATTGAAATAACCAAAATAATGTTATGGGATTGATTTGATTTTAATTTTTTTTTCACTATTTTTCACTATATTTCGTCTTGAATTCCTATAACCTTATTTTGAAATTCCATCCCTAATGCCTTCAATAAAATTAGGCAAATTTATATTTTAAGACAAAAATAGATAAATTAATTCTTATCAGGGTTCCGGTGTTACAATATCATTAGAGGCAAGTTGATCATGTGTAATTGCCAGGTTAAAAGTATATTTTACCTTTGAAATTGTATTTTTTTTAAGTCTAAGTACCACATCTTCTCTAATGAACAATATACTTTTGACCCAACTATAAACCAAATCACTCTTGGACTAGTGAAAGAGTGTGATGCAATTGTTGAGGTTTTGAAATTATCACTTAATAGAACTAATCATCTACTAAATCACTCTTGGACTAGTGAAAGAGTGGATTCAATCGACCAAGATTATGCTTCCGACTCCCTATTCTGCCAAGTCCTAAAAATGGTAAACATATTGAATCTGATACAAAAGTTATTTTCACTCTTGCAATCATCAAAGAACAATCCCTCACAAGTTGGAGTTCATAACTCACTCAAGATTAAGATCGCATTACATATGATCATCGTGTGAAATATTAATCTTCTCAATTAACAAATTTATAAGGAGAGATCAAGTATTTCATGACCTACCAAATTCACCTGTCTCTATCTGAACCATCTGGATCAAATTATTTTTAACATTAAAAAGTGGACCATATAAATAATGTTGTCAAGATAAGGCACTCAACTTTTATCTATATATTTTGGATCCTTGAGATTATTACTTTAACATGATATTCTTATATATATATATATATATATTTATATTTATATTTATTTTTATTGGGGCTACTCCAACGAGGGTTAGTATGATAGCCCATGAAGAGGTGTTGATGTCAGGTCAAATAATGGATGGACAATGATAATGTTGAAGATGAGCGATTTTTGGGATAGAGTGATTAACTATGAATGACACCATCATGGACTGTTATCATAAAAAGGTGGTGCTTAACAAGTGCCTCAACCAAACTTCAAGTTTAAGGGAACAAAAGTTGAAGCTATTTTCAAGATGAGTTTTGCGATGAAGGCCAAGAAGTTGATTTGTTGGGATGCTTTGGGTATTATCCAATGTGATCCACACATGACATACTAAGATTAATTTTCATGCACTTAAAATGATGGAAGAGAAGAATATGGTTGTGACCTACCCAAAATCATAAATCAAACCAACGAATGTGAAAGTTGTCTAGTCTTCGAACAAGCAAGATTACCATTTCTAGCTCAAATCAGTTTTTGTGTTGAGCAACCATTGCAACTGACGCATGCAGATAATTGTGGCTCGATCACTCCATCATCGATTACTGACAATAAGTATCTTTTTTCTTACTTGTTGGCGATTATAATCATTAGATGTGGGTGTATATGCTCAAAGAAAAAGGAGAGACATTATATGCGTTCAAGAAGTTCAAAAGACTTGTTAAAAACAAGTCTAATCACAAGCTCAAAAAACGTGTGCACCGACCAATGTGGCAAGTTCTTATCGTAGAACTTCTTAAAGTTTTATGAAGAGGAAGGTATCAAATGTCAACTCATTACACCATACATTCCGAAAAAAAATGGTATAGTTAAGTGAAGAAATAGCACCGTAATGCATATCATGATAAGCTTACTCAAGAACATGCAAGTCACGACGATTTTTTGGGTGAGGCAATACGACATGGGATTTATCTTCTAAATCGTTTAATGAAAAAGGCATTGGATACTCACACTCCCTATGAACCATGGTTAGGTATGAAACCTTATTTCAAGCCTCTAAGAGCCTGCAGTTGTACACACATGTTAAGACTGTAAATCCATACATTAAAAAGCCTGATGATAGAAGCCAAAAGATGGTGTATTTTGGCATAGAGGATGAGACTAAGACACATAGGCAGTATGATCCTCCACTTGAGAAACTTTTGGTAAGTAGAGATATCAGATTCAAAGAAGAGAAGAAGTGAGATTGGTACAGTGTCAACGAGAACAAATAGATTGTTGTGGAGTTTACTGCTTCAGAAAAAGAGGGAATACAATAGACCTAGAAAGTATGCCAACATCGACACCAGCTAGTCCACATATGTCATCACAAGTGACACCAAAATACGTGATGAATTCTCTAGAACAAGGAAGCTCAGGCGAGAGCATAGAAGGATCCACAAGAGATGTTAGATCAAAGAAGTTTCGTTTTCTCACTAAAACTTATTTAGATATACTTGAAGAAGAATTGGATCCTGACGAGCTAGTGTTGCTCATTGCCAAGGAGCTAACAACTTATGTGAGATAGAAACTAAGACGTCATGACACGAGACTAGGAAAAAATAGCTTGAAGCCATTAAGAAGAACCAAATGTGGGTATTCACCGACTTACCACCTGGTCACAATCCCATAAGTTTGGAGTGGGTGTTTAAGTTGAAAAAGAATAATGAAGGAAATGTCATCAAGCACAAAGCAAGACTCGTGGGGAAGGGATATGTGTACGGACAAAGGTAACAAAGAGAATGAAGACCGATAAACTAGTCGGTTTTACCGATAATGATTTAGCTGGAGATATCAATGATAGAAAAAACACTGTAAGAATGGTATTCTATCACAATGAAAATTTGGTCTGACGATCTCAGAAGTAAGGAACTGAGGCACTATATTCCTAGGAGGTGAATTCATGGAAACTATTGTAGTGTTGTGCTAAGCATTGTGGCTAATAAATTTGTTGAACAAAGTAACCGAAAATGAGCTTAAGTCAGTAACTATCTACGTTAACAAAAAATTTGCGATTGCATTGATATAGAATCAGATATTTCACATACGTAACAAACACAATGGCACTCGTTTCCACTTCATCTGTGTGTGTGTGTCGCAAACAAATAGATTGTTGTGGAGTTCGTATTGCATTGGAGAGCAATATGCAAATATTCTCATCGAGGCTCTAGTAAGGGTTAAATCTACAAACATGCGAGAGTTGCTCAAAATGAAGAATCTCGAACAAAATTAAGCTTACGGGGAGATTGTGAATCAATAAGTTTGACGTAGTAAAAGAAGTTATTTATGAAGTAACTTTATGTAACGACCCTATTTTTCTATTGGGATAGAGTAGCTACCATATGCATGACATGGTCTTTTTATGCAAAAACATTCCTTATAAAATAATTCATAAAATGATTGTATACTTATACTTCTGCGTTTCCTTGAAACAAAACAATGAAGATATTCAATGTAAAATATAAATAAAATTAAAGAAAATATTAAGACAATGTACTAATCTAATCTAAGACCTGTGAAATAAAAATGCAATTAGTCTTAACATAGGTTTTATGGTCTTCAACTTGACGCCGCCGTCAATCGTACAAAGATGTCTTGCCTTTACTTCAAATATAAGAATAGCATAAGATTTGATTATTTTAAGAAATACTTAGTAACTATACTCATTATTGGGGTCGGAGAATGCAAAGACATGCAGATGATGAGACCTATCATTTAAAATCATCTTCTCTTAGGTGGCTTTTCAGACTAGTCAAATTAGATGTGTAGTACTTGTACACATGACCCACACGTACGAGCATTGACCCACAAGGCGGGCTCGCACACCTCCTGGTTCTGCTCGTCGGGCTAGCTTCTCTAGGCTGTTGTTGGATACCCGGAGGTAATAGCGACCGTCGTAGCATCATGATAAACATGATGATCATTTCAGTCTTATAGTGTACTTGTCCGTATTCATCATAAAGGGAAAGTATCCCAATACACGTGAACTGCAATTATGCATGAGGTCCCCATATTTTCCATTGTAATAAATCATGCAAGATAACCTCAATTCTTTCCTTTCATATTAACATCACAAGTATGCATGCATAAACTTTTATAAATTATTTCATTCATATCATAACTTTCAATCATAGCCTCAGGTTGTTGTATTTCCATAACTTTCTTTATTTCAAAATATTTCATAGCATGTCATAACATATCATTGCTTAACATAACACATCATAATGCATCATGACATCTCATACATTACAAAGCTTACGGTGCATTTATACAATCATATCATTTGACATATTATATAACTATACATTAATAAAATGACATCACATCACAAGGCATATCACCCACATAACATGTGCAAAGCCACTAGACATGCGTAATTATACATAAAACAATTCTTCCAATCAGACCGATAATAGAGTCACTTATTTAGTTGGTCTAGGCTGAAGCTACTACGACCTTTTAATGTTAGCTTAACGTTGCTCTCTAAAATTTAATTCTACTTCAGGAGTGTTGATATGAACCAAGAGACATCAATCATACAATATACTTCAATAAAGATAAAGATGTGAAGAAAATGTTGTCAAAATTATCAAGCAATTCATGCCACATTGAGGAGGAATGAAGTTTGATTGTTATAAATTTTGGGTGGGTTACAATTTAGAGTAATTTAGAGTTATTGTATTTTAAGACTTTTTATGTACTCTAGGTTACATTTAAGTAATGGCTAATTATGGTCATTAAATATGAATGTTACAACTTTTGGTATGCATTTAATAGTTTCATTTTGAGGTTATATAAAGCCATGTATGTTGTATTTTTAAGTAGACTTGGAAAATAAAGTAAAATAAGTATTTGTGCTCTTCTTTAGCCAATGGCTAAGTTTCTTTGCAATTCTATGTAGTTTATTTGATCAACAAGAATCATTTAAGATAGACATGATCAATCTTGCTTGTGGAGTGATTCGAATCTCAAACAATATAGATATTTGATCGACAAGGTAATCCGAATCTTTCTCCCCTTGTAGTGATTCCTTATCTTATCAAGTGTCAAAATCATAAATTAAAATTCTAACTCGCCTAATTTAGCATAAAATAATTTAAACTAGCTAAATCTAATTTTACCTAAAATATTTAAACTTATTCTAAATAATTTAATTTTATACCACCTAAACCTAATTTCCCACACGGAATCATTGACTCTAAATAATTTAAGCTAGCTAACTCTAATTTTTCAAAAAAAAAAAAAACAAAAATTACACTTGACTACTAATTAAAAAATAGTCAGACTAATGTTAAAAGTTCTCGAAAAAGAATGGAAAAGAATTCTACAAATCAAAATTACCAAACCAAAATCATAAAAGTTGAGTTGGGTTAGAGTTTTTTTTTTTCTTTTGGGTTCGTTAAGCTTTTAAAAAGCCAAAAATTTGTGTTGGTTCGAGAGTTGACATTGCTTTGGTTGGGTCAACAGACCAACTCGAATATAGAGTCCCAACCTAAATCTACCCTACCTTAATATGATTATTCTAAACATCAAGAATACATGACGTTTGTATTCCATGTTAATGATATATTATAACCGGTAAATATTTGATATAATTTTGTCTTTAAATTTGTCCAAAATACGTTCCCCTCAAACGCTACTTGTCGGCGCTTGGCTTTCCTTCTTCCCCAATTAATTTCTTGTCGGTTTCCTCCCTATCCCAATCCCTATATTTCCCCCTCACTTTCTCCCCTTCTCTCACACCCCAGAAGAAAAAAAACCCTTCTTTTTCCCTTCCAAAATGGACGGCAGCGCCGGCACCGGCACCGGAAACAGCCACAGACTCCTCGACGGCGTCCACCGGCGAAAGCCCACAAAGAAAACCAAACAACCCAACAAAAACAAACCCATCAAAGTCGTGTACATATCCAACCCCATGAAGGTTCAAATCAGCGCATCTGGATTCATGGCTTTGGTCCAACAACTCACCGGCCAAGACGCCGACTTTCCAGACCCCTCTAACTTCCCACCCGCCGCCGTACGCGACGCCGCCGCCTTCCCCGACATCCACAACACCACGGCGGATGCTAATCTGATGAACAATAACAACCCTTCACTTACTGTTGAGATTCCGATGGAGGATGACCCCTTTCTTGGCTCTTTCTATGATGACATTGACGATCTGATTTTCCCCCCTCCGGTGATCGGAAACTACCCTGCGCTGATTCCGGCGGCGGCGGCAACGGCGGTTTTGTATGAATCTTATGCAAGGTGAAAAAACATGTTGGCGAAAATCTTTAAATTCTCTCTTTAATTTTTGCATATTTTGTATATGAAATTAGAGAATAACAACTATTAATTATCATATATTTTGTTTTTATATTTAATTTCTAAATTTCAATTCTAAACTCGTAATTATATCAATTTAAACCCTAATTTTGCGAAAATATGGCATTTTTTTTTTTAATTAATCGATTGAATTATGAAGTTCATATGGCAAGTTGATATTTAAAATTTTATAAATTATATTAAAAAATATTTTGATTTTGATTTTTCATGAAATTAATGGACCCAAACTGTACCTTTTTTGTTTGGTTAGGGTAATTTGAGCAAGTTGGGGTAAGGATTGAAGGGAAAGGGAATTGGGTGAGCCATGGAATATGATGCAACTCAACATCACAACCAAACAAAACCCTTAAAAGGTCAATATTTAAAACTTTATGTTATTTAGATACAAATAATACACATTAATTAACCTTTAATTATAATAATCCTTTTTTTAAACGTTTAAAAAGTGTCGATAATATATTAAAAAAAAAACTATATTAAACCGATCCAACTCAATAATAAATTTTTGGGTTCGGTTCGGTTGGATTAACTCACTCAAGATTAAGATGAGTCGCTAATGATCATCGGGTTTAGTAAATCCATTTACAACCTCTAGATTTTATGGCATCAGGAGTATCTACAAGTTCCTAGACTAAATTTGGGTACACTGATTCTATTTCAAGGTTCAGAGTTTCAATTCATTCATCATTGTTAACCTCATTAATTGCCCCCTCTAAAGGACAATGGCTCCTTGATGTTACCATCGTTGTGACAAGTTGAGCTAAAGTAAAGTCCCCGAATTATGAAGTTTTGTAAACTAACTTTACGACCTTTCCACAATTCAAAATGACACTTTTACCCGAACCTACATCCAGTATGTATAATGCAGTCTCCACTACATATCCCAAAAGAAATTTGGTAGTGGACCATACTCATCAGAGATGAACCATGTCTAACAAAGTTTTGTTTTTCCTTTCTAAAACACCATTTTGTTGAGGTGTTCCAAAAGTTGAAGATTGTTATTCCATTTTCTATCAAATAATTTTTGAAACTCAGATCTATGTACTCTCCACCATGATCTGATCGAAGTGTTTTTAATGAATTTATCTAATAGATTCTCAACTTCATTCGTGTACTCTTTGAACTTTTCAAAAACGTCAAACTTGTGTTGCATTAGGAAAAGATATCATATCTAGAATTATCTACGATGGAGATGTAATATTCATACCCTCCTCTAAACATGAAACTGAAATTAGCTTCCTCTTCGTTATAAGAACCGAAAGTACGATTTCTAAAAGTAAATAAAGTTACTTTGAGACATTTTCGACAATTATTGCTAACACAATATCCCCGATGCCTACTTTCATGATCATTTCTCCGTCGTCTAACTACTTCTAAGAGTCACTTTCTGAGATAGAAGAACAAACATGATTAGTGGCTCCCAAATCAATTATCCACGGAAATTTAGCACCTTTCACTAAATAAGATTAAAAAACAAATATGTTAATCATATTTACCTTTATTTGATGTTTTCTTTCGTCTAGGCATTATGGTAGTTTCTTTTCTAGTGACCATCTTGGTTTCGTTGCAATGAAAACTTTTCCTTTTGCAACCTCTAAATTTGAGCATACTAAGAGTGACAACATTTGCCTCTACACTATTCCCTTTTTCATCATAAACTTAATGGTTTGTAGTTCATATTGAGAAGATTAGTGAAGTTATAACTAATTTCCTAACAACATTACTTAGGAAAGGAAGAAAACTCTTGGAGAGAGTTTTCAAAATAAAACTTATCTGACTAGACTCGTCTATGGTAGCACCATTTATTTCAGCAGTATTATGCTCGACCATTCATTTGGAGAACATGTTCTCACATTCATGTTCATAACAACATTTCTAAAACTTTTTAGGGTCGGATTTCTTCATCTCTCTATCTAAAGGAATTGGTTTGGAGAAATGTCTTTAAGTGTGTGACCTTAATTTTGAGAAGTTCTCCTGGGCCTACGGCGAACTTGAAAATATAGAGGATTGACTTCTTAGGCAACTCAATCTAGGACGTTTTAGCTCTCGATTTTTCCATCAAAGTTACTTAACTTAATCATTTGAAGCTACCAAAATGCTCAATTTGAAGAAAAATGGATCGTAGATGCGAATTCGATACTTACCCCCAATTTGAAACCAAAACTAACTTTCTTCCATTGAGCATGTTCCTTGGGCTAATTCTTTTCATGGTCTTCTATAAAAATAATCCTTGAATTTGAGTTTCCACGTCGGTTGGAGAGGGGAACAAAACATTCCTTATAACGATGTGGAAACCTCTCTCTGGTAAACGCGTTTTAAAACCGTGAGGCTGACAACGATATGTAACGGGCCAAAGCAGACAATATCTGCTAGTGATGGGTTTGAACTGTTACATTAAATGTGTAGAAACTAGATGGTATTGGCCTTGCTCAATGACTTTACGTGTAGGCTCGGATTGAAATTTCAAGCTTACTTTGAACTTCTTCAATGGTTGCCACTACCCGAGAAATGGGGTTGAGGGAATCGAAAACTTGTGGATTATCTTATTAAGAAGTTGTAGGAACAAGTTTGAAGGAAATGGTGGAGAATTGCTCTCGTGTTTGGAAGATACTGGAGAGTAGGAAACCAAAAAACTCAACGGCTGTAACTCACGATTGAGAGCTCGACTTAACTCGATTTTTGTTCTATACGAGTGCCCTAACTTCATACACACATAAACTATAATAATAATAATAAAATAAATAACTAGCCAACATAGAAGTAAGGTAAAAGTGCTTGGAATGGGCATGCGGCAACATGAAACACTCCCTAAACGAGCATGGTCGTGACACTAAAGACAATGATAATATCTCATAAGATTGACAATCATATTTGTACATGATTATACAGCCTCGTAAATTTTGTATATCATGGTTGAACGTTCTTTACATGGACTTCATAATAACATACCTAATCACAACTTTAATTTCTAACTAGATGTGCATTCATATGCAGTCTTTCTATCACACTTTTATAATAAATTTGTGGTCCATGATGTCTCTTCCACACATATACATATTCATACAAAGTTATGGTTGATTAGACATGAGTGTACACATATCATGTAAATCATACATAACCATTCAATTCAATAACACGTAATTTTAATCAATATGATACATTTTATTCATGCATTAAATTATCCATCCAACCTAGCCTCAACGCATTTGAACAATAAGATCTTAAGATTCTAAGCCCACAGCTAACAAGTCTGCTTGGAGCGGTTACGTATCGCTATCAGTCTCAAGGTTTTAAAACGTATTTGCTAGGGAAAGGTTTCCACACCCTTATAAAGAATGTTTCGTCCCCCTCTCTAACCGATGTGGGATCTCACAATTTTGTAACAGCCCACCGCTAACATGTATTGTCTGTTTGAACTCATTACGTATCGTCGTCAGCCTCACAGTTTTAAAACATGTCTATGAGGCAGATGTTTTCACACCCTTATAAAAAATGATTTGTTCTCCTCTCCCATCGATGTGGGATGATCTCACAATCCACCCCACTTCGGAGCCCAGCGTTCTCGCTGGCACTCGTTTTCCTCTCCAATCAATGTGGGATCTCACAACTTCTCTATGTTACATTAATAGACATTGCAATCCGTTATTGGAGACATCACTGTATATCATGAAAGCTCTTCCTTCGACCGACACCATGAGTATTTGTGTCGAAACTAGTACGTGTGTGAACACTCGAGTAAAAAAAGGAGTACATAAATGATTGAGATTACATCCGAATGAAAGTAATATTGAGAATAGGATGATTAACATTAAAAGTTACCATTTATACCAACAACATTGTCTCAAAATCCCAAGAAATCAAACGGATTATCTTTTATCTTGTCTACAAAACACAAGGATAGAACATTTAATATTCTTTAGTCAAAATTGTTTTACGACCAAATGTCACAAAATCATGCTAAATATAGAACACCACTTGTCAAATGTTTGATGAACAAAAGAACGAGTCTCTCTCTCTGTTTCTCTCTCTAGATGATGTGTTCTATGCCAATGTCCAAGCATGGAAAATTAGAAAGGACTACACATTTAGAAAGAGCTTTGGTTGGTTAGTCAATTTCAATGGAACCAAAACCAACAAAGAATCAGTGTTCATCAGCAGTTTATAGACACGACCGTTTATTCCGTTTTCAGAAATTGGGACAACAAACGGATGAACTCTCTCCCTTTCATTCAAATCCTTCTTTTTTAGCATTTCTTGTCCACAAATTCATAACCTCAAGAACAACAAAACCAAAAAACATCACCCAAAACACGAAATTATGTTAGAAAGAGAGAAAAAAAGAAAGAAACAAAGACAGATTTTGGGATTCTTCTGTTCTAATGTCCCATTGATTGATTGATTGATTGATTGATTCATTCATTCATTGTTCCAATTCCTTAAAACTCACGAAATTCGATTCTATTTTCAATTTTTCACAATTGGGTATCCAAAAAAATTCCCAAATCACGATTTTGAATCAAAAATCCCATCTGGGTGTTTCAAATTGTCGTGTTTTAATCTAAGTATGAGCAGAGACAGTGGCGTTTTGAAGGCATGGGAAGCGACGGTACGCAAAACCCAAGCGGCCAAAAAGCGAGCCCACAGCATCTTCGGCACAATGTCGGTAGCTCACGCCGACGACAGCGACATCGAAGGCCTTGGCGACATGGTAGACACTGAATTGAATTCCAACGATGTCTATCACGCCGAGAAAATCCTCCCAAATGGCGACTATTACACAGGCCAATGGTGCAATAACTTCCCTCACGGACAAGGCAAGTACGTATGGACCGATGGGTGTACGTACATTGGTGAATGGAGCAAAGGCAAAACGATGGGGCGTGGGCGGTTCAATTGGCCGTCGGGAGCTACCTATGAAGGGGAATTCAAGAGTGGCTATATGGATGGGAATGGCGTGTATACTGGCTCAAATGGGGACACTTATAAAGGGAAATGGGTTATGAATTTGAAACATGGCCATGGGGTTAAGAACTTCTCTAATGGGGATTGTTATGATGGGGATTGGAGGAGGGGCTTGCAAGAAGGGAGTGGGAGATATCAATGGAAGAATGGGAACTATTACGTTGGGGAATGGAAGCATGGGGAGATTTGTGGGAAAGGGAGCTTTGTTTGGACCAATGGGAATAAGTATGATGGGAATTGGGAAAGTGGGTTGCCTAGAGGGAATGGGACATTCAAATGGCCTGATGGGAGCTTCTATGTGGGGTATTGGAGTAGAGATCCGGAAGAACAAAATGGGAGTTATTACCCATCTGTTTCATCAGGGAGTGTGTTATGGGATCCACAAGATGTTTACAATGTTGATTTTAGTGATTGCAAGATATGTCATGGGGAGAAGGTGTCGCTTTTGCCATCGCAGAAGAAGCTCGCGGTATGGCGGTCGTCGAAAGGGGACGACGGAGGGAAGCCGAGGAGGATGTCGGTTGATGGTCGGGTGAGTATCGATGTGGAGAAGCCGTTTGATAGAATGCAAATGTGGTGTGGCGGGGAGGGGGATGATTATGTGATGGGGTGTTGTAGTGAGAGGACGTCGTCGGCGGGAGGTCGGGGCGATGTGACGGAGTATATGTTGGCGATGAATTTGGAGAAGGAAGGATTTGGGATGTCAATGAAGAAGCCAAGGTCTTGTAAGAGGCAAGGAGAGACAATTTGTAAAGGGCATAAGAACTATGATCTAATGCTTAATTTGCAGCTTGGGATCAGGTAGTTTGGTTGTATTTTTCAATTCTATTGTGACTATTTTGTTTAACTCTTAGTATGTTTATGTGAGGATTGATTAGGCATTCGGTAGGACGACCCGCCCCGGTCGCGTCGCTCGACTTGAAGCCTTCAGCTTTTGATCCCAAGGAAAAAGTTTGGACTAAATTTCCTTCGGAAGGAAGCAAGTACACTCCACCCCACCAATCATGTGAGTTCAAATGGAAGGACTATTGCCCATTAGTTTTCAGGTACAATGCCTATTCCTTCCTTTTCTTACATTTACTCTTTGGAAGAAGATCAGTAGTTTAGTACAATGCTTAGAGAAATGGATAGAAGATGTGTGAAAGGAACGGTTAGGTTTACGTTCGGCATTCGTCGAGAATCTTCTTGATTTGTTTATAGAATTTTTTTAAGATTTTATAGATGTTTCATAGATTTGTTATGTTCGGCACTCATTCCCTTCCTAATCGATATGGGACCCCGCAATCCACTCTCCTTTGGGGCCTAGCGTCCTTGATGGTACATCGTCTTGTGTCTACCCCTTTTGGGGCTCAACCCCCTTTGGGGCTCAACCCCCAGTGTCCTCGCTGGCACTCATTCCCTTCTCTAATCGATGTAGCCCCCCTTAATCCACCCCCTCCCCCCTTTAATCCACCCACTTTGGGGGCCAAATGTGGGATACCCTAATCCACCCCCTTTTGAGGCACAGTGTCCTTGTTGGTACACTTCTTGTGTCCACCCTCCTTTGGGGCTCAACCCCCAATGTCCTCACTGGCACTCGTTCCCTTCTCTAATCGATGTGGGTCCCCCCAATTCGCCCCCTTTGGGGCTAGCGTACTTACTAGTACATCATCTCGTGTCCACCCCCCTTCAGGGCTCAACCCCTAGTGTCTTTGCTGGCACTCATTCCCTTCTCTAATTGATGTGGGACCCCTCAATCTACCCGCATTTGGGATCCAACGTCCTTGCTAGTACACCGTCTCATGTCGATCCCTTTCGGGGCTCAACCTCCTCGCTGACACATTGCCTAGTGTCTAGTTGTGATATCATTTGTAATGGCCCACAGCTAACACATATTGTCCTCTTTGAGCTTTTCCTATCGGGCTTTCAATCAAGGTTTTTAAAACGCATATGCTAGAGAGAAGTTTCTACACCCTTATAAAGAATGTTTCATTATCCTCCCCATCGATATAGGATCTCACAAAAATCTAGTTGATTTGTTTACCAAATTTTCAAAGTTGTTATAGATGTTTCATAGACTTGTTAATGGATATTGTCATTCGTCATCAGAACTCTGAGGAAATTGTTCAAGGTAGATCCAGCTGATTATATGCTATCGATTTGTGGGAACGACGCTCTTCGAGAACTCTCGTCTCCTGGTAAAAGTGGTAGCTTCTTCTACTTGACCAATGACGACCGATATATGATCAAGACAATGAAGAAGTCGGAAGCGAAAGTGAGATAGGGTTTTCTTGCATTGTTCATTTTTAAATCAACAATGGCTCTTATAATTTGGCCTCATTTTGCAGGTTTTGATAAGAATGCTATCTGCCTATTATAACCATGTGAGAGCCTTTGAGACCACTTTGGTAACCAAATTCTATGGTCTTCATTGTGTTAAATTAACCGGGCCTATCCAAAAGAAGGTAAATC
This sequence comes from Cucurbita argyrosperma subsp. sororia, assembly GCA_018691285.1. Lineage (NCBI taxonomy): Eukaryota > Viridiplantae > Streptophyta > Magnoliopsida > Cucurbitales > Cucurbitaceae > Cucurbita > Cucurbita argyrosperma. The sequence continues at coordinate 1,956,441 of CM031883.1, forward strand.
AACATTTGTTTGCAACATAAACTTTATTGAGTTCTAAATTCTATGAGTGATTCCTATGTTCTAAACATAGGTGAGGTTCATCATTATGGGAAACCTTTTCTGCTCGGAATATTCCATTCACCGACGGTTTGACTTGAAAGGGTCGATTCTTGGACGCACAACAGATAAGCCTGAGAGCGAGATTGACGAAACCACCATCCTTAAGGACCTCGATCTTAACTTCATATTTCGACTTCAAAAATCATGGTTTCAAGAGTTTTGCAGGTGAAAGTCTATAGTTCACACAATGGTATGATATTGTCCACTTTGAGCATAAGCACTTATGGTTTTGCTCAGGACTTCCCAAAAAAGTCTTATACCAATGGAGATGTATTCCTCACTTATAAATCCATGATCATTCCCTAAATTAGTCAATGTGGAACTCCCTCCTATCGATCCTCAACAATCCTCCCTTCGAACAAAATATACCATAGAGCCTCCCCTGAGGTCTATGTAGCCCTCGAACAACCTCCACTTAATCGAGGCTCAACTCGTTTCTCTGGAGCCCTCAAACAAAGTACATCCTTTGTTCAACACATGAGTCACTTTTGACTACACATTCGAGGCTAGCAATTTCTTTGTTCGACACTTTTGATTCTATTGACATGCCTAAATTAAGGGCATGACTCTAATACCATGTTAGGAATAACGAATCTCCACAATGGTATGATATTGTCTACTTTGAGTATAAGCTATCACAGTTTTGCTTTGGGCTTCCCCAAAAGGCCTCATACCAATGGAGATGTATTCCTTACTTATAAACTCATGAGCATTCCCTAAATTAGTCAATGTGAAACTCCCTCCCAACGATCATAACACCTTTTCGTGTCTCATTTTGATGTTTGTTTATCGACTTTCTTGTAGGCAAATTGATCGGGACTGTGAGTTTCTCGAACAAGAAAGAATTATGGATTATAGTCTTCTTGTTGGTCTTCACTTTAGGGAAACTTCAGCCGCAGGTGAATTTATACCTTCCGGGGCTCGCACTCCTACAGGTTTTTTTGCTCTTTCTTTTCGTCCCTCTGTCATTTGAAAATATTTGCTAAAACAACCGCTCCTAAATGATGTAGAAAGCTCTCTATTTATAATCATTTAGAGAATCAAATAAATTACAAAGGATATGGAAATAACAATAAATGGAAAGAACAATAATGGATATAAAGTATTTGCATATAAAAAAAGAACAAATATGATATCTATGGTAAGCCGTAATAGAAATCAAATATCTAGATAGTTGCTTACAATAAAAGATCAAATATGATATATATGATAAACTATTGACTACAATATAGCTTCTCTCTCCCTCACCAAATTACGAAATGCATCTTTTTCAGGTGGACCCGAGAATGATGCAGCTCCTCGTCTATCGAGAGTCGACTTGGATCAACTCTTCCTAGATCCATCCAGGTGAAATCTCTATTGATTGATCCAGTAAAAATGGATTCATAACTCAACATACTCCGTTTTTGAACTTGTAGATGGTCGAGTATCAAATTGGGCGTAAACATGCCTGCTCGAGTCGAACAAACCGTGAGAAGAAGTGACTGCGAGTTTCAACTAGTTGGAGAGCCAACAGGAGAATATTATGATGTGGTTATGTTTTTTGGTATCATTGACATACTTCAAGATTATGACATTAGCAAGAAGCTTGAGCATGCCTACAAGTCCATTCAATACGATCCAACTTCGATATCAGCTGTCGATCCTAAGCAATACTCAAAGCGGTTTCGTGACTTTATATATAATATCTTTGCAGAAGATGAGACAAACTTTGAATGAAAATGTACTAAGCTCGTTGTTGAGAACGTTATTTAATTTATAGCCAGGTCGAGCTGGACGGGAAGCTAGTCGATCACCTGGTCACATTCTTTCATTTGTTTTATATATAGTAGCAGATCATATACTCATATGTTTTTAGTAAATGAGAAGAAAATTGAAGCAATAGAATTCGGTTTTGTAACCATTTATGTAGTTTTCATTACAATTACATAAAGAAAGTTTGTAACTGTATATACAATCTATTCTTTCTCTATATTTTAATGTTTACATACGATTTCTGAATCGTGGCTTGAGAACTTCACGGTGGATGATGAGATTGTAACTTAGATTTCAATTTTTTAAGAGTTTCGTATCAAGATTGTATCTGACATATTGTTCGAGTTTACGGGAGTTTCATATTTTCGAAAATATGAATAACATGTCAGGTACAATCATATCATCCACATTACAATCGTTGTAGCATAATTAGAAATTCTTATTTTACTTGACATATTTTTATGTTTTTGTAAGTTGTACAAAAAAAAATAAAGTTAGATCTCCAATTTTATGTTTTTATTTTAAGATGAAGTTTATGTTTTATGAAGAAGTTAAATGAAGTATTTACGCATTTAATGTTCATGATATGTATACCGTAGCAACTTTAGCTTAAGTAAAAAATTTAGGGTTGTTACAACTTTCAGAACTTGTGGGTTTATTTAGATGGTGTAGAAATAAGTTTGAAGAAAAATGGACTATGGTCCTCGAATCTGGAAGAAATTTGAAAATAAGAAACCTAAAAGCTCGGAGGCTATAACTCATGGGTGAAGGCTCGACTTAATTCGATTCTTGCTCTAAATGAAGGCCTCGCAGCCTTTATAGAGGGAGTTTAAACCGACATTAAAACTTTGAAAATTGTTATAAATTTGAGGTTAAATTTTTTAGATTTTTGTCCCAAATATCTTCTCCAATAAATGGGCAACCAACCTCCCTTTTGAACTTTTGTTGTTGGATTTGATGAGTTTGCCTCCTCTAGAACATACTTAGATTTGTCGATAATCCAACCGTCAAAAATAAAAACACCACAGATTTTCTATAGTACACTCACCGGTTTCTGATCCGATTTCTAATCTATGAAATATTTGTAATTTAAATGAAATGCAAGGGTATTTTGGTAATTTACTATTTTTTGGAATGTTTTATTATTATTATTTTTTTTAAATCTTAAAAAATTTAAAGATTTCTTTTGGATAAAAAATTAAAAATCTTTAGTTAAAAATTAGCAAAATGACCCTTCTTACTCTTTAGGCTGACTTTTTCCTTTCCAATCCTTTTTTTAATGGTCCTATATCCTCGGGAATCCTTGTTGGGGTAATGGAACTACCTTATTAGAGTTCTTAAAAAGAAATTTACTTGGTTTATTTGAATTCAAACTTCCTTGTGTGTCTTTAAACCTTTATTTAGCTTCCCTCCAATATAATATCTACCGTTTAAAAGTGTGAATAGATCTAAAAATATTATTACTCAACTAAACAATAGAGAGTTTAGAAAGAGAAATAGAATTTGAATCGAAGGTTCAATCTTCATTGATATTCACAACGTTTAAATATGATACAAGCTACTAACTAATACCTAGAAATAATGAAAATATAAACTAACTAACAATATTAACTGATTACGAATATCTAATAAAAATATAAACAAACTCAAAATATTAACTGATTACGAATATCTAAGATATATTTCATCATAACCAATATATTCTTCAAACATTAACGGATTACAAATATCTTGACTAATTCAAATTAGCAATAAGTTGCACTAAATTCTGATAATCTACTTAGTGCAAGCTTATTTCTCAATAACTCCGAGAGCCTTATGAAAAACTTCAGACTTCACTTTGGCAAGTGTCTTAGTAAATACGTCTACAACTTGCTCATTAGTATGTATTTTCTGCGATTCAACATCCTGGATAACACTTCTCTCGAACAAAATGATAATAAGTTTCAATATGTTTCGAACGAGCATGAAACATCGAATTTCTAGCAAGTTTTAGTGCACTTTCATTATCACAATTAATTTGAATTGGTTGGTTGAGAGTAGTCACCATTTCTTGAATAAGCCTCCTAAGCCACAAACATTCTTGAGTAGCCATTGTAGCAGCTACATATTCTACTTCACAACTTGACAAAGCAATGATGCTTTGCTTTTTACTACACCATGAAATTGTAGCAGAGCTTGCTATAAAACAAAAACTTATTGTGGAGCATCTGCCGTTCACGTCACCAGCCCAATCAACATCCACAAAACCACTCAATAAAAATAACTTTGATTTCTCGTACATTAATCCATAATTTAAAGTACCCCTGATGTAACAAAGAATTCTTTTTGCTGCAATTAAATGAGTATCATGTGGTTGATCCATAAATTGAGACACAACTTCTACCGAAAAAGCAATGTCTGGCCTTGTGAGAGTTAAATAGAATAAACTACCAACACGTTGACCGAAAGAATGTAGCATTTACTAATGACTTTCCTTCATTTCTAGCTAATTTGAGATTTGGTTCCATAGGAATAATTTTTTCTCTTGAATTCTCTATACAAAACTGCTGCAATAAACTTGATGCATATTCTTTTTTAGAGAGAAAATAACAATCATCACATTTCTTAATTTCCAAACCCAGAAAACAATCAACTTCACTAATCTTTTCATTTCAAAACAAACATACAAGACATCTTAGAGACTACTAATTTCAACAATATCATCCCCAGTAATAATCATATCATCAACATAGAGTAAGAGCAAGGTGCATCCAGTTGTTGTTTTCATAACAAATAAGCTCGGATCAGCACATGAAGACTTAAAACCACAAAAATTAAGATATTGAGCAATCTTATCAAACCAAGCACAAGGAGCTTGTTTGAGTCTGTTCAATGCCTTCTTAAGTCTGCACACATAATCAGGATATTCTTTAGAGGTAAATCCTTGCGGCTGCTCCATAAAAATATCATGATCCAACTCTCCGTAAAGGAAAGCATTTTTCACATCAAGCTGCCATAAATTCTAGCCTTTACTAGCAGCTAAAGAGATATTGTCCGTAATGTTACCATCCTTACAACCTGACTAAAAGTTTCATCAAAGTCTCGACCATATTGCTGAGAGAACCCACGAGCAACAAGACGAGCTTTATGTCTATCAATTCTACCATCAGCTTTTTCTTCACCTTGTAACTCACTTACAAGTAATTAAATCGGCATCATGAGACTTCGGTACAAGCTCCCAAGTGTTAGTTTTTTTAGTGCTGAAATTTCTTCCATCATTGCATTTTCCTATCTTGAAATTCCTTTAGCTTCACTGTGCAACTTCGACTCATTTTCACTTGTATCTCCTATAAAAAAAAATAGGACAGAACAGAAAATTGATTAATGTCAACTATAAAATCAGACAAATGACCTGGTTATTTTTTCTGTTTTTGAGGATTTTTTCTTATGGCAACTTCAATATTTGTAGTGGCTTTTGTATTCTCTTCAGCTTGAATGTCTATCGCAATTGAAAAATATTTTCTCCCTCACGTAGAATCATTAGGAAAAAGTGCAACAGTAGTTGTATTTTTGCTGCCATCTGCATCGTCTTTGTAACTTGAAATTTCATCAAACACCACATCACGAGACATAATAACCATCTTTGTTTCCAAATCCATACACCTCCAACCCTTTCTATGAGTATCATAGCCAACAAAAATGCATTTCTTGGCCTTTGGGTCAAGTTTAGTTCGATTATGTTTCAGTACATGAACATAACAAATAGACCCAAAAATACGAAAGTAACTCACATTGGATTTACGATGATAAATCAACTCGAATGGTGATGATTCTGTCCTTGGCCATGGAGGCAGCCGATTTACGACATTGTTAGCTGTTTGAAAATCTAATGCCCATAACTCTCTTGGAAGACTCCTCGCATGCAGCCAAGATAAGCAAACTGATGTATGATGAGCTAACTTGCGCTCAGCCACCCCATTTTGTTGCTGGGTTTCTGGACAAGTCAGTTGACACTGAATCCCATGCTCCTAACAGTATTCCATAAAATCATTTGAAAGAAATTCCCCTATGTTATCAGTGCGCAAACACTTGATTTTTCAATTCAAATTCTTTTTCCATAGCATGCTTAAACTAAATGAACTTTGAAAAAGCTTCACTTTTGTGTTCTAAGAAGTATACCCAACTGAAGCGAGAGAAATCCTCCACAAACACCATCACATAATGAAGGCCCGTATAGCTTGCTGTTCGTGTCGGTCCTAAAAGAAAGAATGAATCAATTCCAATACTGATGAAGCTCTACTCTTTGAGCTTATGATGCTGAATATCTTTAAAGATAGGGACACCATCAAGAAGTTGTTTTGTGGATATTTTTTGCAACAACTAAAAACCCACATGACCTAAATGAGCATGCCAAAGAGTTGAGCTTGCATTATGCGTAACTTTCTTGATATATTCATCACTATTTGATAAAACATACAAAGATTCTTTTATTTTTCCACAGAACATAATATAGCACCAACATGTTTCACATTAGAAAGTATTTGAACATCTTTAGGACTAGAAAGAACATACCTTCCTGAATTTGTTATTTGTGATACAGAAGCAAGGTTTTTCTTCAAACTAGGAATTTCTTCAAACCAGGAACATGATAAACGTTCTTGAGTAGAACACTCCCATCATTCAAATCTCCTTCTTTCATCACAGGATGCATTGAATTATCAGCTGTCACAATGACCTTCTTTTGACAATGTGGACGAACATCTGATAGAAGAGTTTCGTTTCCAGTTGCATGATGAGAACAACCAGAATCGACAGTCCATTCTTCATTGTAGTCTATAAAGGCATGAGCATTTGTAGAGACATCATCTTGATGTACAGCTGAAGTTACATTTGTTGCTGGTCAAGAACCTCAGTGGTGGTTAAGCAGTGTTCTCGAATTGGATCTGAAAAACTTTTAATTTCATGTACAACATTTGCTTCTGATTCCTGCATTTTAACTTGACAATTTGGCTTAATATGGCATGGCTTTCCGCAACGATGTCACACCACTTTCATCCGAAATCTCGTTTGAAATGACCAAGTTTTCCACACTTGTAACAAGTTTTATGTGGCTTCTTTGACGACTCCTCACTTCTGAATTGATTCCCATTGCTTGATGAAGGCTTTGAATGAAAATTTTGTCTCATTTGATCTTTGACATACAACACATCTTCTGACTTTGGGGAAAGCTCGTTGCTCCTAGTCATTTGCTTAATCAAAGCTTTCGGATTAGAAAGCAGATTCTGTAGGCTGATTTTGTTGGGATAAATCTAAAATAATAAATGTTAGTTTTGTTGAAATAAACTTAAAATGTTAAATGTTAATTTTAGTTAATTTGTTAGGAGAGGTTAATTTGAGAAGTAAAGTGAAAGAAAAGTCAAGAGCCTTTGTAGGAATAATGGTAGGGTCATGGGTGTCTCTCTCCTACCTATTAAGTTACATCTCCTACGTATTAAGTTACAAAACTTATAAATACCTAATCCTTTTATTATAAAGTCAGAGCAAAAACGAGAGAAAAGAACTACAGAGAAATAGAAAAGGCTTTTTTTGATATACTTAGTGTTCTTTGTCTCCTTGTCTCTCCTCTCTCGACATCTCTTTCACAAATACGTGAGTAGTATTTTTCTTAAATTGGTATCGGAGCGTTCTATCGTTAGTGTGTGTGAGATTTACTTCACAAATTAGTGACTTTTATTGTAATCAGAGCCAATGCCAAATGTGATGGGTCAAATGTCGCTACCACGATTAACGAAGACAAACTACGAGAATTGGAGCACCCAAATGAAAGCTCTTCTCGATTCTCAAGATGCATGGGAGGTGGTCAAAGAAGATTTCGAAGAACCAAAGGACACCACGGGTTATACGACAGCACAAAACAAGACATTAAAAGAGTTGCAATCAAAGGATAAGGCGGCATTATACATGTTGTTCCGAGCCGTTGACGAGTCGAACTTTGAGAAGATTGTCAGGGCAACTATTTTAAAAGAAGCGTGAGACACTTTAGAAAATGTGTTCAAAGGAACCGACCGAGTCAAGCAAGTGCATCTCCAAACTCTTTGTGACGAGTTGGAGAGCATGAAGATGAAGGAGTCAGAAAATGTATCTAACTACATTACACGCGTACAAACTGTGGTAAACCAACTAAATCGAAACGGAGAAATGTTACCTGAGACGCGGGTTGTGGAGAAGATCTTGAGGTCATTAACCAACAACTTCGAGAATGTTGTATGTGCATAAAAGAGTCAAAGAACCTAGCAACGTTCACGGTCGATGAGCTTGCTAGTTCTCTCGAGACACACGAGCAACGTAAGAAAAAGAAGGAGGAAACACTCGATCAAGCACTTCAAACCAAGGCATTAATCAAAGATGAAAAGAAAAGGTACTCTACTCTAAAAATTTTCAAGGTAGAGGTCGTGGAAATTGCGAAAATGGTCGAAGTGGTCAAGGCAGCAGTAATGAAGGACATTATAAGGAGAAGAGACAGTCGAGCCAAGCAAATTGTCGTGGAAGAGGACGTAGTCAAAGACACAGTCAAGGATATCATTCCAACATTTAGTGCTATAAGTGTCAAAAATAGGGTCACTATGCGAATGATTGTAACTCCAACAAATGTTACAATTGTGGTAGACTGGGGCATTTTGCAAGAGATTGTCGAGCTGAGAAAAAGGTGGAAGAAACGATCAACCTAGCTTTAGATGACGCAACAAACGAAGGCATTCTCTAGATGGCCCAAAATGAAGAGCTGAAAGAAAAAGAACACAGCGACACGAAAGACGATGGCGATAGTCGTTTGGCAGTGGAAGCTGTTGGAAATGAGGTGATATTTAGTGGATATGGCAAAATCAATGTATCGGAGATGAGAAAATCGAATAAGGATGAACAACCGAATAAGGATGAACAACCGAATAACAGAGATCTTGAGCTCGAATAGAGAGAGCTCCAATGGCGGGAAAGGGAATTTGAGAAAGAAAGAAGAAAGATGATGAGAATGGAAGAAGAAAAGATGGAATGGAAAGAAAGGATGACAGAAATGCAGATTGAACATGAGAAACAGATGGTGCAAATGCAAGTTGCAATCCCTTCAAAATCCCAAAACAATGGCAAAGAAGAAGCTCATGTGATCAGCGAACGAGCCAAAGAAACTCCTAGATCATGAGGAGGAGAACAAAGATTCATAGCAACAACCCAAAACTGCCGTGGATAAATCTGTGGAGAAGTCTCAATTGCAGACGTTGAAATCCCTGAACTAGCGCCTTTCGAAGGAGAAAGTAGAGATTGAAAAATAAAAGAGAGTTTTAGAAATGGAGATTGAAAGGTTAGAGAAGGAAGTAGCTAAGCTGATTGAGAGTTTTTTCTATCTCAAACAAGAGAAGGAAGAGAATAGTTGATTGAGAGTTTTTTCTATCTCAAACAAGAGAAGGAAGAGAATGGGAAGGTAATCTCTGAGCTCGTGAAGAAAATTGAAGAAGATGTGGAGAAAGAGAATGACTTTGGAGATTGATGGTCTAGTGGAAGAGCTAGTGAGGGAGGAGAAAGATATAGAGATGTTAACTCAACAAAGAGACTCACTCGACGTGAATTTGAATCAGGTCTAACAGGAGGCAGTGAATATACGACACACGATTGAGATAATCACTCGTGATAGAGCCGAAATGGAGGAGGCAAAAATGGAAGTGGAAAATGTTGTGGTGGACTTGCAAAGGGAATTGAGTAAACTAAAAGAAGCTATGACGTCTGAGTCGAGCGTGGCTGAGAACGGGAGAAATGAGGAGTTGGTGTCTCAAATGGGTTGTTCTCGAGAAGCTCCAAATGAAGTTTCGTCAGAAAAGGACAAGCTTAGTTTGTTGCTCGAGGACAAAGAGAAAATTGAAGAAACCACGACTGAGTTTGAGAAAATGAAAACGGCGCAATTGAAATCGTTGAATATAGCATTTAAGTTTATGAGGAATTTTTTTTTCGAATAAACTTAAAATGCCAAAGGTTAGTTTTGTTGAAATAAACTTAAAATGATTAATGTTAATTTTAGGTTTGGTTGAAATAAACTTAAAAGGCTAAATGTTAATTTTAGGTAATTTGTTAGAAGAAGTTAATTTGAAAAATAAGGTGGAGGAGAAATCCAAGAGCTTTGTACAGAATAATGTTAGGGTTATGGGTGTCTCTCTCATCCCTGTTATTAGAGTTAGAAAACTTATAAATACCTAATCGCTAATAAAGTCAGAGCAAAATAGAGAGCAAAAAGAGACCAAGAGAGAAAAGAAATACAGAGCAATAGAAAAGGCTTTTTTGATAAACTCAGTATTATTTGTCTCTCCTCTCTCGACATCTCTTTGATAAATACGCGAGTAGTATTTCAAATTGGTATTGGAGCGTTCTATCTTAGTGTGTGAGATTTACTTCACAAATGAGTGAGTTTTATTTTAACAGATTTGTCCACCCTTGTATTGAGGAAACAAAGGGTATAAAGTTTTTCATAATCCATGAATAAAATAACGCCGTAATCGAGCATCACTCACTGGCTCCTCAGCATGTAATCATGAAATTTCATAACACAGATTTTTCACTTTCAAGAAATATTCTTCAACAAATAAATTACCTTGAGTTACCACAGATAGTTCATTCTCTAGAAATTGCAATCGAGCGTATTTTTCTTAGTGAACAGCTTTTGAAGTGTTTCCCACACTTGCTTTGGTGACTTTAAATCACGAACATGATCAATATATTCCTTGTTAATCAAAGTTCGCAAGGTAAATAAAGCTTTTCCACATTTGATCTTCCATTTTCGGCGTAATTCAGCATTCTATGGAGTATCGGCTAGAATTTTTGTGTCATCGCCTCCAATTAAATCCTACAAATCTTGCCTATGTAGATAAGGTTCCATACATAACTTCCAATAATTATAATTATTGCCAACAAGCTTTTCCATAGCTATACCCATAGAAGCACTTCCACCATTCATCTCGTTGAGTATAATATCAAACCCTTTGTTATCAACTTGGCTCTTATACCAACTGACATAATATTTACCACTCAAAAGTGTGAATAGATCTGAAAATATTATTAGTTAAGGAAACAATACAGAGTTAAAAATGAGAAATAGAATTGGGATCAAAGGTTCAATCTTCATTGATATTCACAACGTTTAAATAGGACAAACTACAACTGAAAATATAAACTAACTAAATCTTGAAAATAAAATAAAATATATTACTAATCAAATCATAAAGGGAAAAATATTAATGATTATGAATATCTAAGATATATTTCATAACTAATATATTCTCCAAATATTAACTGATTACAGATTACGAGTATCTTTACTAATTCAAACTAACAATAAGTTGCACTAAATTCTTACACACTCGAGAGTATTACATAAAATTTCTTTAAAAAAATGTAGATAAATATATTGGCAAATGATTAATATAAGATTCGAAGGATAAATTGAGCTTTCCTCCAAGTACTCGAGAGGAAAAACTAAAAGAAAAGTCCTTACTAGCATTGACATTTGGGTGTCGATTCTTTTCCGTGTGAAGTTGAAAGCACAAAATTGATTGTTGAGAAGTTTTAAAGAGAACGGTAAAGAGAATGTAATGACTCTAATTTTTCACTGAAAGTCGCTAGCATATGCATGACATAATCTTTTTATAAAAAAACATTCATTTAAAATAAGTCATAAAACGATGTCATAGATTTATAATGTTGCATTAAAAGTCTTAAAATAATAACGAAAAATATTCAATGTAAAATAAAAATAAAACTAACTTAAGATCTACAAAATAAAATGTAGCTACCTAACCTAGATTACATGTTATTTAACTGTAACAACCAAAAACGATTAAAATAATAATAATAATAAAAGAAAAAAAAAAGCTCGTAACCTCACTCAATCCCACATTCCTCATTTCAATACATATCATAGCATGTAGTGTCGTTGCCAAACATATTCATATCATAGTACATCATGACATCTCATAACATAACATATCTCATCGTAATATAAATTGACATTTCATTTATAACACGATGTTATTATGCATATCATGACATATCATAAAGCAACATATATCATATCATCAGACATATCACACATATCACACATGAAAACCCACTAGACACATGTCATCATATATAAAGCAATTCTTCCAACGAACCAATAGTAGAGCCACTTACTTGGTTGGCCTAGATCGAAGCTACTAATTATTTTTTTTAGTAACCTGAATCTGCTTCTACAAATCTAATTCAACCTCAAATCCATCTTCTTGATGATATCAATTAAAATAAAATGACTGCAAATATCAGCCACCTTGTAGTCTAACTATTGAAGGTAAAGAATTATGTGGAGTTGGTTTCCTATAATTTTCATTGAAGTTGTAACTAATGTTAAAAATGAAAAATTATAATTTAATTCTATTAATTTTATCTATAATAAGTTTGGTTAATTTTTTATTATTCTAAAAAGGTAATAGGAACATATTTATAATTAGCTTAAATAATTAATTTTATGTTTCAAAATTTTATTAAGTACATTTCAGATTTATTGTTTCTTGAGATATAAATATGTTAACAAATAAAATACCTATTGACGTACGATTTATTAGATAATGTTTTCATAATATATTTGAGACATTAAAGCGAGATTGATGTTTTTTTTTTAATTAATTAACTAACTCTTTTATTTTTATTATTTTATTATTACAAAGAATACGAGTAGTTTTAGGAGTTTAAAGCTATGGAAAGAAGAAGATAAGACCGTTATGTGGTTGTATAAATTACAGCTAGTCTGGTTGCCGAACATCCATTGAGAATAGGGACCGTCACAGCAATATTACGATAAACATAATGAATATTCCTCTGCCTAGTAATGTACGCATCCGTACTATCATCAAGGAATAGGGGTATCCCCCAATGTATGAACACACAATAATGCATGAGTTTCCAACCTTTTTTCATTTTCATTATTATTCAATACAATTCCGCTAGCGTCTTTCTTCATATTATATCATTTTATCATAACATTTATCATAATTCTCATGTGTAGGTCGGGGTTGTATTTCATGCTAGTTTGTCGTTTTGAATGTCAATCATTTCATTCATGTCAACATATATAATATCATAACATTTACCTGTTTTCAAACATAACAATCTACATCATGCACATATCATATCACATCGTAAATCATAACAATTACATAGCATGTCCCGGGCGTGCTATAACATATCTTATCTTAGCTATATCAATTCATCAAACCTATCATTCTCATATTATATTATGATATATATAAATACATACATCGTTCCTATATCTTAATCATTTTGTAAACATTTTGTAATTATCTCGTTCCATATACATATCCTGGCCATATCGTTTCTTAAACTTATTCTAATCATATCGTCTTACCAGTCTATCAAAATCATATCGTTTTCTATACATAACATTATCGTATCATTTTATCAAACTATCATAACCATAACGTTTTCTATGCATAACCTTATCGTATTGTTTTATCAATCTATCATAACCATAACGTTTTCTATATATAACCTTATTGTATCGTTTTATTAAACTATCATAACCGTAACATTTTCTATACATAACCTTATCATATCATTTTATCAAACTATTATAACCATAACATTTTCTATACATAACCTTATCGTATCATTTTATCAAATTATCATAACCATAACATTTTCTATACATAACCTTATCGTATCATTTTATCAAACTATCATAACCATAACATTTTCTATACATAACCTTATCGTATCCTTTTATCAATCTATCATAATCATAGTATTTTCTATGCATAATCTTATTGTATTGTTTTATCAATCTATCATAACCATATCATTTCGATACATAACCTAATCATAACGTTTTATGAACAAATCTTAGTCTTATCATTACATAATGTTTATTGCATCCTTCTCGTATCTTATTTCAAACTTATCATATAATATATCGTATCGTAAGTTAATCATACAATTCATATATCATAACATATACACATCATATCATAATCATATCAACTCATAAACAATTCACTCATATCAATATATATAACACGGACCGAACCACATGGCACATATCAACATCAAATATAAACATGCTAATAGTAAGGCCACTTACCTGATTAGCTGGGGCTGGTGTCACCATTTTATCCTTAATGAAAGTTCGATTTTTGTCCTTTGTATTCAAGTCAACCGACCATTCAAACGTTGATAACTCATTAAATTTTGCTTTTGATGACCCGGTGAACTAGTAATTATAACAAGGCAATCAGAACAACCTTTGTAAATAGATAACAAAGGAGATGATTTTGAGGTTATTAATATATTTGGGATATGCAAGGCCCCTACTTCAAACTTTATAGAAAGAGCTTGAACCGACATTGAAATCTTCATAACGTCGTAAATTTGAGGTTTAGTATTTTAGATTTTTTACCGAAAATATCTTCTCCAATTAGTGGGTAACCGACCTCCATTTTGAATTCTAGCCGTTGGATTTGATGAGTTGTGCTGTCTTTTGAACATACTTTGATTTGGAACAGAGAAGTTTTGAAGAAGCGCCTCCCCTTAATCGAGGCTCGACTCCTTTGGAGTCTTAGTCATTTTTGACTGCCTTCGCGCCTCCCCTTAATCGAGGCTCGACTCCTTTGGAGTCTTAGTCATTTTTGACTGCCTTCGAGGAGGGGCTTGGCTCCTTTTTCTTTAAGAGTTCTTTGTTCGATATTTGAGGATTCGAGGATTTACCCATCTATTAGCACGACTAAGTTTAGGGCATGGCTCTGATACCATGTTAGAGGAACACGACTCTCCACAATGGTATGATATTGTCCACTTTGAGCATAATCTCTCATGGCTTTGCTTTGGGCTTCCCCAAAAGGCCTCATACCAATGGAGTTAGTATTCTTCACTTATAAACCCATGATCACACCCTAAATTAGTCGATATGGGACTTCCATCATCCAACAGTTTGTTGTATAAATTCTAGCTAGTGGCCATAATAGGTAACTATATAAATTCAAGCAAATCCCGAGAATTCACACAATTACAGGCGAACAAATCTTTTTTTACACTATAGATTTCTTAGTTTGGATTCTATCATATTCATTTAATAATTTACTATTTTATATGACAGTTTTAAGTTCAAATGATTGATACATACCTTCACTCTATACTCGATAAATAATTATGGGTATATTTTTCATTCAATAATTGATTAATTAATTAATCTACATTTGAATTTAGTCACAATTAAAATGTGAGAAATTTCAATGGAATATTGCCGAGGATTATTGAAAGGAGTAGTCCACGTTAGCTTGTTAAGAGAAAGATTATGAATTTATAAGTAAAGAATACTATTTTAACTAGCACGAGACCTTTTGAAAAAACCAAAAAAAAATTCATGAAAGCTTATGCTCAAAGTAAAACATATCATATAATAACTATTAACATTATGGTTTCATAATATATTTGAGAATTACTTATATGAATGAAAATATATGTTCGTTATAATATTATTTTTATACAAATAACTTAAAACAGTTATAATTGCAATTGCAATTAAATTAAGATTTTATTCTGTATTTAATTTCTAATTAAAATCTAAATAATTGAATTGGAATTAATATAAAAGAAGATTTAAGATATAATTAGGATAAATTTTTTATTATTATTATTATTAATTATTTATTGCTGTTTTAGAAGGTTTGTTGAGATATTAGAGGGAGATGTGAGATTTTTTATTTTTAATTAATTAACAAATTATTTTATTTTATTATTTTAATTAAAATGTAAATAATGGTAATGAAATTAAGATAAAAGAATATTTAAGATATAATTGGGACAAACTCTTCTTTTTTTTTTCTTTGTTCTTTTTCTTTTTAAATTACTTAAGAGTTGGAGAAGGTTTCTTGAGATATTAGAGAGAGTGTGACATTTTTTTTTAATTAATTAACTAACGGTTTTATTTTAAGCTCTTATGGCTTTGCTTTGGGTTTCCCCAAAAGTCTTCATACCAAATGGAGATCATCCCTCGAAAAAAATACACCTCCCCTTAATCGAGGCTTAGGAGTCTTAGTCATTTTTTATGATGCCTTCGAGGAGACTTGACTCCTTTTCTTTTGGAGTGCTTTGTTCGATATTTGAGGATTTGCCAATCTATTGGCACGACTAAGTTTAGGGCATGATTCTAATACCATGTTACACGAACACGACTCTCCACAATGGCATGATATTGTCCACTTTGAGCATAAGCTCTCGTGGCTTTGCTTTGGGTTTACCCAAAAGGCCTCGTACCAATGGAGAGAGTATTCTTTGATTATAAACCCATGATCATTCTCTAAATTATGTACGGTGACTTTCATCATCCAACAGTTTTAAAAAATTCATTGTTTTCTGAAAATTGTTTTTATCACAAGCAAACAACGAGCCTGTCGCAAGGAGAGAGAACTGCTTGTCAGCCATCCACACCCGCAGCAATTTGATCATCCAAGCTTCCCCTGTCATTTGAGAGCGTGGAATACAGAGAGGGAGATACAGAGAGGGAGATAGACGACGAACTACCTTTCTCCTCGGAGTGCGACACTGGTGAGACTGATGGACTCGATCTAGCACTGTACGACGAACAACACACGCAATAGGAGAGGCGACCAACAACTCGAAGTACACCACGGTAAAACGGTGTCTTTACATGATTTCTAAACTGTCTTGGCCGAGATTGTCAGTTTTTCTTGAATAAATGGTGACGTCGAGACTCTTTGTTGACCAACACACGCAATAGGAGAGGCGACCAACAACTCGACCCGACGATGCTGCACGACGTGGCTTGCCCTGCTACCGCCACGTGGCACACAGCGTCGTGAGTAGCCCTTTGGCTCGACTCATCTTAGACGGCTCAATGGCTTTTCGGTGGCTTTCTTGGCTGTTCGATTCGACTTCTCCAATTTTGGCTCGATTTCTATTGTTTCGACCCTCTCTACCCAAGCCAGGGTATAATGTCATGTAGAAAACTCATGGTCCAGACTACAACCATTTGTTTCGACCCAAAACCCGAGCTTGACCAATAAACTCGCGTCTTTGACTTCCACGTGACTCTCACGTGATCTCGGCTTCAAGCCCCGCACAACCTCAACGCGCTTTCAGCTCGGCGCTGTCGACTTCATCGGCTCGATTTCTTAGTTTCGCTCGACTTGGCTTGGCGGCTTGGCAGTCTGGCTTCTTGACTTAGATGACTTCGTATAATATATTGATTTCTAGGTTTGAAGCCATTTCTAACCTTACCTCATCCATTTGAGATAAGTAAGACTTCTTTTTTTAAACAAGAGTAGATAGCTTAGACGGCTTATATTAAAATTATCATAATGCTTAGTTAAGTTAAGTTATTAGTAGGTCCTATGCATGTTATATGAATTGTTAGGTAAGAATTCGGCGTTGGATTGTAGTTTCGAGGCGTCTACTAAATTCTTAGTGATTTCGGTCAAGGCCAACCAGGTAAGTGACCTTACTATTTATATTAACCTATTATTTGTTGTATGATGGTACATGCCTCGAGACTTTTGCATGCACCATATTATATATGTTATGCTTATATATGTAATGTTTATATAATATTTATATTGATACGAAACGTATATCACGTATGCATGTAAACCTATTACACTACATTTAAGAATTAATTGAAATGCCATGAATGAAATATTAAGTTTTACCATTAAAGTTTTGCGATGGGACGTTAGATGTTTGCCATTCGTACTTGTTGCACACATGTATTATGTCATGAAAGAAAAGAGAAAGAAAATGAAACGTTGGTTATGTCATGAATGTAAATCATGGGACCTCATGCATTTATGTGTGTCATATGCATCGAATATTTCTCCATTATGATATGTTAGAACAGGCGCGTACATTCGATATCTATGTTCATCATGATATAATGCAGACCTTTTCTTTTCTGTGGCATCGGGTGACGTGTAATGAGTTGTGTCCGACCAAGTTAGGCCTAGGAAGTACATATACGAGTCCGTCTGGTGGGCTCATATGCGCGTACGTGGGTCATGTGTGGAGAAGTGTCAAACATCCAACTCTGTCCGGATCCGAAAAGAGCCTAAGGTTATATAAACTTTATAAAAGATAGGTCTCACTCATGTGTTTGCATATCTAACCATAATAGTGGGTTGACTTATTAAGTATTTTAAAATACTCAAGCCACGTGTTATCTTAATTTTTCAGGTAAAGGTAAAGCTCCTATGCACGGATGACGGTGAACGCCGAGCAGACCATGAAAGTCAATATGTAAAGCTCCGATGCACGGATGACGGTGAACGCCGAGAAGACCATGAAAGTCAGTATGGGGCATAATAGGGCAGTTGTTATTAGGTGTTTTCTTTTCTTTCTGAAGCTTGCGATAAATTGAATTTCACGTTTTGAAATGATTATATAAGTATTAGAGGTTCACGTTTTGAAATGATTATATAAGTATTAGAGGTGTTAGAAAAAGTTTGTTTTGAACCGATGTTGGCTCGAACAGATGACTAAAGTCATGTCAAGGCGACACTCTACCGTTGAGTTATATCTCTTCCTTTGCCTCCATCGAAAAATAGAACTAACTAATCCCAAGGTAAAGGGGCGAGAAACTCAATGCCACTATTCTTGAACATCTTGAAATTAGGCCTTCCTTTTTGCACTACAAAAATGAAAATAATGGGTAAAATTGGATTCAATTGTCAACTGCTCCTACCGTAAATAAGATTAACTACGGATTCGAGACATAGCACACTGTTTCATAAAACCATACGATTTTCTCAATCTAAATAAATCAGGTTTTCTTCGAGATATTCTGATGAAATCAAATACAGATGAACCATCAAAGAACAAGGAATCTGAGAAACCAAAAAGGAAACCAAAAACCTTAAAAATAAAGATCCGACAATTTGTGTTCATAAGTTGATATTATAATAAAACATTATACATAACATGCAAGACAAGGAAAATAACAGCCTCATCCACTCACAAGTGTCGACATGTCGGCATGTCGGCTTCAAGGCTTTTTCCAACCCTAGATTTGCCATGCCTCCATTCCACCTTCCCCTCACTCTCTACATGTGGCACCGAACAAAATTATGATCTTTTCTTAGTTTTTTTTTTTTTTCAAATTTAATTATTTTCTTTTTGATCGAACCAAGGGAGTGTACACGAGTTGGATTGAATTGGATTAAAAATAGGATTCAATTGGATTAAAAATATCTTTTGAATCAACTTGAAATTTATAGTTTGTTGAGTCAGTGACCCGAATAATCTGAAATAGAGTTCACAACTTAACCTTCTATTTTCGGGTTGAGTTAGAATATTAACCCGCGAATCGGTCAAAATTTTTTATTTTCCAAAATTTCATTCAAACCTATACCGAACCCAACCTCTATAATTTGGTTGGGTATCCCGAGTTGGTTAGGTTGTCGAATCATATAAACGCCTGTCTCATTTGACATGCCAAAGTAATTGACATAGCCTTCTTGATAGAAAATATGGACAATGTTATTTGAGTTACTTTTTTTGTCTTTTAAGAATGTGATCATCTTTATTGCTATATTTGACTTTAAAACAAGTTAGTTAAATTATAAACGTAATACCCTTAGATTTGACTTTATTGCTATATTAACCCGCTTTTGTTGATTAGATACTCTTCACCGTAACTACATAGTTAATAAGAATTACGCTCGTTTATACTCTTCTGGGGAGATCCCACAACGGTTAGAAAAGGGAACGAAACATTCCTTATAAGGGTTTGGAAAATTCTCACTAACAGACGCGTTTTAAAATCATGAAGTTGACACCGGGCCAAAATGGACAATATTTGCTAACAATAGACTTTGGCTGTTACAAATGGTATCAAAACCAGATATCAGGCAATGTGTCAGTGAGGACGCTGGGCCATCAAGGGGTGGATTGTGAGATCCCACGTCGGTTATAGAGGGGAACAAAATATTTTCTATAAAGGTTTGGAAAACTCTCCCTAACAGACGCGTTTTAAAACCACGAAGCTGACGCCGATACGTAACAAGCCAAAACGGACAATATTTGCTAACGGTAGATTTGGGCTGTTACAAAGGGTATCAGAGCCAGATACCGGGCGATGTATCAGCGAGGACACTGGACTCCCAAGAGGGGTGGATTGTGAGATCCCACATCGATGGAATAGGGAAACGAAATATTTCTTGTAAAAGTATGGAAACATCCTCTTAGCAGACGCGTTTTAAAACTGTAAAACTGGCGGCGATACATAACCGGTCAAAACAGACAATATCTGTTTCCATATACTTAATGTTATTGCTATTTGATCCGCCAACTAAATTTTAATTACATTTTTCATTATAAATATTTTTATTTAATATATTTATTAAATCTACCTACTTATCAATAAAATTATTTTATGTTACCCAATGGAGTAAATGCTAATTCAATTAAAAAAAAAAAGTAATTAAAAGAAAAAGAAAAAAAAGTTGGGTAAGACTATGAGTTGCTACTAATTATTTCATTTCAATCTTTGAATTCATTGTCTTTACTTTTTTCTTTACTCTTTCTCTCTCTCCTCATTAATTTCTCTCTCTTATTTTATGGAAAAATAAATAATAATTCCAAAATCCACTCCTAAGCCAGCTCACATCCTTTTGGGTTGATGAACTCGTGTAACTAAATAATTTTTCCCCCAAATTTGAATGACAAAACGATTTCAAAACGTGTCGGAGAGGTTTTCCATACTCTTATAAGGAATGTTTCGTTCCTTTCTCCAACCGACCTGGGATCTCACAATCCACTCCTTAGAGACCCACTCAGAAGAGATTTCTATACTCTTATAAGAAATGTTTCGTTTCACTTTCCAATCGACGTGCGATCTCATAATCCACCCCCTTAGGGACCCACCAAGGAGAAGTTTCTACACTCTTGTAAGAAATGTTTGATCTCACAATCCACCCGTTAGGGACCCACTAAGAAGAGATTTCTACACTCTTATAAGAAATGTTTCGTTCCACTTTCCAACCGATGTTCGATCTCACAATCCACCCCCTTAGGGACCCACCAAGGAGAGGTTTCTATACTCTTGTAAGGAATGTTTTGTTCCACTCTCCAACCGACGTGGGATCTCACAATCCACCTCCTTAGGGACCCACCAAGGAGATGTTTCTACACTCATATAAAGAATGTTTCGTTTTACTCTCCAACTGGTGTGAGATCTCACAATCCACTCTCCTTGGGCTCCAACACACTGCCTAATATTTTGCTCTGATACCATTTGTAACGGTACAAACCCACTTCTAGTAAATATTGTCTTCTTTAGACTTTCGATCAAAGTTTTAAAACGCATCTACCATTAAATTTTGTGATGATATATAATTTGTGTTTTTATCTATTTAGTTATGCTCGAATTAACCTATTAAAAATGTTGCATCTTCTGAATTGTAATTTTGAAGGTCCGAATTTTTTTTGTTTTTAAAATAATTTAAATTATCAATAATAAAATATATATTATCAAAAAAATGTAAAAAAATTCAAAATTCATCCAAATGAAAAAAATAAAATTAACTTCAGAACTTGACCGAATTACGACGTACAATTTTAATATAAAATTTTACATAACGAGCTAGGATCAAAATATCTCTACAATAATACGATATTTCCACTATTGTGTAACTTATTTTCATGTGAATGAAGATAGATGTTCCGGAACTTTAGTCGTATTTCAAACACAAATGGAATTAAAAAAATATATGAAATAGATTAAAATTGATATATATAAAAGAAAAAAAATCCAATTTAAGAGAGTTATAGATTATTATTCCCAGCTGAAAAAATTCAAGTAAAATAATTTCCATTATACATTGAACAAAGAAGAACAAATAAAAAAAAAATAAAAAAAAATAAAAAAAAACACACCAAAATCCCACACCTATTTTCATCTTCCTCCAACTATACCTTTTGATCGAGAAAAAAAAAAAAACAAAAAAACAAAAAAAATCAAGCAGAATCGTGACCGCCGCCGCCGTCGGCGCCGACACGGTGCTCTTCCGCCGGTACCTCTGACGGCGACAGCGCCAAGAACAGAAGAAAGAACATAATCAGCACCGGAACAAACAGCAGCAGCACCGGCGGCGGCGGCAACGGTGGCAGCACAAGAGGCAATATCAAAAGAGACGCTGCCACAACAATCAACATTGCCACCGATCTCAAACTAAAAAATGCCCTCACCATCAAACTCCGCCGCCTCCGTCGCCGACCACCACCGTAAGCTGAATTCTGAAGTGACCCAGTTGAATATTCTCCTCGTGCATATCGTAGTAAAGGCGTCAAATTTCTCTCTAATAAAACACCCTCAAGATAAAATAATTGGTTTTTTTTTTCTTCGCCGCCGGTGACCGAAGAATTACGGGCAGCGTTTGATTTTACGGTCAAGAGAGAGAGCGAGAGAGTTAGAGAGAGAGAGAGAGGGAATGGTGGGCTAAGGACTGCAGAGATGGATTGGTGATAAAGGGAAGAGGAGGGGAAGGGGAAACCGGCTGAGGCGGTAAAGGGTTATCATAGTGAAGTCCATGTAACACTAGGTAGCCTTCTTTTTGTCCTATGTCTTGATTCAACCAACCAGAACATACATGAATTTGTAATTATGGATCATAACTTTTATGGGTTACATCCCATAAAGCTATTTCCATATTTACACTTTTGCCATTCTCTCTCTTACAAAAAACTTACCCTATAGATATATGTTTAATAATTTTGAAGATTGAATGGGTAATATTAATATGCTTTTAATGGGTGTGAACGGTTTAACGTTATCATCGGGCATGTTAGTCATATTGTTTAGGTTAAATTATAAAAGAGCAACTACCCTATGCAAGTTTCATGGTCTTTGATGCGATGTCGCCGTCAATCATACATGGGTTCCTGCCGTTATTTGAAATATAAAAGCAGCATATGACTTGAGTATTTTAACAAATACTTAATAAGTGACTCTATTATTGGGGTCATGCAATGCAAACCCATGCAATCATTGAATAGTGACCTATGATTTAAAATCCCTAAGAGAAATCTCTTAGGTGGCCTCTAGTCGGAGCAAATTGAATTTGTAATACTTTCCTACACACGATTCACACGTGTGAGCATGGGCCCACCATGTGGGATTGCACATCCCCTGGATCTACTTGTCGGGCTAGTTGACCGTAGCTGGATACCCAAATGTGCAACAACCATTGTGCATCCTGTAAAGCATGATGGTCATCTCATCATTATAGTGTATGTGTCTATACACATCATAAAAGGGGAAGTATCTCAATTCATGTGAACATACGGTATGCATGAGGTCTTTATACTTTTCATCTTAACCATTCATTCATGACATTACTTAGGGGTTGTGTCAGACAAATCTTCATTGTCATACTTGTTGGAGCATGTCATACATTTCATTGCCAAACATGTTCATGTCATAGTGCAATATGACATCTCATACATACATATCATCATAATATATCATATCGTCATATATCTCATGTCATCATAACATATCACAACATCATAATATCATCATAGCATAACATATTATCATAACACATCATGACAAACACATGACACGAGCAGGAGCCACTAGACACATGTCATTATACCTAAGACAATTCTTTCGACCGACTTGATAGTATGGTCACTTACTTGGTTGACCTTAGCTGACGTTCTATCTTATTTTCAAGATTTACTTGACTTATCCCTCGAAATTCGTATCAACCTACGTGGAGGTACTTCACCATATTAGAAATAACTACCTAATTCTTTCAATAGTACTACTTACATAATTACTTGTATAAATGAGAATATATATGTTATGCTATGATATCATATCATCATATAATTACATGTTCGAAAATATCTTTAAAATACTAAATAAAATAACTAGGTGTTCGAAAACATCTTTAAAACAACATAACGAAATACTAAATAAAATAAATAAACATTAAAAGTAAAAACATCCTATTCTAACCTAAAGTCTAATAAGTTCAATATAACTATCCTATGCATGTGTCATGGTCTCGACTTGCAATGTCGTCGTCAACCGTATAGGAGTGCCTTGCCTTTACCTGAAATAGAAGTAGAATGTACCTTGAGTATTTTTAGAAATATTCAAGAAGTGACCCCACTATTGAGGTTAAATGCAAAAACATACAATCATGAATGTGACCTATCCTTTCAATCCGTATTCCCTTAGGTGACTATCCTAAATGGTTAATTGAATGTGTATTTACTATTCTACGCACGGCCCACATATGCGAGAATGGACCTACCAATTGGTTCGCAGACCTTCTGAGCCCCGTTTCTTGTCGGGCTAACATTATCTAGTAGATATTGTCAGACACCCGGTAGGAATAGTGACTATCATAGCATTATGATAAACATAATGATCATTTTTGTGCCTCATAACTTACGCGTCTGTACCATTGTAAAAGGGAATATTTCTTGGTGCATGTAACACACAATGATGCATGAGATCCAAACATTTTCATTCATTAAATCATATAAAACAACTCCTTCCATTTTTCTTCATATCATATCATTTTACAACATAGCCTTTAAGACATGTATTGGAGTTGAATATCATATCATTCATATCATACATCGTCTTATTTCATATCATGCACATAACATATCCTTTGACATATCGTATTATATTATGCACGTATCATATCATAAAACATGTCATAACATGTATTATATTGCCAAACGTGTTACACCATCATATATATCGTATCATTAGCACATCACATCATAACAAGTGTCATAATATTACCATAACATATCATAGTTATATCATGTCACAAATATATCATAGTCATGTCATTTCATAAACATATCATAGTTATATAATTTGATAAACATATCATAGTCATATCATTTCATAAACACATCATAGTCATATCATTTTATAAACATATGATAGTCATATAATTCCTTAAACATGTCATAATCACATAATTTCATAACCATTTTACACATATCAGGCATATGACACGTGCAAAACCACGGGACACGTATCATCATATAAACATCAATTTCTAACCATGTCGATAGTAAGACCACTTACTTAGTTGGCCTTAGCCGACGTTCTTCCTAAACTCGAGTACATTTGAATTCTGTCCTTCGAAGTTGTTCCAAGTATCGTCGGGAGTCGTTTCTTATTAGAACATCCATCTCGTTTTGTTACCATTCACATTTTTAGCCCAAATCAACTTGAACTTGGAAATATGATGTTATACTGACCTCAATTGGCTTAATTAGGTCAAAGTCAGCTCCGAAAGGGTAAAAAGATGTAAGGAACCCGAGCCAAATAATGTGTTTTTTTAGCCGAGCAGCTGTCGAGCTGAGTCAATGAAGTCGTGTAAGTTGAAGATCGTTGGCTTTTTGACCATTAATCTCATTTTAATTAATTTTAATCAATTAATTGATTGATGTTTTGATGATAACAAACATACTTCTAATTATTAACAATTTTCAGGATTTTGAACTGTACACAGTATAAGGTCGGGAATAACGATTTCAATGACTTTTCAATCACTTAAATCAGAGCTAAAACGAAGAAATTACAGTCGAGACAACATACCCGATGTGCAGCTAAATCAAAATGATGGACAAATCAAAGTATGACATTTATAATTTTGAAAGAGTAACAAAGTGGGAAGTTTTTCTTATTATTATATTCCTAAATAAAATAAAATTATTTATACATAATATAAATTTGAATATAACCGTTACTCACATCGATTTTTATTATTAATATATTACATTATTACATTATTATATTTTAAAATTTTGGTGGTTACTTATATCATTTTTATTATTATATTATTATTATATTTATAATAAATTTTAAAATTTTAACTGAACCGTTACTCACATTACTCTTTATTATTAATTATATTATTATTACTCCATAGGTTTTTATTATTTTTATATTATTATTATATTTAAAAAATAATAATAATAAATTTGGAAACTTTCTTATTATTTATTTTTAATCTCCACCTTCCATTTCTCTTTCAATGGTCAATATTAATTCCTACCTTTTGCCACTTTTTTGTCTATTTAAATCCATCTACTTTCTCATATTTTCTACACACAACTTACATGACTCTTCATCTTCAATTTTCTAAAGCTCCATTGTTGTTCTCTACAAGCTTTCAATTTTATTTTTATTTATCTTATTCTTGAGAGAGATTTTTTATTGTATTGTGAGTGCTCCAAATTATAAATCTACTCTTTAAGAGAGTTGTGGTGTGCTACTATCAAATTCAAATACTTGTATCGGTTTGATTCTGCGTCGTGGAAATGATTGAGTTTGCTCTTGAACTCGTAAAAAGAGCGGCATAGTGGTTTGGCTCTGATATGTGGAAAGAGTCGAGAAAGTTCTTTATTCAAATTTCCAAGAGACGTTTGGGGAGTGGAATCGATCGAGTTGACCGAACCACTATAAAATTACGTGTCATATTTTCTAACTCTTTCCTATTTAATTTCAAAATTATTATGGTGATTTATTGCATGTTCTAGTTGATTATTGTTTTGACTTGAATTATTTTGTTATAGTAATTATCATATTTACTTATTTGTAAAAAGTTTCATAATTAGATAAATAATCACGCTTAAATACTTTTATCGTTAAAACCTATTTACCTCCCTCTAGAGTTGCCACACCGATCCAACAATTGGTATCAGAGCGGGTTGCTCTTATAGATTTTTTATATAAACTTTATTGTTTGAGCTGATGACAAACCTACGTATTAAAAATAGTGAAAGGACAATCAACCTCTAGCCCCTTATTTTGATAGAACAAATTATACATATTGGAGAGCTAGAATTAAAATTTATTTGCAATCGATTGATTATTCATTTGTAGTTAAATGTTAGTAAAGGTCCTTACACTCTAATAACAATAGTTAATAATATTGAGGCCACTAAATTAGAAGAAGAATTTGATGAGCATGAATGCTAAGCTAGATGTATTCATGTTGTTTGTAGCCCTTAAATTAGATCATAGTATAGTTTTATTCCTTTTTTTATATGATTTAAAATTTCATGTTATTTATTTTATGCTATATTGTTTTAAAAAAATTATAACGAACGTTTAAGTCATGACATCTATGATAAAATATTTTAAATGAATATTTTCACACTTAACCGTCATGCCATGCATGTAACAATATATGTATTATGATAGAGAAAAATAAGGTCGTACAACTATGAAAATTGGTTTGTTTGAGTTTAGATTAAGTCGATTATAAATCAAAGGAGGAATATACGTGTTGCTGAAAATGACATTTTTGAGGCAAATGAACTTTTCATTGGAATGCTTCAAATGCTCTATCTTTTCAAACTTTTTTTTCTCATAGTTTTCTCGTCATTTCTTTACAATAATTTTATCTTTCAAAAGGAACTATTGAATTCATTTTCAAATTCTATAGACAAATAAAAGTCATTCGGTCATATCCCACATTGGTTGAGGAGGAAAACGAAATATCTTTTATAAGGGTGTGGAAACTTTTCCCTAACATACGCGTTTTAAAGTCTTGAGTTGAAGCTCGAAAGGAAAAGTCCAAATAGGATAATATCTGCGAGTGATAGGCTTAGGCCTAAGCCGTTATACTTTCAAAACTATAAAGTCCATTCACTTCATTTTATATGAGAAAGGATATATATGAATGTGATACGAATTTGGACATGGAATGGGGATAGGACGATTGGCTTTTGTTTTGTTTCTCATATTCTCTCTCCTTTTCTTTTTTAATAGAGGATGAATGTAGAACACAATTTTCTTTTGAGGATGCCAAATTTCAAAAAAGTGAGACTCATCATCTCCTTTTCCCCAAATTTCTTCATCAAAAGTTTATTTAATCAAGTCTCGAGTTCATAATTTTAGTCATTTGTTGTTTCTTTTGGGAGAAGAAAGGAAAATAAAATTTATGTGGGGGCAAAAAGGCAAAAAGGCAAAAATAAATCATTAACCTTTTGTTTTCTTCTAACGAATAATAATAATTTTAAGTTTGTATTCTTAACGTATACGCAATTAGTCTTTTTCTTCTTTTCGATCCGTAACGATTTCTCCTTCAACTTTCTCTTATTATTCGTAGTGTTTGAATTGTTAAAGGTAATATAATAGTTTATAAAGTATCATTGGATTGTTAATCAACTAATAATTAACCAACTTTGATTTTTGAAACAATCTCATTTATGAGGCTTGGAATCCGAACAAAAACTCCGATCTTGAGCCTCCGTGGACTATAGACCCGACCCGAAGTTAGCTTCGGACGGCTATCCTTGAAATTTTGCTCAAGCCTAGCCCAAAACCTCGATCGGTCTACGTGTCTTTACTCGGTCCAAGGTCCAAACACCCACGACCAAAAACCCATTACTAGCCGAACCTGCCTAAACCCGCCTCATCGACCTAAACCCATATGCTACCCGTAGCCCAAATCCATATGCGACCTATAAGGCATGGACCTGACCTCAACTTTTAGGTTGACTCGATGATGTAAAAAGATGGCCAAATGTTTCGCGAAACAAACAAAGAGAATTTAAAACATAATATACAATATATTTATATTATATCAAAATAGAGTTTATGCCAAAGTAGTTAAACACACAAAATATTTAAAATAAAAGGGTTGAGGAGTGAGACTTGTCTATGGTACCTGCTCCAAAGTCCGCTCCTAACCTCGACTTTTTATTTACCTGAAAAACATGGAGTACAAAGACTCAATAAGTAGTCTACTTGTAGGCTCTTAACTGTGTCATTGATAATGCTAGGGTACCACACTCGTTCTCATCTTGTTGCAAGTATTTGGGCCCTTTTGATATGTTCTTGACTTGTGAGTTCTTATCATGATCTATCTTGATAACCTTGATCCTTAGGATCAGAGATCTAAGGGCGGTTCCTTGGAATTCTAAGGTCTAAGGGCTTTAGTACTGTGGTTCTGAGTTCTTGTGTTTAAAACTTGGATCTTGATTCATGTTCTATTTCTTAATCGTTGTCTTGTTCTTGGTTACTTTCTATGTTCTTGTTCTATTCTTGGTTTGTTCTCCAAAACACTCCCCTAGGATTTACTATACAAGGCATGGACCTGACAACCTGTGTTGTACAAGTGATGTAGTCTGAACCCGCATCAAAGGCTTCATGCATTCCTTGCGATACAATATGAAAACATATGCCTAAGGTTTCATGCGTTTCAAATGGCATAGTCTGAATACCTACATCCAAGGTTTGTTACATTCCAAGCGATGTAGTCTAAGTCATGAACATGTTGTACCGTGGGAAGTTTAGGAATTTCTTGAGTTTTTTGAGTCTGAGGATCTCGGTCCATTATCCTTGAGTGGTAGCTAACATTCTTTATAGATGTAGAGCGTGTTGAACACAACTCTCTATGGAAAACACTGGCACACTTTATTAAGACCAATCGAGAAGAGAGTACAAGACACTTTGTAGAAACCACAACTTTGTGTTGCTTGGTATTTCTTGGGATGATGAACTACGTAGGGTGAGGAGGTATTTATACTAGATGATAGTCAATCTATTCCTAAAATTTCTCAATGTTTTTCCTAAAATACCTAAATCATTTTCCTAACTATATTCTTAAAATCCCTAAATCATTTCTTACCTTTATTCCTAAAATCCTAAATCATAAATATAATTACTCATACAATGGTTGGGCTTAACCTATTGGGCTAGTGATAATATTTTAAGACTCCCCCAGCACTAATCTTCGCTGTACCATGTTGAGCTGACAGCGAAAACTCTCATGTTTGCCAGTATTCAGCCCTTTTGTAAACAAGTCTGCCACTTGATCATCTGTCTTGATCGGTTGCATCTCGATTTCTTCCTTCAGGACTTTCTCTCTAATGAAATGGTAGTGTACCTCTACATGCTTTGTTCTAGCATGAAACACCGGATTTTCTGCTAGGCGAATCGCAGATTGGTTGTCGCAATGAAGTGATATTGGATAGTCAATTCTCTAGTGTAAATCTTCCATCAAGAGTTTCAACCACGTACTTTCCTGAGCTGCTCCAGCTGCTGCTCTATACTCTACTTCTATAGTTGACAACGATACTGTTGGTTGTCTTTTGCTACACCAAGAAATTGTTCCCGAACCCAACTTGAACACATACCCAGTGGTTGATCTTCGAGTATCGTGGTCTCTTGCATAATCAGCATCACAGTATCCAACTAGCTTGCAGTTTTTGCTTCTTTTGTAGAGGAGACCATAGTTGATTGTACCTTTGACATATCTCAAGATCCGTCGAGCCGCATCCAGATGAGGCTTCTTTGGATTTTACATGTACCGACTCATGACTCCAACTGCATAAGAAATATCAGGCCGAGTTAAAGTTAGGTAGATAAGACTTCCTACCAATTGTCGGTATGTCGTTTCATCATTCAACTTTTTGCCTTCATGTGCACAAATCTTGACATTTGTCTCTATCGGTGTTGAAGCTTGTTTGCATTCTAACATGCTAAACTTTTGAAGCATATCTCTTGTATACTTTTGTTGGCAGAGAAACAATCCTTCATCTGTGCGATCAACTTTTAGGCCCAAAAAGTGTTTAAGCTCTCCTAGCTCTTTCATTTGGAAACGTACCGATAAATTTTCTCCTGTTTGATGAATTTCTCTTTCTTCATCTCAGGTGATAATCAAATCGTCCACATAGACCAACACAATTGCCAATTTTCCTTCTCTTTCTTTGATAAACAAGCTTGAGTCTGCATGTGCAACTGAATAACCACTTTGGGTAAGAAATTCAGCAATCTTACCATACCAAGCTCTTGGTGCTTGCTTCAACCCATAAAGAGCTATTTTAAGCTTGCATACGTGATTAGGATTAGTTGCACTCTCAAATCCTTTTGGTTGGTTCATGTAGATCTCCCTGTTTAACTCTCCGTGCAAGAAAGCATTCTTCACGTCCAACTGCCACAGTTTCCAATCTTTACTTGCTGCGAGTGCTAGCAGAACTCGTATGGTAGTGATCTTTGCCACTGGACTGAATGTTTCATCATAGTCTAGTCCATATTGTTGAGAAAATCCTCGAGCTACAAGTCGAGCCTTGTACCTCTTGATTGATCCATCCGGTCGACGCTTTATTTTGTAGACCCACTTGCAAGAGATGGGTTTGACATCTCCTAGTCTTGGTACTAGTTCCCAAGTTTGATTATGTTCTAGGGCTATAATTTCTTCCTCCATTACTTTCTACCAAGATGAGTTTTGTGATGCTTCTTCATATGTCTCTGGCTCATGAACTCCGTCTTCTACAATAACTGCATTGGCATACTTGAAGCTATGCAAACGGCTGCCCATGTGATCAACAAGCTTCCCCAGCCAAGGCTAGGGTTTGTCTCACCATTTGAGATACTATGGGACATGAAACCTACAGTTAGCTACTTCCGAGTATTTGATTGTGTTTGCTATGTATTTGTGCCTGACCATCTACGTAGCAAGTTTGACAAGAAAGCAGTCAAGTGCATATTTGTCGGATATGACAATCAAAGAAAAGGGTGGAAGTGTTGTGATCCTACAAGTGGAAAATGCTATACATCAAGAGATGTAGTTTTCGATGAAGCATCTACATGGTGGTCCTCGGAGAAGAAGGTTCTACCAGATCCAAATAACATCGAAGAAATTCTACAACAAAAGATGGGGGAGAAAATTACACACACTCAGCCAAATGTTGATGTATCTGAAGACTCAGTGACATTGATGTTGATGAGGAAGAAATGATTCAATCAAGCGAATCTGTTGAAAAGGAAACGTCACATCAACAACTTAGGCGATCAAAAAGAATCCAAAAGCCCAATCTTAAGTTGTTGATGTGACGTTTCCTTTTCAACAAATTCGCTTGATTGAATCATTTCTTCCTCATCAACATCAATGTCACTGAGTCTTCAGATACATCAACATTTGGCTGAGTGTGTGTAATTTGCTCCCCCATCTTTTGTTGTAGAATTTCTTCGATGTTATTTGGATCTGGTAGAACCTTCTTCTCCGAGGACCACCATGTAGATGCTTCATCGAAAACTACATCTCTTGATGTATAACATTTTCCACTTGTAGGATCACAACACTTCCACCCTTTTCTTTGATTGTCATATCCGACAAATATGCACTTGACTGCTTTCTTGTCAAACTTGCCTTGGCTGGGGAAGCTTGTTGATCACATGGGCAGCCGTTTGCATAGCTTCAGCCCAAAATCTTCCAGGAACATTCTTTGAATGTAACATGCTTCGACAAATTTCTGCAAGATGTCGATTCTTTCTTTACGCTACACCATTTTGTTGTGGCGTGTTGGCACATGTAAACTGACGTCGTATCCCACACTCGTGTAAATATTGATCGAACTCATTTGATGTGTATTCTCCACCATTGTCTGAACGTAGACAACAGATCTTCTCTCCTATTTCTCCTTCGATCATCATCTTGAATTCTTGAAATTTCGAAAACGTGTCAGACTTTTCTTTCATAAAGAAAATCCACACATATCTTGAGTAATCGTCAATGAACGTCACCATATACCGCATTCCGCTGATCGATGCTTGTTTGACTGGACCAAACAAATCAGAGTGAATTAACTCTAATGGTTTCTTTGCTTTGAAACTTGACTCTTTGTATGGTAATTGATGAGCTTTACCATATTGGCATCCAGCACACACAACGTCTGTTTTGACTTCAAGTTGAGGTAGACTTTTGAGCATGGATTTTCCATAATCAACTTCAACTTGTGGTAGCCAACATGTCCCAATCTTGTATGCCATAGATTTGTTGTCTCATTCTTCCGTGTCTTGTCAACATAGGCAGACTCTGCAGATAGAACGTAAACGGAATCCACTCTTCGTCTTCTATTGTCGGCTTTCCTGTTATCTTAATAACTTCATAGACTTTCACATCTTCTGGCCCAAACAAGACATAGTTTCTTGATGTTGTTAGTTGTGATACTGACAACAAATTCTTCTTTATTCCTGGTACATGATAGACATTATGTAGTGATACTACATCAGATTTATTGTCAGGCATGATTGTCGTATTGCCGATCTGAGCAATTGACAACTGTGAGTTATTTGCTGTACGTACCATCAACTTCCTTTGTACTCTTTCTTGTCTTGCAATTTCCTTTGATCGGCAGTCATGTGGTTTGAGCATCCTGAATCAACGATCCAATCATTCTCATAATCGATATAGTCTCCCGTCATCGCCATGAGTGCTTGCTCATCTTCTTCTATGGCATACAGTACCTCTGCATCCCATTCCTCCTCCATCTCCATGTTGGAGGATGCCACATTGCTCTCGACAGATTTTTTCTTGGACCAACAATCTTTGGACATATGGCCCTTCTTCCCGCAATTGTAGCAACTGCCCTCAAATCTTTTCCCTTGAGAGTTATTATTATCGTTCTTCTGAGCTCTCCCTGGTTGTACAGTTCCTTGGGGACTTCTTCTTTTGTCACCATTGTATCCGCGTTTTGTAGACGGCCTATTATTGCTCCGGCTTTCACTTGTGTAGAGTTGTTCTTCTTCACCCTTCAATGTGATGCCTCCTATTTGTTTAGCCATGGCTTCTTGACTGGCTAACAAATTTTCGAACTCTACAAGTGATGGTTGAGTGGGCCATCCTTGTACAGCAATAATAAAGCTTCTATATTCTGGTCGTAATCCATGGATTATAATCCTCTTCATTCGAGATTCTACAATGGCGGACTTCGGGTCTAGTTTAGTAATCTCTCGACAGATCGATTTGACCTTTTGGAAGTACTGAGCAATCGTCATGTCACGTTGTGAAATTGACAACAACTCATTCTCCAGAAGTTGTAGCCTCGTATCATTCTTCTTTGAGAACAATATTATGAACGTGTCCCATGCTTCTTTCGGTGTCTTGTCATCCCAAATATGCTCTAACATCTCTTCTCCGATTGTGGTCTTCAAGGCAAACATTGCTTTGCCTACTTTGATTCTCCATATGCGCAAGGCGCCGTTAGAATCATCCTCTGGCGGCGTAGTTTCTCACCCGCCAACGATCTCCCAAAGATCATGTCCTTGTAAATAGGACACTATGCAAGTCACAGACTACTCACGACACAAAAGAAACTCATTCACTACTAATCTCAAGAAATCGTTTTTTATGTGGAAGATCAGACAGAGCTGCAACCACAGAGCATACTAAGAATTCCAAGAGATCAGATAACCTACACTAACCTCGCTCTGATACCAGATTGTTGAACACAACTCTCTATGGGAAACACTCGCACACTTTATGAAGACCAATCGAGAAGAAAGTACAAGACACTTTGTAGAAACCACTACTTTGTGTTGCTTGGTATTTCTTGGGATGATGAACTAAGTAGGGTGGGGAGGTATTTATTCTAGATGGCAGTCAATCTATTCCTAAAATTTCTCAATGTTTTTCCTAAAATACCTAAATCATTTTCCTAACTTTATTCCTAAAATCCCTAAATCATTTCTTACCTTTGTTCCTAAAATCCTAAATCATAAATATAATTACTCATACAATGGTTGGGCTTAACCCTATTGGGCTAGTGATGATATTTTAATAGAGCGGTAGGGTATTGTTCTTGGTTCTCATTCTAGAAATTTCTAAGATTCTTAGTTTTTTGAAGCATAAGTCGTAACATGCATTCTTAAGCTCTACCTAACTTAGAGTAATAGGCATGAGTCATTCAAAATGTAGGTGTTCTTTAAACAATTCTAAAAGAGTCTTTGATCTTGGGTAAGAGTTAATTGATGTATTTCTTTTAGACAATAACTTGGTTTAGGTTCCAAACTTACTCAGATCAACTTGAAATCTTAAACATATCCTTATGTTCTTAAGAATATTGCTTAAAAAAAATTAATAAGTCATTTGGACTCGTTAGCCTTCCATGTCTTCTATGGAAATGTTCCTTGAAGATGCAGAAATCGAATGGGATTGATCTAATCGAAGAATTTGCTTGTAGGCTCGGATTGAATTTTCAAGCTTCCTTTGAAGTTCTTCAATGACGATCCATATTAGGTGAATGGGTTTGAGTTTCCTTTAGCACTCGGTTTTGTCATAAAACTTGTGACTAATCTTGTTTAGAAGATGCAATAACAAGTTTGAAGAGAAATGATAGATTGTAGCTCTCAAATTTGAGGCAAACCTGAGAACACGGAACCCAACAATGGAATGTTTATAACTCTTGATTGAAAACTCGATTATGCTTGATTATTGCTCCTAATAGTTCCCCATGGTTCATAATTTATAGAGGGATGAACCACAACCATTGAAATGTCTAGAATCACCATAATTTTTTTCTTCATTGTTCTAGATCTTCCACCCCGAAAACCTGCCACTTTAGAGCCTTGCCAACCATTGTTTTCAATTCCAACAATTCCAGTCGTTAGATGGGATGAGCTATAAACTTTCTAGATTGTGTCCAATTTTGTAGGAGATCCAGCTCCCCAATTTTGAGATACAATTAATTTTGTGTAGAAGGGTTTTATAGTGATCTGATTTTGGTCACCATGGGCATTTTTGTAATTATTTGTATTTTCAGGGGCAATTTGGTATAGTTTGACAAATTTTTAATATTTTAATATTATTTTTCTCAAAAAAACATTAAAATTTTTATTAAAATTATTCATCTCTGGTAGTCATTCTCCCTTCTTGTTCACTTTGAAATTACTTCTAGATAAATAATTAAAAAGCTGTGAAGTTCCTTAAGAATTGGAAAACAACCTTTTCATCCTTTATGCTTATTTTTTTCTTTCGGATCCTTCTCTAAATGTCCTAAATTCCTAAAATAACTGGTTAAGATATTAAAATAACTTATTAACACTCTTTTCCTTCCTTGAATGCCTTAATTCTTTTCTTTGAATCTTTGGGGTCTTATATGAGCGGCTTAATCTTATTTGAGTTACTTTACCCTCACTTCGAGTATTACACGACCTGTAACCTAAATCCAATATTGCTCGAACCTATTTGATCACTTGAACTGACCTTGCCAGTGCTGATGCAACCGTTTGCTCTTTGGCAGCTCTCCGATGACTTTTTGACGACTCTCCAATGTCTCTCGGGCGACCTCTTGGAGGCTTTCCAATAACTGAATTTTTGCCTAAAATTTTCTATTTTGGACCTATTTCCTATCATTATTTTTTTATATATTTTTTTTATTTTTACCTTTTTGGAGTTTGATTTTTGAATTTTCAAAGGCATTTGAAATGTGAATGGTCACTTTTTTGGCCAAATTAAAATATTATAAGTCAAATTAGAGGTATAACTATGGATGTTAGGTAGACTAGGGTGATCAATGAGTTATAACTCGATGTTGTGAGCACACCTAGGTTGACTTGAATTTTAAGGGATGAACTAACTTTAAGGATAAATTAGCAACTCAAGCTTTAAGCTACTCATGTGAGTGGCACTATTATTACCATGGTTAGATGAAATGAATGATGTATGAATGACACATGCTCAGTGGCCCTTCCATGTGCCGTATTTTATTACTATTATGACGTGAACTATATGTTAGGTTATGGAGCCTGATCCTGATGCTTATTTATAGCTTGGTCAACGGTTATATCCGGTAAAGCTATATTTGGTAAAGTTATATCCGGTAAAGCTATATATGGTAAATAGCTATATATAGTAGATGGTTAAATCGGGTAAAGCTATATATAGTAAATAGTTATATATAGTAGATGTTAAATCTGGTAAAGCTATATATAGTAAACTGAACTATATATATATATATATATATATATATATATATATATATATATCGGGTAGAGCTTTGAAAATGTACTTTTCTATTCTCTGTACTCTCTTGTTGTACATACCTCAAGTCATCAAAAAAAAAAAAAAAAAAAATTCTTTTAGTCAGAGTTCTCCTTGCAGTTTTCTCTATCCCATTCTTTGTGTTCATCTAGATCGAGTGTGTGCGTTGTTGTGCGATCCTAACAATTGGTATCAGAGCTAACGACTGGTATCGATCCTGGCTTTTGTTATGTTATATCATGCCATTGACTACGTGATGATAAATTATGGCTTATGTTATGCTATGATATGTCACGCACACCATGATAACATGATTATTTTTTACAATTGTGAAAGGTTGATACGACAAGAATGTATTTCATGAAAATGTTTATGAAAGAACGAATGCATGATATGCATATTATATGATTTAAAGCCATAGGGATCTCATGCATTTTTTTGTGTCATTTTCATTGGGATACTTCCACGTTATAATTAGTACCGACACATACCTTACCATATTTTGTTCGTCATGATGTTATGATATGGTATTGTAACGACCCAGATCTACCACTAGCAGATATTGTTATCTTTGGGCTCCCTTTCGGGCTTCTCCTTAAGGCTTTAAAACGCGTCTACTAGAGGAAGGTTTCACACCCTTATAAATGGTGGTTTGTTCTCCTCCCCAACCAATGTGGGACATCACAGGTATTGTACTCCTTACAATACTATGTGGCTCCTTTCCCTTCGTAGTTCCGACAGTGTGAGTGTGTGCTAATTGAAGGGCAAACCCAGGGGATATGTATACACCTACCTAGTGGGTTTATTTGTGCATACATGAGCCGTGTGTAGATTAGTACTACACATCCAATTTTAGCCCAGACCGGAAAGCATAAGGTTAAGAAATAAAATAGTTTTTATGAAAGGATATGTCCTTTCATGATTGTTTGTGTATGCATTTTCTTACCACGATAGTGAGGTCATTTACTGAGTATTTCTTAAAATACTCAAGTCACATGTTACTCCTACCTTTCAGGTAAAGGCAAAGTACCCCTACACGGATGACGACATCGTGGTGATGACCATGAGACTGAATTTGTAGTCATTGGGATAGAATTTGTAGTCATTGGGATAGATTAGGCATTGTTTTATTCTCCTCATTTTATTTAAATTTCACGATATATGTTTTTCTAATGTAATTATTTTAACGATTTTATTATTAATCTATAAAGTCCATAGCATTGTTTAATGTTTTAAAAGATTTTTTTTTTTTTTTTTTTTTTTTTTTTTTGCATTTCGTAATTACCGTTGAAATCAAAGCTATAGGCATATAGATTCTATAGACTAACCTATGATGTAGACTTAGAATTTTTTCATGACCTTGTAGTGAACTCTTCATCACTAAGATAATAAATTATATTGTTTTGTTTTGTTATGTTGTGATATACTATGCTTGAAATGTGAGTATTATAGGATGTATTGGTAATTAAGAAGATATTTAGATTTAGTAAGATTTGTATTGGTATTGTAAAGTTATAGTGTCATGAAAACTATAGGCTACTAAACACTGGCACATGCATGAAAATGATTTTATTAAAGAAAGTCAGGTGTTTCAGTCAAACATCTCAAAATTATTCTAAATGGGAATGACCAAGTATACTAGTTAATTACTCCAAATGGAAATGACCTAGGAGTCATAGTAGATAGTAATATCCTATAGGTTATTATAGATATTGAGAGTGTTAGTGTCGAAGAAAAATTATGTCACTACGAAGTATGTAACTATAAAATTATAGTGTTAGTATGGACACAAAATAGAGTGACTTAGACTTACCAAATCGAAATTTACGAGCTAATACCATAAAAGTTCAAACACTATATACTATAAATGATTTGTACATGCCACAAGGGCTTTTACTCCCGTTTGAGTTTAAGAAGTAGTGAAAGGTAGAAACCTATTTGTGCTTGACACAAAATGAGTTAGTAAGATTTTAAAATTTTCTTGAGTTCGTTGGATTTTTCTAAATATTTTTCT
The DNA here is from genome assembly GCA_018691285.1 of Cucurbita argyrosperma subsp. sororia. NCBI lineage: Eukaryota > Viridiplantae > Streptophyta > Magnoliopsida > Cucurbitales > Cucurbitaceae > Cucurbita > Cucurbita argyrosperma. Next base: position 1,995,144 of record CM031883.1, read on the forward strand.
CTTTTAATTCATCTTTAAATTCAGTCATTAGGGCTCTCACTAAAATCCCAAAAAATTTAAAAAGAAAAAATCGAGTATTTAATTTTCTTGAGTTGTTTCTTCCTCTTAACAGGAGGCTTCTATTCTTTTTCGCCAATGACTTTGTGGAAGTGGCTGAGCTTAGAGGAATCAAGGAAGAATCGAGCTAACCTAGAAAACTTATGGAAGATTTGAGACTACCTCGTTGATTTCCAGGCGATTGATTTCGAGGTGAAGTATCGAAAAAGATTAATTTCGTTGATTTGTACTTTCTGAATTTCCAGCTATCCACCTTCGATTTGCCACTTAACCTAGGACGCAAAGTTTGATCTTTTTGGGCAGCTTGATTTAAGATGAATTAGCCCTTGACCCCTCCATCAGATATGCTTAATTTAGTTTCGTAGGCCTAGTAGAAACCTTAATTTTGAACTATAAGTTTTACTCCCAAAACTTACCTAATACTGAGTAGTTTCTCCAATTAAACACGTTCTTGGGCTAAATACCCTTCAAGACCTTTTATGGATATGTCTCTTGGAGGTGGAGAAACTAATTGGGATGGATCTCGCCTCAAATTGAGTTTTTCAAGTTTCTTCTACCTCCTTCAATGGGTGATAGAATTAGTAAATAGGTTTTGGATGTTTTCAACACTTCCTTTCTTCACCTAATTAAATTTGTGGGTAATCTTATTTGAAAGGTGCCGGATCAAGTTTAGAGGAAAATGGTGGATCTTAACTCTCAAATTTGAACCAAACCCAATAACTCAACCCCTAGAAATGAAAAGCTTATAACTTTCGGTTGAAGGCTCGATATTGCTTGTTTCTTGTTCCAAATGATTGCCTATTGTCCATAATTTATAGAGGAAGGATCCACTACCTTTGAAACATCGATAATTGTCATGATTTGGCATTTAATTCTTTAGGATTTTTTTGCTAAAAAAATGTCCTCCGATAAGTGCCTTGTCGACCTTTTGTTTCAAATTTCATCCATTGGATGGGATGAGCGGTAAATGTTCTAGATACTAGATTTCAAAATATTGTAGATTATGAACAAAAAAAAATAATAATAATAATAATAAAAAATAAATAAAATAATAGGGCGGGAGATAAGATTTCGTTAGTAGTGGCAATTTCATAATTCTTTAAATCTTTTGGGGCATTCTTGTGATTTGCAATTTTTTTTTTTTTTTTTTTTTTTTTTTTTTTTTTTTTTTTTTGTGAGAAACCATTTTCTTTTAAATTATTTTCCTAGAGGAGCACCTTTCCATTCTTTCTCTATAAGAAATTAAAAATCCTTTTTAGAGGCCTTATTATTCTATAAAAGGTCTACTATTTAGCTTTGCATATTGATCTATAAGAAATTAAAAATCCTTTTTAGAGGCCTTATTATTCTATAAAAGGTCTACTATTTAGCTTTGCATATTGATCTATAAGAAATTAAAAATCCTTTTTAGAGGCCTTATTATTCTATAAAAGGTCTACTATTTAGCTTTGCATATTGATCTATAAGAAATTAAAAATCCTTTTTAGAGGCCTTATTATTCTATAAAAGGTCTACTATTTAGCTTTGCATATTGATGCTCAGACGAGTAGATGTCATCTTTTCATAATAGATTTTATGAGGTAGTGCTTCAATTCAAGATAGCGATGATTTACTACCGTTGCAATTCAAGGTGATTAAGTCAAAACAACGGTAAAGATTCTTCACCATAAACTAAGGCCTTTCCAAAAGTGGGTTTGTATGGATATGAGATCTATTTGAAACATTAAGGACTTTCCAAAAGCACAAAAACCTATTGAATTAGGCTCGAACTTTCTATAGCCGAGAGAAAAACACGTGGTAACTTACTAAAAATTGAATGCGATGAGAACCTACAAGTAGGCTACTTACTCATTATTTTTATAATAACTCTATTCTACATTTCTTTCCAAGTGTTCATTGATTGCCAGTCGAATTGGGAGATGTTAAGGATATTTAGTAATAAATTATAGTTTACCATATATATTATGTAAACATTTTTATGGTATCAGAGCCATTTTGGTTTAGCAACCCACCTTCTTTATTTTTAATGGCTTTTGAAATCTTCTACGGTTCTTCTCCACCACCACTGCTAGCTTTGACGCCGCAGGGGTAGTCGTCATGGCTGCCACATGCAGAGCCGATTGATTACTGTTTGGCTCCACCCTTTTGACCTCCAAATCATCCTTAGCCATACTCGGTACATACAACCTCACATTTTCCAAACATAGCCTCTTGCATTTTCTTCCCAATTTTCCCTTCATCCTTCATCCTTCACAGAAACCCTAATCTTAGGATTTTCATCAGCGTTCTCTTCGGAAATATACAAAATCTCGATACGCCCATCGACCTTATGCAGAGATTTACCTTTGGAATCTGAGCGCCGCACTGGCCTCTTCGCCAACAAAGTTGCCACCGCCCTTCTCGCCAAAATTGGCTCCTTCGCCCAATGTGGCGACTCTTCCGGCTGCCTTCTCGCCAAAATTGGCTCATTCACCCAATGTGGTGACTCTTCCGGCTTCAACATTGTCTTTGTCCCTTGCTCTAGGTTTCTCCTTCTACTTCTTAGGGTTAGACATATTCTCACCAAAGCCAAGGCAGCATCGTTGCTAAGCGACAATCCCTCTTCATGGGTTAGACATATTCTCGCTAAAGCCAAGGCAGCATAGCCGCTGAGCGGCGATCCCTCTACAATTTTCGATGGCTAAGAAAGTGTTTCTCTATGCCTCCTCTGAACCAGGTTGTTGACATCTTCACGAAAAGTGTTTCTTAACCTCTTTGAATTTTTCAGATTCAAACTTCATGTTCGTTTAAATCCGACGCTTAGCTTGCGGTGGGGTGTTTAGGATATTTAGTAATAAATTATAGTTTACATATATATTATATTTGATATTTTATTATAAGGCAAATATCTAATATTTGTCTTATTACCATAGTTATCTTTTCATTTATTGTTATTTTCATTTATTACTATTTTTATATCCTTTTAATTTATTTGATTATAAATAAGATAACTTTCACACCATTTAGGGGTGGTGAATTAATCAAACATTCTTAGGGGAGTATTCGAGAACTATGCGGTTACATAAGAGCTTGTCCCAAGACGTGAGTCTGGAGTGCTTCTTGGGTCAATTTTGTGTTTTTTAAATTTGCATCCCAAACTTTGGTCCTTATTTTGAATAAACTCGAACCTAGTAAAATCAAACAACACTATAATTAAATACATAATAAAAATACAAATATAAGATGGTGCTGTTCAAGTTTGTTACAAATTGGGAGAGGGGAGAGGGATATAATTACAAAACAAAATATAAATGACTTAAAATATAAAAACGGTCTAACGCTCATCACATTCTTATCCTAATAGTTATCCACGAGTTTTACTCTGGGATCTAGGAAGTTGCAGTCTAGTCTCTACTGCTATTTGAGTATTTGGAGTACCTCAAAGTTTTGAATGGTACTTTAACTACTCATATCTAGTGCCTCAAGTCTTCTTGGGTACAGATTTCATCTTTGGGGTGAATCAATTTTCTATTATTAAACTTAGGTACCTTGCTTTGCTTAAACAGCGTGGAGCTAGAGTCCTAGGTTGAGGCACTACCTCATAAAATTCTTTCTTGTCGAGATAGTATGGTATATGCTAGTCTGCTTATCATCCATGAGAAGTTAACTAGCAAACCCTATCCAATGTAACACCCGAATTTAAAGGTTTCCAAAGGAGGTGTTGGGTTGTACCAGGTTTGGAAAAAAGGAAATAAGAAAAATTTGGAAAAAGAAAATGAGAAAATGGAATTTTTCAATTTTTTTTTTTTATCAAACTTCCCGATTTTTAACATTTTATTAAGATTTTTAAGGTGCTCAAGAAGTGCAAAATGGTCAAGAAGATGTAGAGAGTTTTTGAGAAAATTCTCGATTTTTCAAGAAAAATAGTATTTAAATAATAAAAATGGCAAACTACCAAAATGTTCCTGAAATAACGAATAATTGCAAAAATGCCACTTTGAACAAAATAAGAACATCTGTCGTGATCACCTGCACAAAACACTTCGAAACTAAAATCTCAGCTATTAGATCTCCTCCAAAATTGGGAAAGATCTAGAATTCAAAACCAAGGTCGATAAAGCCGTGGTCGGAGTAGATAATTCTGGCGAATAATCTAGAAAACTTAAGGATGAAATTGTGATAACTTTAAATGTTTTGATGGTGGTGGACCATTCATCTACAAATTATGAAATGGGGGCAGCTAATAGGAACAAGAAACAAGCTCAATCGAAATCTTAATCGTGTTTAAATTTTTTGTATAGTGTTCTTGGAATTACTCCAAATTTGTAAGTTACAGTCCATCTTTCTCCTTCAAACTTGTTCATAAATGTTCTAAAGAGAATTACCTAGAGATTTGGTGAAGGAATGAGGCTTCGAAGTGTCCCTATCCTATTCCCCCAACTCTGTCGGCCATTGAAGGAACTTAGAGGAAAGCTCAAAATCCAATCCCAGGCTATAGGCATATTCGTCAAAAAAAAAAAAAAAAAAAAATCCTATTCCAATCAATTTCTGTACACTTAAGGATCATTTTCAAAGAAAGCCACGAAGGGAGACGACCTTAGGAACAAGTGTAATCGAAGAAATTCGATATCGGGTAAGTTTTGGGGAAGAAATTCAAATTCTTACTTACCGCTTAAGGCCAAAATTGATGATTCCAATAGTTTGAGGGGACTAAATGGAGCATGTTTGATGGAGTCGAGGGCTAATACGGCCTAGTTCGAGCTGCCCAGTAGATGAAAAAGTCACATTTTGGGTTGAGTTGCAGACCGAGGGAAGGAACTCAAAATTCGGCTCAACCACGCCCAGACAGCTTTTAAGAATTATCCTTTTAGTTTAAGTAAAGAATAAGGAAGATCTTCGGTGAAGGAGGCGTGGCCTGACATTGCCTGCATCATTGTAACCATAAACAAAACCTCCTGGGTTTACTCCAGTGACAAAACGAGTTTTCTCCTGACTTTGGACGCCTGTAACTTACACTGTAGTTCACGAGCAGGTGAGATATCTATCCCAAACTCTTCCTTAACAGTTTATCTTTAAGTTTCATGAAGGAATCGAGGGGAGAAAAGCTCTGGAATAGGCTGGCAGATTCCATTTTCAGATGGAGAAGCAACACCATGCAACGTCTTCTTCCTCTCAGGAGGAAGAAGACAATGGCGTGACTAGTTCAACTGAATCGGCCACATCAACCCTAAAACTGAACCCCTTTGGTTTTTCATAAAATTAAATCCTTTCTGGCCGGTTCCCACAAAATTCTCAATGGTTCCAGAAAAGAGACTCATTAAGGAAGCCATTATAGAAAATTCTAAGGAAAATGAGTAGGGGAAGCTCAAGAAACAGGATCCCTAACACCAAACAAAAGGTAAGTAGCCGCCTTGGACTTTTCTCAAGAAATACTTGTAGGAATCACTTGGATTTCTATATGAACCCTAAACCAAGTATGAATTAAGGTTACATGAAAGAAAAATCCAAAGAACCATAGGTTAAGACCCCGAACTAGTGAAATTGCTTGAAATTTAGGTAACGTTAAAATAAACCGCTAAATGAACCCTGCTACTTATAAAATTTTAACGTTGTGCATATTATGACATGTTGAGATTATATATAAAATTTGGTGGTCATTAGATAAGGTTAAGTAGGAAAACCGAGTAACGATAAAAAATGAACATAATGCTCCTAAGGAAGATTACCTACGGTTTAAGCCCTAAACGACCCCAAATATTATGAAATGTTGTATGAATCCTTATCTCAAGAGGTTGTATAAGGTGGTGAAGTTTGGGAGTCATTGGAAAACATTAGGTAGCAAAACAAAGATATGAAAAAAAAACGTTCATTACGATCTATACGACTTTACCTCCATGGATGACTAACGAGGTATCCATGAAACGAGAGATTCCCCACATGTACCCTTGGTCACTAATAAGATTCTACGTGCACAAGATCTTGTTGGACTATTCCTAAGAAGAACTTTTAAGTACCAAGCTCGATCCAAGACATTATGCATAAAACCTAGGATCACCAAGAACCCAAGAAAAACACCTAGGCTAATGCAAATAACAGGCATAACAAGTTGCTAGGATCTATGCCTGAAGTAATCGTTATCTCCCATCACGAGGTGTACCATGAGACCCCTATTCCTCTTTAGGTGGGATGCCCTGATATATGTACCATTTGCAGGATGTCATGATAGGCCTATTATTTCCCTCTCCTAAATGAGATACCCTGCATTACGATTTGTCACCAGGATGCCACGATTATGTCAACATTACCTATGCACTCGTGGGGAGAAAACGTTCATTACGATCTATACGACTTTACCTCCATGGATGACTAACGAGGTATCCATGAAACGAGAGATTCCCCACATGTACCCTTGGTCACTAATAAGATTCTACGTGCACAAGATCTTGTTGGACTATTCCTAAGAAGAACTTTTAAGTACCAAGCTCGATCCAAGACATTATGCATAAAACCTAGGATCACCAAGAACCCAAGAAAAACACCTAGGCTAATGCAAATAACAGGCATAACAAGTTGCTAGGATCTATGCCTGAAGTAATCGTTATCTCCCATCACGAGGTGTACCATGAGACCCCTATTCCTCTTTAGGTGGGATGCCCTGATATATGTACCATTTGCAGGATGTCATGATAGGCCTATTATTTCCCTCTCCTAAATGAGATACCCTGCATTACGATTTGTCACCAGGATGCCACGATTATGTCAACATTACCTATGCACTCGTGGGGAGAAAACTAAGGGTTACTTTGAAAAAAGACTTTCAGGGCTAAAATATGATGCATGATATGATAATTTCCTAAAGTTTAGTTCCTGAAAACGTAACAAGAAGTCGTACCCTATCTCAAGGTCACGATTAAGAGCCTACTACTTACTGAGTTTAACTCACTCCATGTTTATCATTTTTTTTTTTCAGGTAACTAGGAGCTGACTGTGGATGGGAGTGGACTTTGGAGTGAGAGCCATGGATCAACCCCGTTTTAACTTACTATATGTTGCGTTAACTTTTTGTGTCTGCTTCTTATCTTGTGTTTTTGAACTAGCCTATATGATCACTACTTTATTATATTACTAAGATGTATGTAAAGACTTATGTTTAACTATGTTTTTAATAAATAAATAAAACTCGGGTCTTTACAAGTTACTCAAGGTTAGGGGAGCACCCCCCTTGTGCTTTCTAGTACTAAGATTATCCGTAGAATCCCATGTCCCCGCTCATGATGAATCTGTTGTGCAGAGTAATTAAACTGAAATATCAATTACACAACTCTATCAACCTAGACCTAACTCGACAGTACTCGTACTAGAGTGGAAAGAGAAGTGAAAGCTCTGTTGACACTGGACCAACAACTAACGGCTTGGAGACTACCTTTGTCATTCTTAGATGTCGTGGAGACTTACTAGGTTCTTAGTGATATTTGGATGGTTTAGACATTGTCTCTTATTTCCAAAATGCCCCCGGCTTACTTCTTGAGCTAATCTACTTTCTAGTTGCACACAGGTCTATACCTCTTATCGCTGCCCAAAATCCTAAGGTGTAGTATTTGTTGGAAACATACTAACCTAAGTTAACCACATTAAAGGAACTCACCGATAGTTCATGATTCAAGTGAAAGTAAGGTTGGTAGCAAAACTAAAATGGAGAACATTGGAACAGGAGATGAAGTAGGCGACAACTTCACCTCTCACACCTACACGCACAATTAATTGAACTCCCACGTGCGAAGCCACGTGCGTGCACTGGCTAGCTGTTTCTTTTTCCATTCTTTCTTTATTCTTTGTTTCATTCTCCTTAATGGTTTGATTAGGACACTAGCAAGCCCCTAATTGTGAAAGAGGCGTCAAAATGACTATTTTGTCCCTCGAATAACTTTGACCTAATTTTTTTTTTTTAATTATAACTATTTTCTTTTGTACTTTTTGAGCAAAAATTTCTAAGCTTTTCTCTTCTATCTAATCTTGAACTTTGGTCTTTAAGACCCTCAATAAAATCCAAATAAAAATTCGATTAATTCTCTTCTATACTCGGTGTTACACTAACATATGCTAAAAATTACAATTAAAAATCTCCTAAATGTTTCGGATCGAATGAAATATTGGAGGAAGTCTACCTCAACACTACTATATATATTTAATATATTTTTTCATGGTAACATTAGATACATTTTTTCATAGTAATATAAATTTTTTAGAGAACAATTAATAATCATCCACTTTTGTTTTTTTAGAAGAATAGATGTTTTATTTATTGAACTATTCTTAAAGTAGTTAGATCCAAAGAACGTGCATTAGTAGGTCATACTTACTTGTCAAGAAAAGGTGTACAAGCTCATCCATTCCAGCGAAAATTCTACAACGATCATAAGAATTTGAATTAATTTTCGTCATCAATTTGGAACATTGAAATTATATTTTTATGAAACTTGAGAAAATAAAAATATTAATATAGAGGAATTTTATAAAATATATAGAATAAATTTATGAAAAGAAAAGAAAAAGTAGATAGAAAGAATATGAAAGTAACCAACCGGATTTGAAGCTTTTGAGCTGCTACCTTTTTTTCTTGTATGCAAAATTCATTGCATTTGTTCATTGTTTTCTTCTACTTTTTTTCCTTGGACAAGATATAATTTAACAATTCCCATAATATATAATATATATTATATAGTTCTCTAGGGTTACATTAGCTATATATAATATTTGCATTTCAATCCTCGAACTTAATTTTCCTTTTTTTTAATGATAATTATTATCTTTTTTTATCTTAAAAATGGTATATTTATAATCAAGTTAATTAAATACGTGCACCTTCAACGTTATGATTCATATTGAAGAATTTATGGACAGAGAGAAACAACCATACTTTTAAAAACGCCTTACCTACTTTTTGGACTACGAGATCAAAAATTTTCAAAAATTATACCTACATCGTAATGAAGTAATTTTCATGTTGTTTTTGGATCAAACTAGGTAAAATTAGGAAGTTCAATATTGATAGTAAGGGATTCACAAATAATTTTGATGCACTCTGAAGATGTTCGTTAAAAAAAAAAAAATACACCGATTGGATTAAAATGTTTTTCTTAGACCAACCAAAAATTTCAGATTGGTTGGATTAGTGACACGTGCAATACTAGGGTTGAATCGAGTTGTCGAGTCTTTTTTTTTTAATAATTTAAAGAAATCCAACTTATCTGTAATACATATTCAATTAATAACTAAAATCTTATAAATTTCAAATATTAAACATTAATAAGTTACAATGCATCACTAACCTCAGTTGCGAATATATCTTTTTAAAAGTAGAGTAAGGTTTAGTTGAGTTAGGTTTGGTTGTAACTTTTTTTCGGGTTACCCGACAAAAAAAAAAAAACGTCAACCTGCAAATCAAACTGATTTTTTAGTTTTCAGAAAATTCAACTCAACCCAAACCGAAAAAAAAAAAAAACTAACTCAATTCAACTTTTACGATTTGAGTTTGTAGTACTAACTGATCGGGTTATAGAGTCATACGAACGAACACCTATAAACAAAACCTTCCACAAATATAAAGATAAATATTAAATTTAAGTTGAGAGTATATTGATAGCGATTAAATACCTAATGTGTGTATGTAAAAGTCTTAAGAGATAAGTTTAGAAATTTCTTGGTAATTGGTATCATTTTTTTTTTATGTAGAATAGGTAGTCGATATCATTATCTCCATAGAACTTAGATATCAATATCGACATATCAAATCTCTCACCATTGGTAGAAAATCTATCCATTTTATCCTATCTCAACACTATTCTACCTATTTGATTCGGATAAATCTCTCCTTTATTTCACCTTTTTCCATTGAAAAATTTTCACTAACACGTGTCGTTTGCAGATCTTTCCTCCTAATTTTTAGAACATTTTAATTTCGAGTTGATTTGAGAATATTTGGTCAAGCCAATTACCTTGAATTATAAAGCATGTAGCACTTCTAATGCATGGTTTTAAAGCTAGGTTCATTATGTTTGATTTGCATAAGTGATGTATGATTGATGATATATGTTGTATGTATGGAAAAGTGATGCTACACCGTTTATTGTTATGCACATAGAATGTAACGACCCTAGATTTTTACTCACCTAAAGTCGGTACAATATACATAATGTGATCATTTTATGCGAAAATAATAATTTGAAACATAATTATAAAACATTGTTATGGACTTATATGTTTAATAAAATGTCTTTTAAGACAAAACAAAGGAAAAATTAAAATAAAACAGAAATATCCTATACTAATCTTTAGCCTACAAAATTAAATACAACTACTCTATGCATGTGTCATGGTTTTCTAAGTCGTGATACCACATACAGGGGAGCCTTGCCTTCGAAAATGAAAGTAGCACACGGCTTGAATATCTTGATAAATACTAAGTAAGTGACCCCATTATTGGGGTTAGATGCATGCACATACAATCATGAGTGGGACCTATAATTTAAATTTGTATTCTCTTAGGCGACTATCCTAAGCGGGTCATTATATGTGTATTTACTATTCTACACACGCCCCATGCATGCGAGTATGGACCCACTAGTCGGTTCGCACACCTCCTGAGCATCTTTCTTGGTCTAGCTAGCATTCTCTTGTGCTCTTGCCGGTACCCGGTAGGAATAGCGATCATCTTAGTATTACGATAAACATAATAATCCTTTTTTCTTTTCATAATGTACACGTCTGTACCCATCGTAAACAGGAAATCTTTCCTAATGCGTGAAACATACAATAATACATGAGACCCCAACCTTTTTCACTTATCAAATCATGTAAAAATAACCCCTCACATTTTCCTTCCTAACATATCATTTTTACAGCATAGCCTTCAAAACATATATTGGGGTTGTATGACGTATCGAAACATACCTACTATATGTAGTTCATGTTATACATAGTATCATGTCATATCATGCACATAACATGTCCTCCAACATACTGTATCATATCATGCACATATCATTTCATAAAGCCTATCACATCGTAACATATATGTCTCATCCACACGTCATATCATAACAAGTATCATATCATTAACATATTATATCATAGTCATATCATATCACAAACATATCAGTTCATAGCATTTAACACATATCAAACATATGACACGTGTCTAACCACGGGACACGTGTCATCGTACAAGATAAAATTTCTAACCATATCAATAGTAAGGTCACTTACTTGGATGACCTTGGTCGATGTTCTCCCTAAAATAATTTCTTGAGCTCGTCCTTCGAATCTTATACCAAACTCATCGAGGTATTTCCTATAGGACATTTACTCACTTCCATTAATAACTCTAATTTCCAACTCTAATTTAATTTGAATTGAGAAATTGGCATCATACAGACCTTAATCGCCTTCAATAAGGTCAAATTCAGCTTCGGGAGGTTCGAAATGGTAGAAATTTGTATAATTCCCTTGAACTGAGTCGAATGACCATGTTTTCAGTCGATAGGTCGCACCAAGTCGATTCGAGCCGAGACAAGCCGATTGAGCCGAAGGAGTCGCTGGTTACAGGCACGACACGTGGCATGGGGAGGAGCTGACTCATGGGTGGCAACATTTTGGTTCGAGGCGTGGGTAATCGGGTATGGGTCGTGGGTTGTGTGGTAGGTTAAGGATGCGAGATTTTCAGTGCCTCATCAGAAATCTCGCGTCTTTTCCCGCGACTGACTATTTTTTTGTGTAACCGTTACATAGAAAATCAGTTACAACCTCATGCATGAATGTGAATGATATACATATTATAGTTATTATTGTAATATTACACGTTTAACATCATGAAGCGCTATAACAACTGATGTAATGACCATACTGTTTCTTTTGAAATATGATGCTATTACATGCATTTCATGATTACTATGCGTAGAAAACCATTAAAAATATTTAATTTTGAACATTACCAATGTTCATAAATTTATTTCAACATAATCAATAAAAAAATGATAATAACATAGTTGAAAACAAGAAATATAACGTATCTTATAAAAGTTGTGAAATAAAATGATTTTGCACCCCTCTAACATAGAGCTTACAACTTAAATACGAAAAACTATCTATTGGGAATAGGTTCCTTTGTCTCTTCAACTAATGTCATCATTCGTATATAGGACTCTTGTCTTTACCTAGAAAAATGTTAAATATAAATTGTATTTTAAAAAAAAAATGTTCAGGGAGTGATTTCAATGTTGGGGTTAAAAAATGTTATGCAACATGACTCACTGTCTTTCTGTAAGTATTCCTTGAACTCTATTTTCTTTCTCGAGTAGGATTGGATGTAAAGTACTTCGCTATACATGAACTCCCTAAGTGGCTCGTATACATACCCCAAGGCCTCACGATGGACCAGTACATGTTCATGCAACTGCAAACTAACAAAAAGAAAGGAGTGTGTATCATATTACGGCGTATACATCCATACATAATATACTGGAGAAATAATCTGTATCCGTGACATATTATAACAACTCTATTTTTTTTCTTTTAAAATAAGACTATTACTACGTGCATATCATAATAACTATGCGTGGAACATCATTCCAAACGATTTACTTTAAACATTTCCTTCCTTGAACATATATGTGCATAAATTCATTTCAAAGAAAAATAATAATAATGTAGTTGAAAATAGAAAAATAACACCCCATCAAAGTTTGAAAATAAAATGCCTAAAACTCGTATGTTCTACTTTAACCTAGAGTCTTGGATTTGAGTATTATTGATCTCAAACACTCCAATTACAAATGGTCCAAACTAGTCATATAGAGCAAATCAAGCTCAAAATATGTCACTCAAGCCGACTACGAGCCACCGTGCCTGTTGAAGCCTATGGAGGCTGATCGAAGTCGATCTAAAGCTAGGTTGTACGTGCATTGGCATGCCATCAAGCAGCACGCATGCTGCCCAAATAATCTTGCAGCACATGCGCACCACGAGCTGAATGGAGCCAAGGATTGAACTAGGCTTCACACAATCATTGGCCTTGGTTCGTTCAAGTCACATGGGGGCTAGGCTCATTGCCATTGGGGACGGACCAAATGCGAGTCGGGCCTAGGCTAGACACTGAATTGTGGTTGATTCATAGATGTGAAACTTGGGTCGGATCCAACCCAACCCAATGACCAATGGATCACTTCTTCTTTGAAACCTGAAAAAGAATAATTTTTTCCACCCATAGGTTCTCCCACCTTCTTCCACAAACAAGAAATTGTAGATAATCTTGTAAGAAGTTGATTTTTAGATGAATCAAACAAACATTTTGGCATAGAAGAATCGAACAAAAATTTTGGCTAAGTTGACAATGATCTTTTGATGATGTTTTCTCTTGCTTCATACTAAAAAAATTGATCAAGAAATTTGTTTTAGGGAGGATTCTCAGTAGATCGGAGGGAGTGCGCCTCGAAAAAGGGTGAGGTTGAGTGATTGCATGAATTTCAGCAAGCGGCATTCTTTTTCCTAGCCATAACAAATGAGACTCGACATTAAATATCACAAGCATACTGGTAATAATTACCCTAGCTAATTCGACCAACGACGATTCTTTCCTTCTTCAACATCAATGTGTGATGATTTCCAAATAGTTGATTCACAAACAACTAAAAGTTAGTACCATCAATCTTCTATTCCGATAATTTTCTAATCGATTTACAACAATCTTATTTTTTTTTTTAAATAAGATCATTACTACATGCACGTCATGGCTATTATGTGAGTTTCATTAAAACATTTTACTTTGAATGCTTCCCATGGACTTAAGTGTGTGTATAAATTTATTTCAAACAAAATCATTGAAAAATAATAATAGCATATTTAAAAAATACACCTTCTATCACTATTTCAAAATAAAACATCATTTTCTACCCTAACATAGAGTCTACTTGTATGCGAAAGAAAAATAGTTATAGATTCTTGGTTCCATGGACTCCTAAGCTCATAACTTCATCCCTGCATGGATCTCTTCCCTTTCCCTAGAAAAATGTTGACATGTGTCAGAAAATGCAATCACATTCAATATGGTTCAGAGTGAATCTTTCTTGAGCTATACTTTCTTTTCCAAGCAGAGTTGGATGCATAATACTTTTCTATATACAATTCACGCATGTGCACCTGAACCCACTAGACAAATTTATATATATCTCTTAAGCTTAGTTATAAGCTAGCGCATGCTCATGCTGTTAGAAACCAACAAAAAGGAATAAGTGTGTTTCATGTAATACTCGAGTCAAGAACAAGACACAACCCTAATTGATGTTTATGATGAGGAACGTATGAAAGCCAACGCATTTTCGCTGCCTAGTGTGATGTGTGAATAAAGAATAGGGTTGTGTCATAAGATGATTTAAATATGAAAACTATAAGGATCTCATGCATTTGTGTGTTCATATACATCAGATTACTTTCTCATTTATGATGGTGAGTACGGATGTGTAAACTATGATGTTGATGATGACGACCATGTCTCGCATGGCACTCGGGGGTCTGCTAACCTCCAGCCGTCCGGCTACGGACAGCTAGCCCAACTATGATGAGTCCAGGGGGCTCGAATTGCTTGAAAATTTCACGCTCGCACGTGTGGGTTGTGTGTAGGGAAGTACTACACATCCAATTTTGTTCAGATTGGAGGTCACCCCTATGATGGTTTGAACGATAGGCCCCTAATCATGAGTTACATATATTTGCATTCTCTGACCCCAATAGTGGAGTCGCTTACTGAGTATTTGTTAAAATATTTGATCCGTGTGTTACTTCTATTACAAATAAAGACAAGACACTCCTATACGGCTGACGACGACATCACAAGTAAAGACCATGACACGTGCATAATATAGTTGTATTGAATTTCTTAGATTGTAAGTTATTGTTGGGTGCTTTTACTTTTAACGTTGTATTTGTTTTATTTAATATTTCGTTCTGTTACTTTAAAAACGTTTTCAAACATGCAAGTCCATGACAATATTTTATGATGAAGTTTTAAATGTTTATTTCTGCATAAAGTATGATGATGATAGTACCGATTTTAAGTTAGTAGAAATCTAGGGTCGTTACATATATATATATATAAACATGCATATATTAACGAATTTTGGTCATTTAAAATTTTATAGTAAATGAAAAAAATATTAATTCTCTATTTTAATATAATTAATGCAATGTCAAGAAAATAATAATAGCTAAAAAAATCAAATGTTCTATCAAACTATTATTTTAATGTTGTTAAATCATAATATTTGGTATAAGTTTAATAGAATTTATTCCTTAAAAAAAATAAAATACTCTATATCGAATGCATGAAGCACAAAAACCAAGTTTATTCTTTATAATTAATTTATTTATAAATTTTATATTGCAAAAACCTAATAAAGGCGAGTGTTTAGTTGGATCATGTATTTACTTATATAAAAACATAATATAGAAATGGTGAGAAAATAAACCAAAATCTTAAAAACACAAACTAAAATTAAAAGCTATAGAAATTCAATAATATTTGGCGTGAGGTTATCTAATATTAATAAAACTTAAAACTACCCATAAGACACAAAAGAGTGGTTTTGGAAGCGAGCAAATCGAAGACTTTCTATTGGTCGAGCATTATGATTATATGCCCACTTCGCATTATGACAATTTTCATCTCTTTGGTTGTCGTGTTTATCCTTGCTTGCGTGATTATATGTCTAACAAGTTTTCTCCCTGCAACATTCCTTACATTTTTTTGGGTTATAGTCCTGCTCATGAAGGGTTTCACTGTCTTGATCTGCCACCACTAAGCTATACATCACTCGCCACGCTCAATTAGATGAATTCACTTTCCTGTTGTCCCTAGCTCCCAGACCCAACCTCTTCCCTCTCTTCATATTTCAAATTTCTTGGAACCACATCTTTACAATATTGATTCATCTCCCCTACCACTTCATCACCACACATTCCTTGATCCAGTTCATCTCCTTGTGATATTTGTTCTCGCCTTGTAGATGAGTCTGTGCAAGTTGATATTTCTCTTGCAGGTTCCACTTTGCCACCCTCGACTTCTGATCCGACCTCTATTGAACCTACTGTTGATTTCTCTTCTTCTTTAGGCTCTCATCTTATGATCACACGAGCCAAAACTGGTATATTCAAGACTCATCATCTAACAAATCTTGGTATTTTGGGCTCATCTGAACTTCTTTGTGCTCTTCTTGCATCCACTGAGCCAAAAGGATTCAAATCTGCAGTTAAGAATCCTGCTTGGGTTGTTGCCATGGATGAAGAAATTCAAGCTTTACAACAAAACGATACTTGGACTTTGGTTCCTCGCCCTGCCAACACCAACATCGTGCGCTCTAAATGGGTGTTTCGTATTAAATATTTGTCTGATGGATCCGTCAAGCATTTCAAGGCTCATCTTGTTACCAAAGTTATACTCAGGTTCCTGGTCTTGACTACACTGACACTTTCAGTTCGGTTGTCAAAGCTATCACTGTCCGTGTTGTGCTTTCTATTGCGGTCACAAATAAATGGTCTATTCGACAACTTGATGTCAAGAATGCTTTTCTCAATGAAACTCATATAAAACGTGTTCATATGGACCAACCTCCTAGGTATATTGATCCTCGATTTACCACTCATGTCTATCTATTAAAGAAAGCTCTCTATGGTTTAAAGCAAGCTTCTCATGCCTGGTTTTAGTGTTTTAGCTCATTTCTTCTCACACTTGATTTTTCTTGCAGCCGCATTAACTTGTCCTTTTTTGTCTTTCATCAGCAATCTAACCTTATCTATTTGCTTCTTTTATGTTGATGACATTATTGTTGTCGCCTGCAACTCATCTCTTATTGACAGCTTTACTCGCAAGCTTCATTTTGAGTTTGTTACCAAAGATTTGGGTTTTCTCATTTACTTTCTTGGTCTTGAAGCTTCACTCACTCCTGATGGTCTCTTTAATAGTTAGTTAAAATATGTTCGAAATATCCTTACTCGTGCTCAATTGCTCGATAGCAAATCAGTCCACATTCCCATGGTTGTTTTTCAACATCTGACTGCTGATGGTTCTCCTTTCTCTGATCCTACTCTCTATAGATATCTTGATAGCATCCTTCAGTACTTGACTATTATGCGTCTAGATATTGCCTATGCTGTCAATTTTGTTAGTCAATTCTTGCATGCCCCTACTGCAGATCACTTTCTTGCTGTCAAACGTATTGTTTGCTATGTCAAAGGAACACTCCACTTTGTGATACCTTTCGTTCATCCACTGTTCCTAGTGCGCTAGTTGCTTATTCAGACGCTAATTGGGTTGGTCCTCGTTCTACATCCGACTATTCTATTTATCTTGGTAACAATCTCGTTTCTTGGAGTGCCAAAAAGCAACCTACTGTCTCACACTCCAGCTGTGAATCTGAATATCGTGCTCTTGTCACGACTGTAGCTGAACTTCTTTGGGTTACACATCTTTTATATGACCTCAAGGTCCCTATTTCACAGTAGCTCTTACTCTTATGTGACAATAGAAGTGCTATTTTATTAGCTCTAATCCCGTTTCTCATAAGCAGGCCAAACATATTGAATTAGATTATCATTTGCTTTGAGAACTTGTTATCGCTGACAAACTTCGCACACAATATGTACCTTCCCATCTTCAAGTTGCTGACATATTCACAAAAAGTGTTTCTCGATCTCTATTTGAATTTTTCAGATCCAAGCTTCACGTTCGTTCAAATTTGACGCTTAGCTTGCGGGAGGTGTTAAGGATATTTGACCGTTTATTATAAGGCAAATATAGATATTTGTCTTACATTACGGCTTACCATATTTGCCATTTCATTAAAGGCAAATATATTGTGTTCATTTATTATTCTTTCCTTTTATTGTTCTCTCCATATTATTTATAATTTACCATAATTTTCTAATGTGCTAATTATTATAAATAGATAATTTTCATCACCATTTAGATGGGGTGGTTCTCAGCAAATATTTTCAGAGCAGTTGAGCTCCAAAACTTATTTACGAGGATAGTAGGTTAGGTAATACAGTCAAAAGCATAAATAGTTCGCTTTCTTCTCCTTTCCAGTTGAGCATATGAAAGAGCTAAAATCAGCTGAGCCACCGGCATGTTTACAATGCGTTTCGCGTTCCTCCAATCTTAAGTAGTTGTCAGCACTTGATTGACCCGATTCTCTTGAGATAACATACTCCAAATTAAAGGAATATGAAATTTTGTACTTAATAGAAGGTCCTGATAGTTTCAACCTCAATCGAAACATAATTAGGAGAAAGAGAAGACTAAGAGAAGGAGCGAACTACTTGATCGATTAAGGCCATTGCATCAAAAAAAAAAAAAAAAAAAAAAAAAAAAAAAAAACGAATTATAATAATACAAAAATCTTGTCCCAAAAACACTCCAATTTATTCCTCTCCTTCAAGGCAGCCCCCAAACACGGTCTGAAATCAGGTAGTTTTGTCTTAAACATGTTTCTCATAGCCACCAAACATTCAATTTTGTCGGCCGAAAGCAAAATTATTAGATTTGGAAAACAAACCAAAAAGGTTGTTGGTTGGATCTAAAACAGTGGAATTATGTTTTCCAGCTCCAAATCTGTACACAAATACCCTAATTTTCTCAAACAAAATCCAATATTTTCCTTCTCAAATTAGCCATTCCCATTCTTTTTCTTCAATTTCCAAATCCAAACATAAATATTCACAAAGCTCACAAAATTAAATGGATTTACCCGATTTCTAGACAACGGAAGATCCACATCTTCATTTGTGGATCTTCATTTGTACAAGTCAAAATCACGAGATCAGATCTGAAGTAAACTATATCATATCATCATTAAAGACATAGACAGGCTCGATGTTCTATACAATGATATCGTCAACAACTTCCAGACATGACTATAGTAGTCGGATGTAACGGTACAAGCCCACAACAGCTTCCAGACATAACTGTAGTTGGTCGGATGTAACGGTTCAAGCCCACCGCAAATATTCAACAAAGCTCACAAAATTAAATCGTTTTACCTGATTTCTCGAAAATGAAAGATCCACCAAATACATCTTCATTTGTACAAGCCAAAATCACAAGATCAGATCTAAAGTAGACTATATCATATTATCGTCTAAGACATGGACGGGCTCGATGTTCTATACAATGATGTCGTCAACAGTTTCCAGACATGACTGTAGTAGTTAGATGTAATGGTCCTAGCCCACAACAGCTTCCAGACATGACTGTGCGGGTCTGATGTAACGGTCCAAGCCCACCACTAGTCGATACCGTTCTCTTTGGACTTTCCTTTTCGAACTTTCCCTCAAGGTTTTTAAAACGCGTCTGCTAAGAAGAGATTTTTACACCCTTATAAGAAAAATAGTTTGTTCTACTCTCCTATTGAGGTGGGATCGGAAGTTGAGAGGTCGACAAGGCGAAGAAGATAAGAAGCATCATAATGAAGAGGGGTACCAAGAGGACCGCCATAGGTGGCGGCGGTAGCGGCGGAAGGAGTAGAGGCAGCACCAAAAGGGATAGTGTCCAAAGGAACAACACAGCCATGTTGGAGTAGCGAACCATCAAGTAAGTCGTATATCACAGAAACCCTTGGCCATTATTTCATCTGGGTGATGCTTGTTTGTAGAAAATTTGTGTTGGCTCTTTGAATGGCGGCGCCGCTGTCATGAAAGCAGCTCTACGACGGAGGAGGAGGAGGAGGAGGAGAATTGGTGCTGGTGGAGGTGCCGGTGGCCGGTGAGAGACGGCGGAGGAGGGGAATTTGTGTGGCGAAAAGAGGCGGAGACGGTGGGTAAAGAGGCAGGTTTTGTATGCGTATTAAATATTATAGCTGTGAGAGAGAAGTCTTTCATTCTTGGTCAGAAATAGTAGCTCTCTTTTTTTTTTTTCTTTTTTTTTTGTCTTTTTCCTTTTTTCTTTTTCTTTTTAAAATGGTTGGTGAAGTCGTACATATTTTATTTAGAATTTTCTTTTCGTTCGTGAATCTTGGGTGAGGGAATTTGCACATTATTATTATTATTATTATTTATTATTTTTTGTTTGTATCGTTTCAGTTCGGCGCTTATCTTTATAAAATATCAAATAAACGCGAGGTTTCATCTCAAAATTAATTTCTAATAAAACGAGTACCTCGTGTAGGTTATTAAGAGATTGAAGCTTTTTTATATTTCTGATATAATCAACGTATCTCTCAAGATGGTATCTCAGGTCCTCTGTTTTTGGATCGGATTCTAATGAATACACGTTTGATATTTAAGGGTTCGGATACCAAATATTTGATCTTTATCTCATAATAATTTGACAATTAGATGAGTAAGTTGTTTATCAATAGTTGTATAGATGATTCAATAATTTTTTTATTGTTTTAATGTATAGAATATAAAAATAAAATAATAGATAAGATAAGAGGGTGTTTACAATGAATAACTAAATTTATCTTAAATGTAAAATTTAAAAAGCATGTATACATCATTTGAAAATATAATATGTCCATAAAATTAAGTTAATTTAAGATTAAAGTTAAATGAATAAAAAGTATCACCTTTTTTTATAATAAAAATTACCAAGTCACTGCTAGTAGATATTGTCCTCTTTGAGTTTTTCTCTTTCGCGCTTCGTTTGGAAGTTTTTAAAACGCGTCTACCAGAGAGAATTTTCCACATCTTTCTAAAGAATGTCTTGTTCTCCTCCCCAACCGATGTAAAAACTTGCAATTTACTCCCTTCAGGGCTCAGCATTCTTGTTGACACTAATTTTCTTCTCCAATTGATCTCGGACCTCACAATTAATACCCTTAAACTTAAAAGAAAAATAGAGATAATCTATAATGTGTAGATAGACGGTGCCCATCCATACATTAATACTAGTTTTTTTTTTTTCAACTTTTTTTAATTAAAGATTAAAAAGTATAAATGTTACTTTTGAAGTTCATGGGTACTTTTTAAACATGGTATTAGTAGTAACAACATTTTTCTCAGACACTATTCAAAGTTCAATAGTATTTTTTAAACAAAATACTAACGGCTTTAATAATAATAAAAAAAAAAACAGACCGACACTGAAACTTTTTTTTAGAATATTTTTTGAATAAAGTACAAAATTTAAAGTTTTTTTTAAGGGTATTATTTAAAATATAAGAATTTTTTTAAAGATAAAATAAAAAAATTAGGGTATTTTGATTAGTTTGAAGTTGAAGAGGTTGAGGTAGTAAGATAGAGGGAAGAGAAGTAGGAGTAAGGAATAGCAGCCACAAGGTAGCATTCATCCCCCACTATCCATTTGTGTGCAATGTCCCAATTCAAACCAATTTCTTTTTCAAGTAATGAGAATAAGGATAATATGAGCTACGGAACATATTAACTAACCAAGTTTATAACTATCTACCTTTCAAAATATTAAATTACCACGTTTAGTTTTTGTAAAGGTTTACTGTTAAAATTTTTTGAGTGCGTTCTTAAATTTTAAAAAGTGTTTAATAGTGTAACGATTCATACTCAGACTTGGATCAGGTTTTCTTTTTGGTTCACACTCGGTTTGGATACGTTTGTTTTGTTTTATTTGTTTTAGGGTTACTTTCGGCATTTTGAATATGATTCGTGTACTTTAGGTCCAATAACGGTATATTGTATGTTTGTGCCGAGGCTTGACCTCGATTGAGTTAGATTAAGTCAGTTGTAAGTTAAATGGATGAATATACTTCTTGAAAATAACATCTCATAGGAAAAAGATTTTTCCGATTAACTTAAACGTGATTAGATACAAATACATTCGTTTGTTCTATGAATGTATAGAAAGACATGATATCTATTAAGTATGGTTAATATTTTGATTCTTATCACAAGCTACACGATTAGAGTTAAATTAAAATCACATACTAGATGATCCTATTCCAGAAAACGTGGCTATAAGAACTTGTCTTGATTGATGGTAGGTTAATCATTTTACACTATATTTATCGTATATAACCCCAATAGTGAGATTACTTACTAAGTCTTTATATGTGAGATCTCACATCAGTTGGAGAGGAAAACGAAGCATTCCTTATATGAGTGTAAAAATCTCTCCATAATAGACTCGTTTTAGAATCGTGAGGCTGACGACAGTATTTAACGGGCCAAAGTGGATAATAGTTGCTAGTAGTATGCTTTGACTATTACAAATGGTAGTAGAGTCAGACGTGGAACGGTGTGCCAATGAGAAAGTTAGGCATTCAAGGGGGTGGATGGTAAGATCTCACATCAGTTAAAGAGGGGAACGAAGAATTCTTTATAAGGGTGTGAAAACCTCTCTATAGTAGACGATTTTAAACTTTTAAACCTAACGACGATACGTAATAAGCCAAAACGGACAATATCTGCTAGAGGTAAACTTCGACGGTTATATTATAATACTCAATTTTTCCAATTGGCATCTGTTGTTGTTAGTGTATGAGTTATGCTTCTACGTTATTTTGAATATTTATGGTTTTCACTTTGTATAGTTTTTGTGGAAATATTTAAGAGTTGATATTTATAAGATGTTTTCGTGATTATTAATGACTTCATGAAGAATGACGAGCAAATTTTTCTATTTTTATTAAAAATAATCATGATCAACAACTTACACTTTCTTTACTCTCGTTTTAATACGACAATAAAACATGCATTTAATAGCGATCTACGTCGATTGTAATGTCCCAAATTTTCTTGTATAAATACCTCGTAGATGCTTTAAATAACATAAATAGAAATTCATAATAAAAAAACTTCAAAATGAAGTCAAGGAGTTACCATTTAATTCAAAACAAGAAATTTAAAATAATATAGTCATTTAACATGAAAAAATGAAATAAACTACTAAATGAAATTTAATGCATACTATTATCCTATCTTGACTATTATCCTATCTTGACTTCTATGGTCTTTCTAATATTCTTCATCATCCGTGAAGAGACGCTTTTCTTTTACCTGAAAAATATAATGGTAGCATATGACTTGAGTATTTTAAGAAATACTAAGTCACCCCACTGTTGAGATAAGTAATACAATCACATACATAATATGACTGGGACCTATCCTTTAATACTATAACATGGTATTGGACTCTTTTCAGTTTCAGGCAAGGTTGGATGTGTGGTACTTTCTCACACACGATCCAAACATGTGCACATGGACCCACCAGACATGCTCGTATACGGACCCCCTGGACCTGACTTGGTTGAGCACAACGCATTACACGTCGTTGAATGCCACAGAAAAGAAAAAGCCTACATGATATCGTGGCGAACATAAATATCGAAGGTACACGTCCTTACTAACATTAACATAACGAGGAAGTAACCCGATACACATGACATACATACATGCATGAGGTCTCTATGATTTACATTCATAGTATAGAATTAACATCATTCTCTTTCTCCTTTCATCCATGAAATAATACATAAATGCATTATGTATACATGACAATTGTTACATTCTCCATCACATAACTTCACATGGCAAGACATGACTGTAACAGACATAGCATTACAATTCATTCATAACATAGTGTAATGAATAACAAATGCATATATTGCATAACATCATATGTCCATACATAGAGCACATAAGCATAGCATAAAATAACATGGAACATGTTGGGGCCACAAGGCATGCACCATCATACATTCTTCAATTATCTAACTCGAACAATAAGGTCACTTACATGGTTGGCCTTAGCCGAAGTCCTTAATTATTTACTAGTTGCTTCGAAACTATGCTGCAACATTTAACTTCACCTATCAATCCATATCACATTCATAGGACATATCGATATCTTAGACTAGCTAAACATGTTGTTTACTTTCACTATAAGTTCTAAAACTATCTAAAATTGAGTAAACGGAAGTCCTACTATCCTTAATTTCCCTAAAAATGGCTTTAGAAGGGTCGAAAGCTTAAAACGAAATAGTTATCCAACGAGAACTAAATAATAATAATTTTTTAAGTTAAAAAAATATTAATTATTACTAAGCATGGTATTGGTTTTCAAAAATATACTCTTAAACAAATAAACATACATTTTTCATAAACTTAATTACAAAAATAAAAGTAAAACATTCTTCCAAAAGGAATACTAATTATTTAACTTAATTAATTATAAAGTTTAGATACGAAAATTATATTTTAACATACTTTGATAAAAGCTTGAAGAAGAAGATTACAATGAACAGCTGAAAAATAGCTATCCATCCATATAATTAAAACGACATTGATTGATCGGCAAAAATAAGGAAATAAAAGATTGTTTCTTATCGTTGTTCATTTCTGTCTTGACCTAACTTCAACTAATTATTAAATTATTTGTCATTATCTTCTAATTGTAAGCTCAATGCATGAACCAAGAAACATTCCAACCTTAAAGCAAATATATATAATTAAAAACAAAAAAACAAAAAGTTAGAGGGTCCCAACGTACTTTTTCTTGGGAAAAGTGAGGAATAAATTAGTTGAATGAAACGAAACACCCTTTATAAAGGTGAGGAGACACATTTTAAAGCCTTGAGGGAGAGTACGAAAGAAAAAACTCAAAGAGGACAATATCGACTAGCGGTGGACTTGGGCTATTACAAATGGTATCAGAGCTAAACACCAGACTATGTGCCAGCGAGGAGGCTGTTCCTCAAAGGGGGATAGACACAAGGCGGTGTGCCAATAAGGACGGTGGGCCCCGAAGGGGGGTGGATTTGGTGGTGGTCCCCACATCGATTGGAGAAAGGAACGAGTACCAGTGGGTATGCTAGGCCTTAAAGGGGGGTGAATTGTGATATCTCACATTGGTTGGGGAAGAGAACGAAACACCCTTTATAAGAGTGTGGAAACCTTTCCTTAGAATACGCGTTTTAAAGCCTTGAGAGAAAGTCTGAAAAGAAAAATCGAAAGAGAAAAATATATGCTAGCGGTGAGCTTGAACTCTTACGTGTATGTTGCTAAAAGAAATGAAAAAACTAGTGTTAGAATCGCACAACAACGCACACGCTCGATCTAGATGAACACAAAGAAAAGGATAGAGAAAAGTGCAAGGAGAACTCTGGCTAAAAAGATTTTTTTATCGATGACTTCAGGTATGTACAACAAGAGAGTATAGATAATAGAAAGTACATTTTCAAAGCTTTACTGGACGGGATATATATATATATGGTTCAGTCTACTAAATATATCTTTACCCGATTTAACCATCTAATATATATAGCTATTTACCATATATAGCTTTACCGGATATATCTTTACATATATGACTTTACCAAATATAACTTTACCGGATATAATATCGTTGATCAAGCTATAAATACAGGCAGCAGACTCCATAACTCAACCACTAGAGTTTATTTCCTCTGGGAATATAATGCAATATAGAGATTAAAATTTCATGAGAATATGATGGAGAATCTCATAAAATGCCTCACAAAAATAGGCGTTACTTTACCTTATAAACAACGAAAGGAATTTAATTTTTATGTCTTCTCTTCTAATCTCATGTTAATCTAATGTCATGTCTTTAGAAAATGCATAAATTTTGATTGGGGATGAAGATAAAGCTTGAAAAAGATTAGGATCGAGAATCTTTCTACAGTTTCTCGTGCGATTACGACATGACTTTAAGAAACATACGATTTCTCCTCTTTCAATAGATTTATCTTTCTTTCGATTGTAATTATGTTTTTTTTTTTCATGTACATATTTAGTGCAACGATCTACTTTTCGAGATTTTGAATCACAGACCATCATATAGACTTAAGAGTAGAAAACTGCAATCATTTTTTCAATTTTTAAAATAGGTGCCTTGATGGGGTAATTTACGATTCAAGTATTAGAAATTCATACATAAATTTAAAACATACATAAACCAATTGGTGGTTCTAATATAAAGTAAGGCCACCCAAGAAAGTTAAACATTCGAATAAAGGGCCCAGGAAAAGTTTAAAAGATCTAAAGAAATGGTTAAAAAATCGAAGCAAGGTTAAGGGCTCGAGAAAAGACATTTTCAATGTCTAAGCAAGGAGTTGTAAGAACTCAAGGCCTTTGGAAAAGGCTTGAAAATGAGAAATAAGCCTAAAGAGTAAAATTTTTTTTTTTTTTTTTAATTTTTAATTTTTAAAGAATTTTATGAATTTTTTATTTCTTATGGAGAAGGAATTTTAAAATCATGTTGAAGAAAAAAAAAATGATTAAAAAGAGTAAATTTTTTTTTTAGAAAAAGTTACCAAAATACTCTTGAAGTTCAAATTATATACGAAAATGCTCTTGCCATTAAATATGGAGCAAATTCGTTTCAGAATGGGCTAGCCTCAGAAAATCCTTCCTTAGATCTAATGGGTGCAATTCAAACTAAGCTCGGCAAACCCCTCGTCATAATAGATATTTCTGATGAACATTCCAGAAAATTTAAGTTCAAATTAAGCTCGATTTTAGAAGGATCAAAGATGTTGGAAGCTTAGACTATAAATAAAGAGTTATAGGCATTGTTTTGGGACAATAATCAAGTGATGAGAGTTCCTTAAGACTCTAGAGTTATGAGCTTAAAGATTATGTCTCTCCCTCTTGAATTTATTATAAATTTGAAAGCTACATTGATCATTTTCTCTCAAACTAGTTTTCGTACATTCTAAATGAACTCCACAATAAGTTTTATGAAGGATTCGATGGCTCAAAGTGTCTCAACCATATTCTTCAAATTCGAACCGTCATTGCCATTAAGGGAAGAAAATTAAAAAATGCAATCCCGGTCTACACAAAGATAAGTCCATCCAAACTAGCCGCAATTTATTGCTATGCAGCTATAGAGTATTTTCAAAGAAGACCATGAAAGCTAACGAGCTTAATGAAGGGAATTTGAGTTTTTTAATTTTGGGTAAAATTGGAAGGAAAGGGGTAACTCCAAATTTCTGGATGAAACCTAATCCTCAGCCCAACGATTCAAGCTCTTGTTGGAGCAAGAACCCTTGAATTAAAGAAATTAACATCTCTTTATACAAAATTCGGATCCATCGAGAGATGAAATTAAATTAGATTACCTCTTACAGTCGAAGATCTAAAAGCAAGATTTGAAAACTTGTTCTAAATTGAGTCATTCCACAGTCGAACTTAACAACGCTTGATTGAATGGTTCAGATGCAATCTACAACAAGAACTACATGTAACTTACAAATGACAAAAATTATGCTCAAGTTTCCAACAGTGAAAGTCTCAATCAAAAGTCGGTGGCCACAATGTAATCTCACTCCCTTCAAATTACACAAAAGAAAAGTTAATTTGATAAATAACTTCCCACTTTTTTGCCCAAATTAAAAATAATAAATGAAGTTTTTCTAACTTATGAATCAAGTGCAATTTAGAGAACTTCATCACCTACTTCATCGGTGCAAATATTTACTTATGAAGCTCCAAATGGTCATTTCTTAATTGAATCAGCTTATAACACATGAAATTGTTAGGTTATGGAGCCTGATGCTTATTTATAACTTGGTCAACGGTTATATCCGGTAAAGCTATATTTGATAAAGCTATATCCGATAAAGCTATATATGGTAAATAGCTATATATAGTAGATGGTTAAATCGGGTAAAGCTATATATAGTAAATAGCTATATATAGTAGATGATTAAATCTGGTAAAGCTAGTAAATTGAACTATATATATCCCGTCCCTCCGGTAGAGCTTTGAGATGTACTTTCTATTCTCTATACTCTCTCTTGTTCTACATACCTGAAGTCATCAATAAAAAATAAAAATAAAAATCCTTTTAGCAAGAGTTCTCCTTGCAATTTTCTCTATCCTGTTCTTTGTGTTCATCTAGATCGAGCGTGTGCATTGTTGTGCGATCCTAACAACTGGTATCAGAGCTAACAACAGGTATCGATCCTAACAACTGGTATCGATCCCAACAACTGGTATCAGAGCTTGGCAAAATTCACCACGATCTGTGAAGATGGAAAGTTCAAAGATTGGAACTAAGAAGTTCGATGGATCCGATTTCGGTTTCTGGAAGATGCAGATTGAAGATTATCTGTACCAGAAAGATCTTCACGAACCTCTATTGGGGGTGAAGCCGGATACCATGACCACGGAACAGTGGAAGCTCAAGGATCGAAAAGCCTTGGGGCTGATCTGGTTGACGCTATCCAAAAACGTGGCGTTCAACATTATCAAGGAGAAGACAACGTCAGGTCTGTTGAAGACGCTGTCGAATATGTACGAAAAACCGTCGGCTATGAACAAGGTGTATTTGATGTGGAGATTGTTATGAGTCCTTGTGAGACCTGCGTTATGAGCAACCATAAACGAGTTAGCTTCACAAAGACTGTTAGAGAATTGAAGAAAAGTACCAGAAACGTCGCTGAAACTCCAAAGGGGGTTGCGTCGGCCGGAAGCGTTGCTGAAACTCCAGAGGGAGTTGCGTCGGCCGGAAGCGTCGCTGAAACTCCAGAGGAAGTTGCGTCGGCCGGAAGCGTCCCTGAAACTCCAGAGGGAGTTGCGTCGGCCAGAAGCGTCGCTGAAACACCAGAGGTGAAGCAAGTGGGAGTTGAGGTTGAGTTGCTCAAAGATTCACAGAGTGATGTTGTAGCGAATACTCAAGAAACTCTTGAGACTCTTGCTGAGAAACTAGAGGTGAAGCAAGTGGGAGTTGAGGTTGAGTTGCTGAAAGATTCACATAGTGATGTAGTAGCAGATACTCAAGAAACTCCCGAGACTCATGCTGTTGGCGAGGAACCCGGTCTATCATTCAAAACACAGAAGGCGATACCATTTCACTCGGAGGTTAGTTGAAGATGGTGACGTGTTTGGAGAAGATAGAGGGTGCAAAGAATCCATCAAACATGTTGACAAAATGTGTTGATGTTGGAATATTGAGGTTGTGCAAAGCCTCAATTGATATGGTGCCATGAAGACTATGAAGATGCTCATGGTCGTTTGAGAATGAAATTCTTGGTTGACTAGATCAGTCTCCCAGTAAGAGAATTGTTAGGTTATGGAGCCTGATTCTTATTTATAGCTTGGTCAACGATTATATCCGGTAAATCTATATTTGGTAAAGCTATATCCGGTAAAGCTATATATGGTAAATAACTATATATAGTAGATGGTTAAATCGGATAAAGCTATATATAGTAGATGGTTAAATTTGGTAAAGCTATATATAGTAAATTGAACTATATATATATCCCGTTCGGTAGAGCTTTGAGATGTACTTTCTATTCTTTGTACTCTCTCTTGTTGAATACCTGAAGTCATCAATAAAAAAAAAAATAAAAATCCTTTTAGCCAGAGTTCTCCTTGCCATTTTCTCTATCCTGTTCTTTGTGTTCATCTAGATCGAGCGTGTGCGTTGTTGTGCGATCCTAACAGAAATAATGGTTGAACCGAGCCTATCTAATTTTGTAGATGAAGAACGAATACTTGTTGTATCTTCTTGGCCTTGGATTGTGTAATAGGTCTAATTAGAACATTTGGAACACCGTGATCCTTATCCATTCCTCCTGTCCCAAATTGATCAAATCATTAGTTTTGGTGCCTTCGGAGGAGAACATATGAGGAAGAAATTGGGAGTTAAAATGATCTCTATCGCTCTACCTAATAAGCCTAAGAATCGGGTGGAAAATGGGTAAGAGGACGAGAACCTTGAACGAGAAATTGAGGGCATCCATGCAAATTGCCCTTTCAAAACTATTTTTAAGCTGGAAGAAAAGATAGGGTGGAGGAATTGAAGACCTAAAAGTACCTGAATGATCCCAACCAATAAGAAAAATTCTAGGTTTTACTCCAGGAAAGAATCACGTCTCCACTGAACTTTCGAGGCTTTAAGTCTAAGCCATAATCTATTAGAAAGTATGAAATCAATTCCTAACTTTTCCTAGATTTACTATCTTTAAGCCTCATGAGAAAATCAAGGTTAAATGACCGGTGTATGAGGCTTGAGAGAGGGAGTTTCCAACGGAGGAACAACGGTCGCGAGCCAAACATCAATGATTACGTAAGTAACATTTTTTGTGAAGAAGATTACATAGTCGATTCAATTGAACCTGCCATGTCAACTCAAAACTAGACAACCCTTAGTTTTTTATCAAATTAAATCTCTTTCAGTCCCGTTCTCATAAATTTCTTGATGGTTCTAAAACTAGACTGAAAGATTAAAATAAAAAAATAAAAAAATAAAAAAACTTGGAGCTGAAAATCCTTTTCTTCGAAAATAATTGTAGGAATCCATTAGATTTCTTTATAAACCTTAAATTAAGTTAGAATTAAGAGAATATTGAAGAATTAAGTCAAGAAACACGAGAGTTAAGGACTTAAATTGAGCACTTTCAAGTGACGTAAAAATAATCTATCTAATGTGCATGAAATTTTAATAAAATCCTCATCAAGACATGTCCGGGATATGTTCAAAGCTGGTAGGATTTTTCTAAACATTTCTTTTTACTTCTATCTCATCTTGAAATTTGGCTTCTAAGACTCTTAATAAAATTTTGTAGGTTGACTTAAAATAGAAAAATTGGATATTTAATTTTTTTGATTAGAACCTTTATGTATAGGTCTTATGATCATGTTAAGAGTGCGGTACGTTAGCTTTAGCCATGGACACGATCAATAGCCTATAAATAAGCTACTACCAAGTATTTATACTAATTAACATTAGTTTTATTATTTTTCAAGTAATGGTTTGTCACTCGTGAAGGATTGGAGCAGTCTAGTGCAGGATTTGTTTCAAGAGACTTTATTGGTTTTGTGTTTTTCTTTAGCCTCGTTTTGTACATTCCCCTCTGTGTTTAAACTTGAACTATATTTTGTATAACGTAAATATACACGTATTTTACGTATGGTTTCTATGTTTTTAAATTTCCTGAACTTTTTTTGTTTTTGAAAGTCAAAATTTTTACGGTATTTTTTATCCCTCCCGAGTCAACCTACACCTAGATTCGTGGCTTATTTGCGTGTTATCATTTATGATATGATATACTAACGAATTACATGTACTTCCTTCTATTGATTCATATTTGTTATGTTAATATGATTAGGCTACGTCATGCGAGACTCCTTGATAAACTAAATATGATAAGTATGAACGAAATGTCACATAAATTTAAGTATGTCTTATAGAGAATTCATGTCATGAAAAAATTGGAAGAATTATGTGCATCATGACTCATGACCATAATTTAAAAATACAAGACCTCATGCATGTTGTATGTCACGAGCATGGGTTACTTCTTAATATGTTAAGTATGGATGTATATACTATATGATACGCACTCCTTTCTTTTTGTTAGTTTTTTACAACGTGAGCATGCACTACCCCATAGTCAGGCCTAGGGTATGAACTCTCTTAGTGGGTTCATGTGCGCGTGCGTGAATCATGTGTAGAAAAATACTATGCATCCAATTCTACCCAAATAATAAATTAGAGTGTAACACCCCAATTTCCTACTGAAATAGTGTTGCTACCATATGCATGACGTGACCTTTTTATGCCAAATATTCATTTAAAATAATTCATCAAATGAGGCTATGAACTTAAAATGTTCACATTAAAAGTCTTAAAATCAAACAAATCAATGTGAAATACAAATAAATCAAACAAATCAATGTGAAATACAAATAAATCAAAGAAAAGATTAAAACAATGTCCTAATCTAACTTAAGATCTACGAAATAAAAATGCAACTACCCCAATATAGGTCTCATGGTCTTTAACGTGACGCCGTTGTCAACCGTACAAGGGTGCCTTGCCTTTACTTGAAATCTAAAAATAGCATAAGACTTAAAGTATTTTAAGAAATACTCGGTAAGTAACCCCACTATTGGGGTCAGAGAATGCAAACACAAGCAGCATGAATGAAACCTACTATTTAAAATTGTCTTCTCTTAGGAGGATTTCTAGTCCAAAGTTGGACATGTAGTACTTCTTTACACACGACCCACAAAGCGGGCTAGCACACCCCCTGGGCCTTCTGGTCAGGCTAACTCCTCTAAGTTGTAGCTAAACACCTGTAGGGAACAACGACTGTCATTGCACCATGCTAACCATGATGATCATTTCAGTCTCATAGTGTACGCATCCGTACTCATCATAAAGGGGAAGTATCCCGATGCATGTGATATACAATTATGCATGAGGTTCCTATATTTTCCATCATAATAAATCATGCAAGACAACTCTCATTTTTTCATTACATATTATACTCGGTAATATGCGTAGGGGTTGTGCATAACTTTTATAAATCATGACATAGGAGTTGTGCATCGTAGATTTCCTTCTTTCAAAACATATCACAACATTTCATAACATATCATAGCCTAACATAACATATCATAGTACATCATGGCATATCATGACATAAAATAACTTATCGTAACATAACATGATATTTCATTTATACCGTATGTAGTTTAGTATATCATATATTGATAAATAACATAATATCACATATCAAGACATCACACATATGACACGTGTAGGGTCACTAGGCACGTGCCACCATACATAAATCAATTCTTCTAACCAAACTAATAGTAGAGCCTCTTACTTGGTTGGCCTAGGCTGAAACTATTACGACCCCTTGATGCTAGTTGCACATTGTTCTTTGAAATTTAATTCTATCTAAGGAATCCCACCATCATAAATTAGGATTCTACTATGAAAATTGACTAACCTAATCTTGCATAAAATAATTTAAACTAGCTAAAAGGTAGTCATACTAATCTTAAATGAAAAATTGGATGTGTACTTAATTTCCCTACACAAGGTCCACATGTGCGAGTATGGACCCACCAATCGGTTCGCACACTTCTTGGGCCCCTTTCTTGTCGGGCGAGCATTCTCTGGTAGTTGTTGATGCCAGACACTCGTTAGGAATATAGATCATCTTGGCAGCATTATGGTAAAAATAATGATCGTTTTCCTGCCTCGTAGCGTACGTGTCTGACTATTGTGAAGAAGAAGGGGTATCCTCCGATGCATGAACAGATAATAATGCATGAGGTCCCAACATTTTTCCATTTTTATTATCATATATTACAGCCCCTCTAGCGTCTTCCTTCATATCATATCATTTTTATCATATCTTCCATGCGTGTATCGAGGTTGTATTTCATGTCAATTCGTCATTTTGCATATCAATCATATCATATCATTCATGTTACACATATTTCATATCATAACATTTTCATGCTTTCAGACATAACTATTCACATCATGCACATATCATATCATACTATATATCATAACAATCACATCACATATCCCAAACATGCCTTCAACAAATCATAACTTAACATATCATATCATAAATATATCTATTCATCAATTACATCTTAGCATTCACGTATCATAACATATACATATAATTTCATAATAGTTTGTCTATACATGCATATGACACGTGCGAAGCCATGAACACATGTCATCATAAAGCACACAATTATAACCAAATGACGGTAGGACTGCTTACTTGGTTGGCCTAGGCCGAAGCTACTACAACCCCTTCATGCTAGTTTAGCACTGTCCTCTAGAATTTAATTCTGCCTAAAGAGTACAACATCATGTTAGGTTATGGAGTCTGCTCTCTTATTTATAGCTTGGTCAATGGCTATATCTGGTAAAGCTATATCCGGTAAAGCTATATATAGTAAATAGCTATATATAGTAGATGGTTAAATCTGGTAAAGCTATATATAGTAAACTGAACTATATATATATCCTGTCCGGTAGAGCTTTGAAAATGTACTTTCTGTATTCTCTGTATTCTCTCTTACTGTACATACTTGAAGTCATCAATACAAATCCTTTAGCCAGAATTCTCCTTGCATTTTCTCTATCCTGTTCTTTGTGTTCATCTAGATCGAGTGTGTGCGTAGTTGTGCGATCCTAACAACAAGTATCAGAGCTAGGCGGAAGTCACCACGATCTGTGAAGATGGAAAGTTCAAAGATTGGAATTGAGAAGTTCGATGGATCCGATTTCAGTTTCTGGAAGATGCAGATTGAAGATTGTCTGTGCCAGAAAGATCTTCACGAACCCCTGTTGGGAGTGATGCCGGATACCATGACCATGGAGCAGTGGAAGCTCAAGGATCGAAAAGCCTTAGGGATGATCCGGTTGACGTTATCCAGAAACGTGGTGTTTAACATCATCAAGGAGAAGACAACGTCAGATCTGATGAAGGCGCTGTCGAATATGTACGAAAAACCGTCGGCTATGAACAAGGTGTATTTGATGCGGAGATTGTTCAATCTACAGATGTCTGAAGGTGGATCTGTTGTTGATCATATAAATGAATTCAATATGATCGTAAGTCAACTTTGTTCGGTAGAAATTAATTTCGAGGATGAAATTAAAGCATTGATTTTGATGTCATTTTTACTCGAGTCGTGGGATACTGTTGTTGCCACAATCAGCAGTTCGCGAGGATCTGATAAACTGAAGTTTGATGAAATTTGAGATGTAATTCTCAGCGAAAGTATTCGCAAACGAGAAATTGGAAATTTATCTGGTAGTGCTCTCAGTGTTGACCAACGGGGAAGAAGTAAACCGAAGGGCCAAAACAAAGGGCGATCAAAATCAAAGAACCGAGAAAATCTCCAAATAGATCAAACGTAACGTATTAGAATTGTGGAGAAAAAGGTCACTTTTGGACAGGTTGTACAAGACTAAAGAGGAAGAAAAATCACAAATCTAGAGATGATGATGATTCTATAAATTCAGCAGAAGACATTGGGGATGCTCTAATCCTCAACGTGGACAGTTCGATTGAATCCTGGATTTTGGATTCATGTGCATCTTTTCATTCGTCTCCAAATAAAGAGTTGTTCCGGAATTTCAAGTCTAGAAATTTCGAGAAGGTGTATCTTGTCGACAACAAAGAGTTGGAGAATAAAGAAAAAGGAGATGTCTGCATAAAAACTCCGGCAGGAAATTAGTGGACATTAAAAGATGTTAGATATATTCCTAGCCTCAAGAAGAATCTGATCTCTATTGGTCAGTTGGACAACTCAGGTTATGCAACAAAGTTAGGGAAGAGTTCGTGGAAGATTATGAAGGGTGCTACAGTGGTAGCACGTGGCTCAAATTCTAGAACCTTATACACCACTGCAGGGTGTATGAACATAGCTGCTGTTGCTGAGAGTGCTTCAAATTCAAGTCTATGGCACAATAAACTTGGACATATGAGCATGAAAGGAATGAAGACACTGGCCGCAAAAGGAGTTTTAGAAGGTCTGAAATCTTTTGATGTGAGTCGTTGTGAGAACTATGTTATGAGCAAGCAGAAACAAGTTAGCTTCAAGGACCGCTAGAGAATTGAAGAAAGTGCAGTTGGATATGGAACCATATGTGGAGCAAGGTTCGACGAAGCAAGTGAGAGTTGAGCTTGAGTTGCAGGAAAACTCACCTAGTGATGTTGTAGCAGATACTCATGAAACTCCTGAGACTACAGATGAGGAACCAGATGAAAAGCAAGGTTCCAAGACAACGAAGCAAGTGGGAGTTGAGCTTGAGTTGCAGGAAAACTCACTTAGTGATGTGTAGCAAATACTCTAGAAACTCCTGAGACTGTTGAGGGACCAGATGTGAAGCAAGGTTCCAAGACAACAAAGCAAGTGGGAGTTGAGGTTGAGTTGCGGAGAAAATCACCTAGTGATCTTGTAGCAGATACTCAACAAACTCCTGAGGTTGTTGCAGAGGAACCAGCAGTAGAGCAAGTGACACCTGAACCGGTGTTGAGAAGATCATCGTGTACCATCAGAGTACCAGATATGTATGTACCTTCATTACACCATCTGTTGCTGATGAAAGGGATCTAGAGCCCTTTGATGAGGCCCTACAGTTGGAGGATACAACCAAGTAGGAGCAAGCCATGGATGATGGGACGTCTAGACTTCAAAAATGTGTTGTACTGAGGCTGAGTACGTGGCAATAGCTGAAACTGGAAAGAAAATCATATGGATGACTGACTATCTGGAAGAATTGGGCAAGAAGGAGCATGAAAAGATTCTTTATAGAGATAGTCAGAGTGTCATACAGTTGGTGAGAAACCCGGTCTATCATTTAAAGATAAAACACGAAAGGCGATACCATTTCACTTGCAGGTTAGTGGAAGATGGTGATGTGTTTTGAGAAGATAGAGGGTGCAAAGAATCCAGCAAACATGTTGACAAAATGTGTTGATGTTGGAATATTGAGGTTCTGCAAAACCTCAATTGGTATGGTGCGAAGATATTCATGATCGTTTGAGAATGAAATTCTTGGTTGACTGGATCAGTCTCCAAGTGGGAGAATTGTAAGGTTATGGAGTCTGCTTTCTTATTTATGGCTTGGTCAACGGCTATATCCGGTAAAGCTATATATGGTAAATAGCTATATATAGTAGATGGTTAAATCCGATAAAGCTATATATAGTAGATGGTTAAATCTGGTAAAGCTATATATAGTAAACTGAACTATATGTATATCTCGTCCGATAGAGCTTTGAAAATGTACTTTCTGTATTCTCTGTATTCTCTCTTACTGTACATACTTGAAGTCATCAATATAAATCCTTTAACCATAATTCTCCTTGCATTTTCTCTATCCTGTTCTTTGTGTTCATCTAGATCGAGTGTGTGCGTTGTTGTGCGATCTTAACACATCATAAATTAGAGTTCTACCGTGAAAATTGGCTCACCTAGTTTTGCACAAAATAATTTAAACTCACCCATGATAATTTAAACTACCTAAGCCTAATGTTGCTTAAAATAATTTAAACTTAGTTTAACATTTAAACTAGCTAAAAGGTAGTCGTACTAACCTTAAATGCTTCTGAAGAATTGATAGTAGGAGGAAACGGTCCGAGTGTATCAAACCTACGTTGGATTAGCCAAAATATCGACCTTGAGCCGTCAAAAAGTGTATTCTCTGATTGGCTTCTAACCGTTCAAGTGAGATGCTAAAATGAGGTGAGGCGACCTCCCTTTTACCGTAGAGGCCAAGCCCTCACTTCTCAACTTTAAGCAATGTGAGACAATTTTTTTTTTTAATTTCAAAATTTTGTGTTACTACAGAGCGTATCAAACCCAAGCCGGATCAGCCAAAATGCCAGCCTTGACCTATTAGAAAGTGTACTCTCTGACTGGCTTCAAACCGTTCAAGTGGGATGAAAGGAAGCAAGGGACCTCCCTTTCATATTGAGCCCAACTCCCCACTTTCTCAACATAACTCACGTGGGACAACTATTCCTATTGGGTGTTGGACAAGAGCACCAAAGAATTCTAGCCCGATGAGGAAAGGGGCCCAGGAGGGGTGCGAAACAACTAGTGGGTCCATATTCACACGTATGGGCCGTGTGTAAAATAGTAAATACACATCCAATGACCCGCTTAGGATAGTCACCTAAGAGAATATAGATTTAAATCATAGGTTCCATTCATGATTGTATGTATTTGCATCTGATCCAAATAGTGGAGTCACTTATTAAGCATTTCTTAAAATGCTCAAGCCACGTGCTACTTTTGTTTTCTAGGTAAAGACCCCCTGCACAGTTGGCGGTGGCATTGCAACTTTAAATACCATAACACATACATAAGATAGTTGAATTTAATTTCGTAGTCTATAAGTTAATATAGTGTATTTTTGTTTTATTTTTACTCAATGTCTATTTTAATTTTCCGTTGATTTGTTTGAAAAACATTTTATTACACATATAAGCCTATAACAATGTTCTATGAATATGTTTTAAAATGATTATTTCGGCTTAAGAGATTATGTTATGAAGATGGTAGTGACTATAGGTTAGTTAAAATCTAGAGCTGTTACAAAACTAACACATCTTAACTCGAACATAACTCAATTAAATATACATCGAACGGCTCAAACCAAACGTAAAAAATACGAAAGTTATGACCATTGTGTTGGGTAAAGTATGCAAATGGGCATTGGTTATGACTTTTTTGCTTTCTATTTTCCCTCCAAAGAATTGCTTGAGTACTACAAAGTAGGCGGCCCGAGGCATGAGAATGATATTATTGACCAAATGTACGCAACATCCAATGCATCTCTATGTCTCTCTCTAAAATGTTACATTTTTCTCCAACAAAAAGTTAGCCAATAATGATGATTGTTAGATTTGAACAAATGATGAAAGGGGAATGGCTCTGTTCTTAATCTGTCGCTCTTAACTTGGACTTCATCATCCCACTTTTTAAAAGCACTTTTAAATCAGTCAACATCTTATGATTTGACCTTTTTCCTCCCCTTCCTCCAATTCCCTCTCTCCAATCAATTCATTTCTTCTCTTTTTTTCATCCATGAATTCAAAAATTTTGTATTGGTTGAGCAGGTGACTAGAATTCTAAAGAATTCATAATTTTAAAATAAGTTTTTTTTTTAAATTCTGCTTTATCAATATACATATTACATTAATAACTAAAATTTTATAGACTCACATATCAAACGTTCACGAGCCATATCACTACCATCAGTTATAAAAGTCGAATATTTGTAATCTTCATGATAATTTTAAGATTGAGTTGTAACTTTATTTTTGGGTCGGTCAGATTGAGTGAACCAAAAAAATGTCAAATTGTGAATCGAACCCAAATTTTCGATTTTTCAAAATTTTAACCCAACCCAAACTAAAAAGAAATATAAACATTCACGAGTCATATCACTACCATCGATTACAAAAAACGAATATTTATAATCTTCATGATAATTTTAAAATTGGGTTGTAACTCTATTTTCGGGTTGGTCAGATTGAGTCGACCAAAAATATGTAAATTTGTGAATCGAACCCAAATCTTCGGTTTTTCAAAATTTTAACCCAACCCAAACTAAAAAGAAATATAACCCAACCTAATTTTTCTAGTTTGGATTGGGTAGTTCGAGTGGGTCGGGTTCCTAATTCTTTTGAATACATGATTGAAAAAGAATACTTTTATTTTTATGATTTAAGTTAATTTGAAATGAAATAAAGTGAAAATATTTAACCGCTCAAACCCATCACTAACAGATATTCTCCTCTATGTGCTTTCTATTTCGAACTTCCCTTCAACGTTTTTAAAACACTTCTGCTATCGAGAAATTTCTAGACTCTCTCATAAAATAAGTCTAAATTGATTCAATTAGAAAATTTAAACAAATATAATTATTAGTGTAGATTTCCATTCACCCTTCTTTTTATTACTTTACTTTTTCTAATTCTTGCCATTGAGATATCTTTAAAGTATAATCCATATAAAGTTGGTTTCTAGAAACTAAACCATTAATAAAATAATAATAGTAATTGAATAACGTGGCTCATTTTTTAATCTATCATCAATGAGAGGCTGCGTTTAGAGATTAAATTATTTTTTTAAAAGTAAAAGTAGATCGATTATGATCATATTTGACGAATCAAAAAATAAAAGTTCTTGACTTCTTGTAAGGCTCTTTATTTCCATTTCATTGGATTCTATATTTGACGATTGTGCTAGGACCGATAAGAATTCTAATATGATCTGATAACTCGATCAATTTAAATTACCTAATTTAAATCATAAATGTTATGTTGAGTTAGATGTTTTTTTGTTTGGATTGGTTAGATGTGTTTTTGTTTGTATTGGATTAAATTTTTTGAAAATGGAAAAATTCAGTTCAGTTTGCGCATTGACATTTATATAATCAGTCGATTAACTAAAAAATTAGGCTTACAATCAAACCCAACCCAACTCTGCCATATTTTTAAAAAGTTTGACCATCGGTAACCAATACTAGTGATATGTTATGACTTAATTTTACGAGATTTTAATAATAATGTAAAATATATTGTTGATAATAGGTTGTTTTTAAAGAAAACGAATAATCCAACAACTCGACTCAACCTAACCCGAAAGTAGGTTGAATTGGATTTTGATCTCTAATCGAGTTGCTCTCATCACCAACCTAACGACCCTAAAATTTCGGATTAGTCTGAAACATCTCCGAAACCCAGCCCGTATACAACTCTAGAAGGAGAAGAGAGAGAAATTAAATATTTATTAATATTTATATTGTAATTTATACATGTT
The DNA here is from genome assembly GCA_018691285.1 of Cucurbita argyrosperma subsp. sororia. Lineage (NCBI taxonomy): Eukaryota > Viridiplantae > Streptophyta > Magnoliopsida > Cucurbitales > Cucurbitaceae > Cucurbita > Cucurbita argyrosperma. The sequence goes on from CM031883.1 coordinate 2,035,284, forward strand.
GCTCTCTTTTGCCTTCGTCACGAAAGAAATTAAACTTATCATTGAATGGAGAGGGAAAACGAAAAGGACAAAGAGAGACAAGATCAAAGAACGACATGTGTTTCTCAACAATAATGGCTAAACCAATTTCAACAAGGTCGACAATTTTGGGCAATACCCAATCATAAAATTGACAAAGATGATGTTAATCGACCACAACAATATCATTTGGGTAAACACTCGCTCTCTTCATTGTATTTAGACTATCAACCTTCAAAATAGAAAGATCGATCGAGCTAGAAACATTAGTCGTTTACTTTTATGGCCTAGCCCCTTGTAGAGGACCGAAGTATTGACTTTAAATTTTAGAAACGATATCTTAAGATTTAGGTCTAATAAGAACTTAGTTACAATGTAATAATTTTATTTTAAGTGATATACAAAATACCATAATTTAGGGTTTATGTTTGTGAGATCCCAAGAACGAAACATTTAGAGTATAAAAATTTCTTCTTAACAGACGCATTTTAAAACCGCGAGAAGAAGCCTAGAAAAGAAAGCATAAAGAAAACAATATCTATTAATAGTGGGCTTGGGCCATTAGAAATGGTATTAGAGCCAAACATGAGCTGATGTGCTCCTCACATTTTAAAACCACGAGGAGAAGCCCAAAAGAGAAGGTCGAAGAAGACAATATCTGCTAGTGGTGGGCTTGAACCATTAAAAATGGTATTAGAGCCAAACTTGAGGCGATGTGATAGTGAGGACACTAGCCCCATGGTTGTATGATGGATTGTGAGATCTCACATCAATTGAAAAGGGGAAGCTCGAAGAAAAAACCATTTTAGTTTGCTCACGTATATTTATTTTATTTCATAATTATTTTTTGTTATTATTTATTCTCTAGAAACCCTTAAAAATAATCTTTTAACTATTTAGAAGGTAAATTTTCAAAATATATATTAAAATTGAGTTGAAAATTTTAATTAGAGAATACAAAAATGACATGAATAACATGAACAACCATAACTTAAAAATTTTAAAAATAATTTACAATCAGGGTAATTGGTAGAGTCTAAATAATGTCTCAACCTGACCTAATCCAACCCACGAATACATCTAATTTAGACCATCGACACTCAAACTTTTTAAGTCAAGAATCTTATTCTTAATCAACTAATAACATATAAAAATTGCAAACCCGAGTATTTTATTGCAACTTAATAATTTTCTTAAATAACACACAAAAAAATAGTCAAAAAAACCAATCATTATTCTTTGGTGGAAAATATGTCCTTGGCTAAACTCCAATCAAAGGTTGGTTTTAGGCCAAAATCTATTAATTGTTGAAGTTATATATTCTTTCAATATTAATTTATCCATAGTTTGTACTATGTTGACTTTTTTATGACTTTTTATTTTTAATAGAAATGGGATGTTTATAGCAACAAGTAACCACTTGAATGAATTTGAGTAAATGCGTAATAATTAGTGTAATTATGAGAGTTCAATTAATTTGTTTCCTCAACTTGCTATCGTCCACTTGCTTTAGCATTGAAAAGCCTTTTGGATATAAATAATATTGAGGACAAATAATTGCACCCAACTTAAATTTGACACTATTAGTGTTCGAGTTTTAACATAGGATCTCTTGGGATGGGTGCAATTACTATCATGCCCTTCATATCCATGAAAATATAAAAATATCAAACAATGAAAAATCATGAATTCAATTTTGAATTCGTTTGGTTAGTATGTACACGATTTGGTTTGGTTTGGGTTGGATTGGGTTGGATTGGGTTGTAAAAATCTTTTGGTCCAATTCCAAATTTCCAGTTGATTAGATTGATGCCTTGAGCTGTAACGACTCTGTTTTTCTATTAAAATAGAGTCGCTACGATGTGCATGTATGACGGTAAAGTTCAGAATACTTCATTTAAATAGTCTATAAATGATGACATGAATTTAAGTAGTTTGAAAATAAAATATTTAAAATTAAATAACGAAAATTTAAATAAAATAAAAAAATAAGAATAACACGATATCCTGATCTAACCTAAGAGTTAAAAATAAATATAAATGTAGCTACTCTAACACTAGTTCCATGACTTTTATTACTATAGCAACCCAAAATTAAAAAGGAAAAGAAAAGAAAGGAAAAGAAAATGAAAGTTGTCTCACGTCCCTTAAGTAATAAGTGGACTCCATATAAAAGGGAGGTTCTTTGGTTTTTCAAGCCACAACAATTGTTTCATTGTATTCCACTTGAGTGGTTCGAAGCAAACAGCAGAACTATCTTAATATTGACTCTATGATCTTCACGCGTCGCTTGTGTCATCCATATATATAAAGGTGTGTTGCTTTTACCTAAAATGTAAGAGTAGCACGTGACCTAAGTATTTTAAGAAATACTCAGTAAGTGACCCATTATGGGTCATAAAATGCAAACACATGCAACATAGTGAGACCTATCATTTAAAACATATTTCATTCTCTTAAGCGGCTTTCCAATCCAAGCTAAATTGGATATATAGTACTTCTCTACACACGTTCCACATGTGCGAAGGTGACATACTAGGCGGGCACGCACATCTATTGGGTCTGCTGTTGGACTAGCACTTGCTGACGTGCTATTGCCAAACACTTGGAGGGAATATTAGTCGTTATATCATCATGACGAACAGGATGGTCATAACCAGTCTCATAGTGTACGCATCCGTACTCATCATAATGTGAAAGTATATTGATGCACGTAAATACATTTATGAATGAGGTTCTCATACTTTCCATCATAGCATAATGAATTATGCAAGACAACCTCCATTCTTTCATAACATATTAAATTCAGTAATTATGCCTGCATCAATTCATACATAACATAGCTTCCATGACATGACATAAGGAGATTATGCATCACAGATTTCCTTATTTCAAAACATATCATGACATGTCATAGAATATCATAATATAATATAACATATCATAGCATATTATGACGTGTCATAACATAGCTTATTTTTACATAACATGACATTTTGTTTATACCATAGTATTATTTGGCATATCATATAGTGTAACATAATGTAACATCACATATCAAATCATAGCACACATATGACATGTGCAGGGGCCACAGGGCACGTGTCATCATACATAAATTAGATCCAATCAAACCAATTCCTTGATGCTAGTTTAACACTACTCTCTGAATTTTAATGCTACCTAGAAGTCCACAATCACAAATGAGAGTTCTACTGTCTCAATTAATTTTGCATAAAATAATTTAAGTTTGAATCTAAATAATTGAAATTAGTTAAAATTAGTCATACTAACATTAAATGTTTCCGAAGAATTGAAACTGGTATGAAAGAGTTTGAACGTATTAGACCCAAGCTAAATCAGTCGATAAATCGACATGGACCCGTCAGAAAATGTATTCTTCGACTGGCTCCAATCCGCTCAAATGGGATGAAAATGACCAATTGTTGTAACTTAGTATGTTGAGAGACCTCTCTTTTATAATGGAGTCTAAGCCCTCACGTTCTTAACCAAAAGAACAATAAAAGAAAATAAAAGTTTTCCCACTACTAAATGAATGTCTAGGTCTCGATGTATATGAACACACAAAATGCATGAGGTCCCTATAGTTTTCATCTTTAAATCATATTTATGACACAACCTTATACATGGTTTACACATTACTCTAAGTAACATGCACGCATTGGCCTTCATACATTCATCATCATTAACATTAACTAAGGTTGTGTCTTTGAAAACTCATCGTCATAGTGCATCGTGACATTTTAATGCATGCACATCATTTTAATATGAAACATCATTCTATTAAGTCATTCATCATCATACGTCTCACATCATCATCATGTCAACATCATGTACATCATCACATCATCACATCATCATTTAATGTCATCACACATGATATTATCACATCATCCTTTAACGTTATCATGTCATCATCATATCATCATTTAACATCATCACATCAACATTTAACGTCATCACGTCATCATATAAAGTCATCACATCATATAAAATCATCACATCATTGTATAGTATCAACATATCATCATATCATCATATAATATAAATCATAAATGCATGTGCAAGGGCCACTAGGCATGTGTTGTCATACATAAGACAAGTCTTCCGACCGAGTCGATAGTAAGACCACTTACTTGGTTGGCCTTAGCCGATGTTCTATCTAATTCTGAATTGGCTTGCCCTCGTCCCTCGTATTCTTTTCTACTTATACCAAGGTGCTTTACCTATCAAAGAGATTCACCTAATTCCTTCACTAATTTTAATTCCTAACTTAATTTAACTTAAATAAATATGTCAATATTATTTGGTTAGTGCAACTTGATAAAAAAAAAAGTTTTTATCAAAGTTTTGGAGAATAGACTTATTGTGACCTATTCTTAAAGAAAATCCTTCCTTCTTTTAGGTTGAATGGCACTGTGACGTATATGGGTCACGACCTCATATATTTATAGATGTGTATAATGAAGATTACATTGTAAATCATAAATTTGGTAGATTATCTTATTATGTATGATCTATTCTAAGTTTAACACCTTCAACCATGGGAGAATTTCTTCATGCTGTTATAATAATAGTGACTGTGTGAGGCAAACTTTTTTTTACCCTAAATGACAATTTGGAGAGAGTTTTGAGTGGGAGATTGGAGTTTTGCATGACAAGTTGGTTAGGTGAGAAATATTTGGGAAAGGTTAGTGAGAAAAATTTGGAGATAAGTTATTATTAATTTGTTTTTATTAATTAACTTATTTCTTTCTTTCTATCCATCTTTAGTTTTTTTTTTTTTTTTTTTTTTTTTTAATGGTTACAGTTAACCTAGAAGGTATTTACGGGCTTTACTCTAGATTCTAAGAAATTCGGGCCTAGTCTCTACTGCTATCTATATATCTGGGTTGTCTCGATGTTTTGAACATCTTTAATTTGAATCTTACACCCTAAGAGTCTGTATAGGTTTTATAACCTTTTTGTTCTCTCATCGGTGATATGAACCAAGACATCAATCATGCAAGATAAAGTTCAAGGAAAGTGTGAAAAAAAATGTTGTTCAAATTATGATATGAACCAAGAGACATCAATCATACCATATACTTTAATGAAGATGTGAAGAAAATTTTGTTGAAATTATCAAAAGATATTTCAATTCATGTCACGTTGAAGAAGAATGAAGTTTCATGTTATAAATTTTGGGTGAATTACAATTTAGAGTAATTTAAAGTAATTGTATTTCATTAATGTATTTTAAGACTTCTTAGTTACCCTAGGTTACAATTACATAATGGTTAATTATGACCATTAAGTATGAATGTTGCAACTCTTGGAATGCTTTAACAGTTTCATTTTGAGACTATATAGCGTCGTGTATGTTGTATTTGTGAGTAGACTTGGAAAATATAGTAAAAGAAGCATTCGTGCTTTTCTTTAGCCAATGACTAAGTTTCTTTGGAATTCTATGTAGTTTAGGTTGCATGTAGAATCATTTAAGCTTGACATGATCAATCTTGCTTATGGAGTGATTCGAATCTTAATCAAGTGTTCTTGCCTTGAGATATTTGATCAACAAGAATCATTCAAGCTAAACATGATCAATCTTGCTTGTGGAGTGATTCGAATCTCAAACAATGTTCTTACCTTAAGATATTCGATCAACAAGGTAATCCGAATCTTACTCCCCTTGTAGTGATGTTCCCATATCATTTGGTATCAGAGCTTTAGGCTCAAGATCAGATATATGTTTACTTTCTTCTCAATTTGATTTTTATCTTTTTAGTTTTTAATCGACAGTTGAAAATTCAATCTTTACTCTATTTAAAATTTTGAGAGGTGAGAATGAGACCTTCAGTTGTGTAAATGAGTGTAAAAAGAGTGGCCTAAAAATTTCTTGAGTGTATACTCGTGAGAGTGTTGTGAGGTCTTTTGTATTTCCATAACTTATTTTTTATAGCAAAGTTTCACAAATAGATGTTACATTAGGTTACAATTACATAATGGTTAATTATGACCGTCAAGTATAAATGTTACAACTCTTGGAATGCCTTTAATAGTTTCATTTTGAGGTATATAAAGTGACGTATGTTGTATTTGTAAGTAGACTGGGGAAATATAGTAAAAGAAGCATTTGTGCTTTTCTTTAGCCAATGACTAAGTTTCTTTGCAATTCTATGTAGTTTAGGTTGCATGTAGAATCATTCAAGCTCGACATAATCAATCTTGCTTGTGGAGTGATTCGAATCTCAAACAAGTGTTCTTGCATTGAGATATTTGATCAACAAGAATCATTCAAGCTAGACATGATCGATCTTGCTTGTGGGGTGATTTGAATCTCAAACAATGTTCTTACCTTGAGATATTCGATCAACAAGGTAATCCAAATCTTACTCTCCTTGTAGTGATTTCTGAATCTTACACCCTAAGAGCCTGTATAGGTTCTACAACTTTTTGTTCTTTCACCGGTGATATGAACCAAGACATCAATCATGTAAGATAAAGTTCAAGGAAAGTGTGAAAAAAAATGTTGTTCAAATTATCACACAATGTTTCAATTCATGACTCATTAAAAGAACAATCAATCTTCATTTATTGTTAAATGGTTACAAATTTTAAGTGGATGATAATCTAGAGTTATGATATTTCTTTAGGTACTTCTTTAATGTATTTTAGGACTTTTATTTACTTTTAAGATTAAATCTACATCGTGGCTAATTATGGTCATAAAGTATAAAAGTTACAACGGTGGAAATGCCTAAGGGAAGGTGAAAAGTTTTCATGTTGAGGCTATATAAAAGCATATATAGAATTGGAAAATATAATAAAAAGAACCTTTGTGCTTTTCTTTAGCCAATGTCTAACTTTATTTGCCATTCTATTTAGTTTAGATTGGATATTTATAATCTTTCAAGTTTGACATGATTAGTATTGTTTGTGGAGTGATTCCTTATCATTAGGGTTAAGTGTTATTACCTTTCCATTAGCCAAGGGCTAGGTTCTTTGCAATTTTATATAGTTTAGGTTTTATGTTTAGAATCATTCAATCTTGACATAATCGATCTTGCTCATGGAATGATGCGAATCTCAAACATGTTTTTGCCTTAGATATTCGATCAATAAGGTAATCCAAATTTTACTTTCCCTTGAAGTGATTCCTTATCAACTGTCGTTCTAGCTTGAGGCGTTACCTCATAAAGTTATGATGAGAGAGTATGGTGTCTGCTAATTTGAATATTATCCATGGATGGTTAGCTGGCGAACCCTCCTATAGGACCATAAAGTTACCTTAGTTTGGAGGTACGATCCTTATGTGCCGGCCAACTACTGAGTCAAGTCACTCTCAGTAATGAGTTTACAACATAGAGGCCTTATTTAGAAGACCCTTGGTCATTTCCACAAGGTTAAGGCACCTAGTCATATTGACACACTAACCTTAATCAGCCTATGCATAGCTTGATAATATAGGTACTAGAGTGGAAGGGTAGCGAAGACTCTGTTGACACTATTCATACTACTAATAGCCTAGAGAGCTACTTTAGTCATCCTTTGATGGCTTGGAGGTTTATTAGGTTCTTAGGGGAGTTTAAGCGATTTAAAACTTGCATCACATTTCTAGAATGTTTACGACTATGTCCTCAAGCTAATCCATTATCTGGGTGCACACAAGTGTAGTCTTTTGATTGACACTCACGATCTTAGAAATGTATTGACCTAGTCTTCACTTGGTTTTCTTGTGTATACTTTGTTAGGGAGATTATCCTATCGATCACCTAAAATATGATATTTTAAAACATTCGTGAAAGCTTATAAACGAGATGATCCTTTAAATCGCGTAAAGAATTAAAATCATTAACTAAACATCCATGCAAACTCAACGAGCAGATAACATCTATCAATCACCCGGAGCATAGATCACAATAGTCCATCACCAGTTATAACATAGTGGAAAGCATTTAAAAAAAATATTACCTAAATATCTCATCAGAGATACATAGCTTACTCATTCGAATACCCAACTGAAGTTCTAATCATGAATATTCTCATCCTAACTCTGATAAATCAAATGCATCTTTCTGAATCTCATCTTTAGGGGCATATTCAAATTTCTAATAACATATATACCATGTCATATTCAAAACTGTCCTTCGAAAGTTCTAAAGATGCATATTCTAATTAACTAAGACAAGAAATGTTTACATGCTAGTACATCCTAGTGATCCCTACAAATACTACATAACAAAGTTCAAATGGCTACTTATATAGATGATGTGTGTTTTTCTAAGCTAGCTTGTCTTTGTGTGTTAGGAGCTCCAATATTGTTAAAATTTCTTTGATAGGTCCTATTCAAGTCACACCATGGTCAAAATCGATATTGGAGCGAAAAGTAATCTAATGGACCAAAAAGGAGATCACCATGTGTCTTATGCGCTAAGAGAGCTTCCCACTCGAGCAACCATGTGCGAGTATAGGCGTGCCTGGGAAGGAGACGCACACTCCTTGCTCTATACGTGTCACATGTGAATAGGCACTTAAAAAAACGGCTTGAATCAAGCAGGCGACGCAGGTTTGAGGGTGCTAAATCGAGTCACCCCTTGGTTCATGGGTTAGGTTGGAGTGGTTGTAGTTTGAGTCCTCCTCTACAGTTGTGATGCATGTCCTTGTCAGGCACCAACACACGTCTACTCTCTCTTTGCGACACGTGTCCTCCTTTCATCACCTATATAAGATTTTTTTGAGATTCAAATTAGTTTTTTATTATATTCTAATTTGTTTGAATTTTTGTATCTTTTTCTGTATAACTCGAATCAACTTGGTTTCTTCATCAAAGTTCTAGACTTTTAATTCATCTTTTTAACAAAATTATTTTCATACCATTTTATTAACCGTAAAGAGAAATATATCTATTCAAATACGCTCAAAATAAATAAACATACCATTTTGTATGTTTGCCAAAACTTTGATTTCCAGTCCAATTCAACTTTGACTTCCTCCACTTCCTCCACGACTTAGGTAAAATTACCTCAAGAAAAATATATTAAAAATTCATAATCTAATTCTAAGAAAATATTCTAGATCGAAAGAAAAACCATAACCAAAAACTCGAAACCTTTATCCCTCGATCTTCTTTATTTTTGGATGAATTTGGATGATCCAAATATCTAAGTTGAATGTTCTCCACCTATGAACAATTTTTATGAAGGAGCCATAGTTTGAAAATGCCTCCTTGTGGCTGGATCGGAGTACCCATGGCACTTTCCTTTCTAATATCGTTTTCTCTATCCTCCCATCCATGTTTTCTTGAGGGAGTCAAAATGACTATTTTACCCTTCGAGGTTGACTTTAACCAAATTTCCTGATTTTTCACTATTTTATTTTATATTTTTCTTTGAGTTTTTTTGAGATTTTTTGTATGACTTTCTTACTGCAATTTTGATAAGCTTATTATATATTAAAGTTTTTAATGTAACTTTGAACTGATGTGTCTTTAAGGTAACGAGAGCGTACCACTTTTGATATTGTATATTGGAGATTGCTACTACCAACGTGCCTTCTCATCGGTTTTTGATTTTATTGCTTTGTTGAGCTTGAGTATTTCTTCTTTAAGCTTATAAGATTCACTCCTTGTTTCATTTCTAAGTAATTGAACTTCTACGTGAGACTATTGATTTCGACTTAATGTCTTCCTCAAAAATATATTTAAAATTTCATTTCCTTTAAAGTGTAATTCCAAATTCCTTAGATTCGTTCATGGAATTTTCTAATGAAGAACAACGACTCCATAAAACAAATATTGAAAACGATAAAGATTAAATGTTAGGAAAAATATACATATAACCAGGTGGATTCAAATATAGTAAAGGCATGAATTGCTGAAAACACATCTTGAGGACCTTTCAAATAAGAAAAACAACTTATGAAGCACATTTCCAAAAATTGCTACAAGAAGCAACTTCAATCGACTTAACATCTTTGCCCTCCATCATCGAGGAAGAAGATATGAGATCCCACATCGATTGGGGAGGAGAACGAAACACCCTGTATAAGGGTGTGGAAACCTCTCCTTAGTAGATGCGTTTTAAAAATCTTGAGAGGGCTCGAAAGGGAAAGCCATGACAATATCTGTTAGCGGTGGGCTTAGGCCGTTAAAAATGGTATCAGCGCCAGACACCAGGCGACGTATCAGCGAGGAGACTGAGCCCCAAAGGAGGGTGGACACGAGGTGGTGTGCCAGCAACCACGTACGCTGGGCCCCGAAAGGGGTGGATTGGGGGTCCCACATCGATTGGAGAAGGAAAAGAGTGCCAACGAGGATGCTAAGCCTCGAAGGGGGATGGATTGTGAAGTCTAATATCAATTGGGGATGAAAACGAAACATTGTTTATAAGGGTGTGGAAACCTTCCCTTAGCATACACGTTTTAAAAATCTTGAGGGGAAGCACGAAAGAAAAAATCCAAAGAATACAATATCGGCTAGCGGTGGACATGAGCCATTACAGAAATGAATATCACTGACATCATTGATCCATTTTTTGGATTCACAGCCCTGTTGACAATCAAGCATTTAAAACAACATCCACCTAAAATCTTAATGTTATGACAACCTTGACAATCAATCGAAAATGTACTTAAACTATCAAAGGTAGAAGTGTTTATTAGCAATTTATTCTTCTACTACAAAATATTCAAGAAAAGACTCAAAGGGACGAGATAATCCTAAAACTATGTAACAAAAAACGGGATAGTCTTTAAATTATTTCAATATATATATATATATATATATATATATATATATATATATATATATATATATAGATATATATATTAAATTAAAAAAATTGTTTAAAGTTGTACTTAATTTTTTGTCAATTATTCTTGTAAACACATCCACGTGAAGAAATACATTACCACAATAGATTGTCAAAGAATTCAACGTAGAAAAATGATATGAACCTCGTAGAGATATCGGGAGAATATGTTTGTTGAGCCATTTGCCCTTATATCCAAGTGGTAAGACGTACGAAGCATAATAAGTTCGTTGGTAAACTTGAGTGCGCTCGTTAAAGAAGATTTCAAATCAAAATTATGATATATTGAAGAAGACAAAAGTTGTACTAAGAGGTTATCTAACACTCTACCCAATCTCTTCATCAATCCAACCTTCCATAATTCCAACACTCTATGCAACTTCTCCATCATTATGAATTTTGTACTATTTAAATTTTATTTTGTAATTTAGTGAATTATTAGTACTATTTAAATTTTTTTCATTTTTTCGAAGAGATGAATTATGAAGAGGACTTGTCTTGGATAATTCCCATCTTTTAATTTTCGTTTTTCAAATTCTAGTTCAAGTCTAGAGTCTATATAGGACAAAGAGAAATTGTAAAGATGGCATAATGCAACTCAAGCTCTATAAATCTCATTTGTGTGCGAGGTTACACAATCTATCTCCATCATTACAATGCTATATCTTAGAGGAAGTAACCCTTAAGATGCTCAATATGAGCTTTTATTCGGTATACTCATGCACGTTTTGTTAGGGAGATAATATATAACAATCTAAACCCAGCGCTGGCAGATATTATCTGCTTTGACCTGTTATGTATTGTCGTTAGCCTCACGGTTCTTAAAATGCATTTGTTAGTAAGAGATTTCCCCAACCTTATAAGAAATTATTTGTTCCCCTATCTAATTGATATGGAATCTCTCAATCAACCCCCCTTGGGATCTTAATGTCCTACCTAACACAAGGCCCGATGCTTGGCTCTGATACTATTTGTAACGACTTGATTTTCGAGGGTTTGAAACTCGAATTGAGACTAACCAATCTCTTGTTTCTAGGATGTTCAGGCTTAGCTCCTCAGGCTAAACCAATCTCTTTGTGCACATAGGTCTAAACCTATGATCGCTTAGGATCCTGGGGTGCAAGGTTTACTGGAAACGTACTTACTTGGGTCAACATGTAAACGACACTAGTTGTAGCGCCCTTTACTTGGGAGATATTCCTATTGATGAACTAATCACGTAATCTATAATTCAAACTTCGCCTTAGTCATATCTGGGAACTGCGGAGGTCTATTAGATTCTTAAGGCGGCTAGGTGGCTTAATGCAGACTTCCGATTCTTAGCTGCTCTATTCTAACTCCTCGAATCTTTCTTAGTCTAGAAGCACTAGGGTCTAGACCTCTAATAGTCACTTATGATCCTAAGGTGCTCAGTCTACTAGAGGCGTATTGACCTACGTCATCCTCTAACCAATCTAGCTCTAACACCTTAGCTCTGTACAAATAAACACGCTTCATAGGGAAAACACATAATGAAACACTTGGAGCTAACATATATTGTATCATGCACACATACAAGGAATCAAGCTCAACGGGGTGATAACATTCATCAATCAGTTGGAGCACATATCACAAAAGGAAGAGGTTTCCACACCCTTATAAGTAAGGCTTGTAGCACTTTAGCCCTAACGATAAATTAAAAAAAAAAAATTCTTTTAAAGTCAAATTCTCGAGATTTTATTAAGGGTTTTAGAGGCCAAATTTCAAGAGGTAGTAGAAGAGAAAAATGTTAGAAAAATCTAAGAAAATCAATAAAAATATAAAGAAAAATAGTAAAAACTTAATGAAATTCAGTCAAAGTCAACCTCAAGAGGTAAATTAATCAATTTGACCCACCATCCTAATCCGAGGTTTGGATTAGCCCTAAAAAATTCTAATGATGAAGAAAAGGAAAGAAAGAAGGAAAAGAGAGAGAAAAAAGAAGATGAAAGGTTTGGGTTACTGGGAGAGAGTACAGACATACTGTCGAAATCCGATCCAAACTGCGGTTTGAGTCCGAATTTCACCCGAGTTCATTCACAAAGACTTGCTTAGTCGGTTGAGGGCAACCACTTGAGGCTTTTAAATCACTCAATTATGTCAAGAATCAAGGAAGAACGGAAGGTAAGTATTTTGAGTTCTTGATTTCATTTTTCCTCTAATTCCAAAGTTTTTATTGGAATTAAGAACTCAATTTTTAGTATCTTAATATATGAGGGATTTTACATGAGTTTTCTGGAGGAAATTGAAGTTGATTCTGACTCGAAGGCGGTGTTCCAATGAACGTCAAGTATCTACAAGATTGTAAGTTTAACAGTTTTGAATCGACTTTGGACTTTATTATTTCTTGCTGAGATTGACTATAAATTATGAGAAAAACAATCGTAAGTAGGTGGACTAAAGGTCTACAATTTCATGAAGGAATTGTTTTGATTCAATTTTTTTATGGGAAGGTATGGAAATGTTGAGAAATTAAAAAAATTCATCAAAAACTGAAAATCATATAAACACGGAGGGTGAAGACGACGAACATGAGAAGACACGTGTCACATGGAGGGGAGATGAACGCAGTTGGAAGCGGTGGTGACACACATCGATGAATGAAAGGTGAAATGCATCTGCAATCAGAAGTGAACACGCATCATGCTGACCCACTGTCAATATGCATCTTTCATTAGAACTCCCTATTGACGACCATTCTACGGTACTCATAAGTGTTAGTTGATGCCCCTCTATGGTACATAACAAACTTCCTACCAATTTTCATTTCAAGCTTGTTCAATAATACAAGTAGGTTTTCCATTAAGCACAACTAAAACTTTCTCGTTAGTCTCCTTTAAAACGTCAAAAATCCTAGATAGTGACTTCACATCTTTCTAGAGTAGGTGGGCTCTCACCAGTCAAGTAATTCATCTACAATGGCATAGATCTTAGGTGGGTGACTTCACAATCTTGAAGGTTGGCTCTCTCAAGTCAAGGCAAATTTAGGAATATTGTTGTACCCTCGTCATCCACATGTTATACTAGTCTACCCATACTACCCGAACAAGCCTAGCATGGCTCATGGATCGAAGTATAGTAACTACATGGCTAAGGCTCACTATCATGCACAGACATCATTTAGAGTACATCGTAATTCAATAACATACAAGTAGGTCTACATCAATCACATACAAGTAGGCCTACATGCTTTCTAAAAATCAACATCAAATGTTTCTACTCATTATCAAGTATACAAATCACGGTAAAACATATTTATGATAATTAGAGTCATTAATTCATACAAATCACTCAAGAAGTGCAAAAGCTCATAAATAATCTATCCATACTAAACCATTCAAAATTTCATTCTACTTAGTTTAGTTCATCAATTTCTAGATAATATCTGCCATAATCCACAAATAGTTGATCCCAACAAGTATTTCTCAAAACCAAAGTTAGAATGGTTACATACACTACTTGGGGTGTTCGGTACTCAATTATCCAACTTCTTGAAGTTCAAACTCTTTCAAACTTCACAATTAAGTCCTAAATTGAGCCTAAAGCAAAAATCCATCAAAACTATATAAAACTCAGGCTTAAAATGATCAAACTAGTCAAAAATATCAAAACTATTTCGGTTAAACTAGAGAGACTCGATTCAACTGAATCAAATACTATCATCAACTCTATCCTATTTATATACTATTTTTAATATTCATAACTAAGAATAAAAGCATTACATAAATTGAATACTGAATCCAATAAAATGCATAAACTAGGAAACAAATATTCATATCTGATATACTATTTTTAAATACATTATTTATAATAGAAATAAATCCATTGAATTTTCGCCTTTCTTTCGATTAAATTGATAGCAGGAGAGCCTTACCTTTATATACAAAGGTTCCCGCCCTTTATTAAATCAAACTAATGCTAGCTACCCTCACCTCAACCAATGGAAATGCTGCAAATAATTCGATTAGTGCCAATCACACTTTTCTTTAGTTAAATCTTCTAATATGATATTGTGACTTCCCTCTATACCGTCTTAGACTTTAAATTTTAGGTGAAATACCATACTTTACGATACGATGACTGAAAAATCAGCGTTTTATATAGATGTTCAATCTTACAAGTAATTTTCTGTCCAGAACCAAGCGCCTAATTTCACTTTTTGCCTCTCATATAGCCATCAAATGTGACTTTCCTTCTAAATTGAATGAGAACGTCAAGCCTTTACTTGAGATTCTCTTAGTAAAGTCCACTCATTTTAATGACATACCTTTTGCATGAAGGGTCAGCATGAAAATGGGAACAATGGCATAAGTTATTAGGTGTAAGCGCTTTCCATAGGTAGAATCTTCAAATTCTTTCTATTTGACCCGAAACCGATCAATTTAGTCATGAAAAGGTTGAAGAGAGCTCTAACATTTCTTGGAGGACCGAACCCACGTATGTGGCAAAATATGGAGATGAGCTAGGGGAGAGGGTAATAGCAGATCTATATACTTTATAAATGCTTAATTGCAGAAATACGAAAAAGATAAGCAAGAAAATGATGGATACCTAGAATGAAAAAATCAAATGTATCCTGACCTCTTACGAGAACTATACTTGTTATATATGCAATGATTCTAATCCTTCTTGGGAAGCTCATGTGAAAAAATGGGATAAGTTCTAGCGCTGTTTTTATGTCAGCTGGGTTTACCCTTTTTAAAAAGTATGTATGTTCACACTAGTCTCCGTTGATCACATATCAGCAGGGGAAGCAACATAGGTGGCAGAAACATAGTAGGGTTTAGATTCCAATTCAAAGAGCATTCGTTGACCTCTCCTTATGGGTCGAGAGTTGTCAGCCCTAGAGGTACCAAACTAATAACGATAGTCCAACCTGATACGGATCCCTACCTCCCACAACCGACCCATCATTTCTCAAGTTGATTCTTTAGGTGAGCACAGGTGGAGACACAATCAAAGGAAAGTCCTGTTATCACTTAATAATCTCGGAATCCCTCTCGATCGCATAATAGAAGGGGCAGAGGTACGGTAAACTCAGCCAAAATATAACACCCGAAGGGCCCGATACGTAGAATCCTATCTTATCCCTCTTCTCCTCTCCTCTTGCTACTTACTCCTCACTCCCTCTACTTCACACCACAACCATCTCCTTTTTATAGGTTCTACAGACTGATGTCTGTTGCTTCATCTGGGAGAAAAAAACCATTGATATACGGCCATTAGAAGGAAGAATCTCGATAAAAATCTTCCTCATGTATTGTCTGTCACAAAACTATGAACAGGAGCTAGCAATTTGAACCGTATTGAAAAGGTTCCTAAAACACAACATGGAAAAGTCACAATATTTAGAAACGTTATCCAAGAATGAAAAATAGGCAAAATGACTGAATGAATACGAGTTGTGGCTAATACCCGATCATGAACTTGTCTAAGTCAAACTCAGATTGTTGCGGGAGAAGGAAAAAGAAGAAATGAATGATTCATAGATTATTCAAGAAATTAGACTATGATTTAAATACTGAAATCTTATTCTTT
The DNA here is from genome assembly GCA_018691285.1 of Cucurbita argyrosperma subsp. sororia. NCBI lineage: Eukaryota > Viridiplantae > Streptophyta > Magnoliopsida > Cucurbitales > Cucurbitaceae > Cucurbita > Cucurbita argyrosperma. The sequence goes on from CM031883.1 coordinate 2,051,669, forward strand.
TTCATTCTTTGCGGCTTTACCAAGTGAAAATGGGCCTCTAGTACCTAGAAACCCTCGTTTTTCAAATGTTACAGAAGATGTTAAATATTTATTTCATAAGCTCATGTCGGGGTAAAAGAGGCCCTCATTGGAGCAAACAAAAAACCAATCTTGAGATCTTCCAATTTGAAACATTAAACCTGTTTGACCTTTTATCCCATCTTGATAGTAAGGGCTAACCCTCTCAGAGCATGTCCAAAGAGGGATATTGACACATCTTCACTAGTTGCCTTTCAAAAGTTCCTTTAGGTCTTAATAAGAACACTCATTCCTCGAATTTGAATGTATTTTGTAACCTTATACTAGGAAAGCTAGAGTTGGATATCATGGCCCGTAGAGATAGGACTCGAAAGATTGTCCTATGTCAATATGAATATAAAAAATGGACTTGAAATAATCCTCCTTTTTCTAACATTTTGGCTAAAAAATGGATCAACGAAGGAACTAAACTAGCTTATTTGCTGTGTAGCCTTAGAACGAGTTATTGATATATATGAACGGCAAGAAGCTAGTAGATTGAAAAGGGACATGAATCCAATAGACAAGAAAGAACTGAAGTCCCATTGTCTTATTAATTTTATTAGATGCCCCCAAAATTCATTACATAATGGTTCCTGTTTTCTACCCTTAGTTAAAATGTATCTCTCTAAGTTATACTTGACGTATCACATCTATCACCCCTACCTGAACTCTTTCTTCTTTATTAGTGAACTGGGAAATAGTGCATAGATACTATGAAATGCTGTAGGGATGAGACGAGGTGACATACTACGATCATGTACAGAAGTATTGTCCTACGACTTTGGAACCTCCCACTCCCATTAATGTGTACAAGAATCAAATATTTTGACCATTCCTGAGATGGGGAATTCATTCAATTTTCAAGGAGAAGAAGGATTTACTTGAATGAATGAGAAGAATGAAGTAGTATTTTATTGCCTCTTTATTCAAACCTAAGGTAAAAGAATAATGAAGGATGTTCAAGAAGAAGAAAGATTAATGAGACTTTGTTGAGGATCGTTGGGAGGGAGTCTTACATTGGCTAATTTAAGGAATGATTATGACATAAGTAATGAATACATCTCCATTGGTATTAGGCATTTTGGGGAAGCTCATAGTAAAGTCATGAGAGCTTATGCTCAAAGTAGATAATATCATACCATTGTGGAGGGTTGTGATTCCTAACTAGTATCAAAGATAGACGAAATTCACCATGATCTGTGAAGATGAAATGTTCAAAGATTAGAATTGAGGAGAAATTCACCACGATCTGTGAAGATGGAACATTCAAAGATTAGAATTCAAGTATTCTCACTTGAGAACTTTTGGCGGGATTGCATATGTTTGTGTTGATCCAGAGAAGAGTGACAAGTTTGACGCTGAGCCTATGAGGAGTCTATGAAGTGCTACCTCATAGGCTATGATTTTGACATATTCGGGTACAAGTTTTGGGATGTCAAGAACAAGAGAATCCTGGAGCATTGTGACGTGACTTATGATGAAAATTTCATGCACAAGGACAAATAGAAATGTTTTATTACAACAAAGCAAGTAGGAGTTGAGGTTGAGTCGCAAAAAAAATCACTTAGTGATGTTGTAGCAGATACTCAAGAAACTTCTAAGATTGTTGCTAATGAACCAAAGATGGAGCAAGTGAAACCTGAGCCAGTGTTGAAAAGATCATCAAGAGCTATCAGAGTACGAGATAGGTATGTACCTTCATTACAGTATCTGTTGTTGACTGATGAAGGGGAACTAGAACCCTTTGATGAGACCCTACCGTTGAGGATACAACCAAGTGAGAGTAAGCCATGGATAATGGGATGTCTAGGTTTGAAAAATGCATTGCTCTTTCATCTACTGAGGCTGGGTACGTGGCAATAGCTGAAGCTCGAAAGGAGATGATATGGATGACAAACTATCTAGAATAATTGGGAAAGAAACAACATGAGAATATCCTTTATACAAATAAAAAGAGTGTCGTTTAGTTGATGAGGAATCCAGTCTATCAATTAAAGACCGATACCATTTCACTCGCAGGTTAGTGAAAGATGGTGATAAGTTTGGAGAAGATAGAGGGTGCAAAGAATCTAGGAAACATGTTGACAAAATCTGTTGACGTTGAAACATTTAGGTGAGCCCCATTTATAGTAAAAAATCGATAAAAATGCTGATAGACATATATTTAGTAGATACTTATATATATACAGTAGATGGTTACATTTGTTAAAGCTATATATAAGTAAATTGAAACTATATATATACCCTTTAGCCAGTGCTTTGAACATGTACTTTTCTCATTCTCCGTATTCTGTCGTGGTGTACATACCCGAAGTCATCAATACAAAACCTAGCTAATATTCCTTCTTGCTTTTTTTTTTCTCTCTTGTTCTTTGTGTTCATCTTGATCGAGTGTGTGTTGCTGTGCGATTCTAACAGACTTAACTCCCGAATTGAATAAGATAAAAGCTCTTGAACCTATTTAAACTAATAAATGACTATCCATATTATTTTATACTATTTTTAAACACATTATTTATATATAAACTAACTAACAAATAACCCTCATGAGGTTTGTCTTAGTTTTAAGAATATTATTTATGATAAGATTTAGACATACATTTAGTTTATTTTGAAGTAATAGCATATTATCTTCCATGTTCATTAATTATGCACAGTAAAACGTATTGTTTGCATTTTACGCATCCTTAAATATATTTTGAAAACGGGGAATTTTTGTCGTTGTGTTGGTTGGAAAGCAAATGTGAAAGGTTTTTTTGAATTTTGTTTTTGGATTTTTTTTTTCATCATCATTCTTCTCATCGAACTTTGTGAAAAGCAGATGATTTTTAATATTGAGTTTTATCAAAAGTTGCCCAAAATATGTTGACCGTTAAGTGTCTACTATAGCTTCAAAATCAACATTTAGTGTAACAACCCTAAATTTCTACTTACCTAAAGTCGCTATCGTTATCATTACGTAATTATTTTGTACGGAAACAAGCGTCTAAACTTTATCATAAAACATAAAGCTCATCTTAAAACACTGTCATGGATTTACAAATTCGAAAACAACTTTAAAATGACACAATGAAATACTATATGAAATAAATAAGCGTTAAAATTTAAAACACACTATTCTAACCTATGTCTAAGTAAATAAGTACAACTACCCTATGCATGTGTCATGGTCTCGAATTGCAATGTGGTTATCAGTGGTACAGGGATGGTTTGCCTTTACATTAAATAGAAGTAGCACGTGGCTTGAGTATTTTAAGAAATACTTAGTAAATAACCCCACTATTGGGTTTAGATAGTGGGGTCAAATGCAAACACAAAAAAGCATGAGAGAGACCTATTATATAACTCTATATTCCTTACCTGACTATCATAAACAGGCTAATTGGATGTGTATTTACTATTCTACACACGATCCGCACATGAGAGTATGGACCCACTAGTCGGTTCGCACACCTCCTGGGCCCCTTTCTTGTCGGGCGAACATTCTCTGGTAGTTGTTGATGTCTTACACCCATTTAAGAATAACGACTGTCGCTGCATTATAATAAATATAATGATCATTTTCAGGTCTCGTAGTATACACATCTGTACCATTGTAAATGAAGAAGAGGTACCCCCGATGTATGAACACATAATGATGCATGAGGTCCCAAAATTCTTCATTTTTCATTATCATCTATGACAACCCCTCTAGCATTTTTCTTCATATCATTACATAACTTTTCATGTAATTTCAGGGTAGAGTATCATGTCGAAACATCTTATTGCATGTCATTCATATCATACATTTCATCATATCACGTGTATCATATCATAAGCATATCGTGTAGCACCTAATGAAAGAAAGAAAAAGAAACTAAATCAACTAAATATATATACATTACTCAAAATCAGCCAAGGGGCATGATGATCATTTCGCCCTAAAGTTACTTTACGGGTTCATGAGAGATCATGGCAGAATATACCTTCAACAAGGAAAAAACGAAGAGAGAGAAAGTTTGGGAGTGAGAGCAAGAAACGGCTGCCAGAAAACTCACTGGACCACCATGAAAGTCTTCTCCAGCCATGATCCGGGTACGAAGACTTTTTCTTGGAAGGAAGAAGAAGATTTGAGTGACCGGAGCTTCATTTTCCATCAAGAATCTAGAAGATCGAAAGGTAACCTTTCGCGATTTTTCCAGTTTATTTCAATGATTATTGATTGATTCGTGTTTATTTGTGAACTTTTACTATCTTTTATCAAAAATTATATTAAATAATTATGAATGGTGTATAAATAAAAAAAAAAATTTAATTATTTTTTTTAACCATGGGACAACCCAATCCTATCCATGTACATCCCCAGCCACAAACTTCAAATTCTCCTATTCCTAAAATATATATATATATATATATGATCAGCAATAAGTTAAAATTTTAATTCTTCTATTCCTATTTATAAAAAAAAAATCATGATAAGTAATAAGCTGAAAATTTCAATGTAGTTAGTACACAGTACTTGTTCATTGAATTTTCTCATTCTTTTTCTTTTCGACAAGATGGAACAATTTCACAATCTTGCCTGGATCCTGCCGTTGAAAGTGTAATAACCCAATTCCAATTTACCATTAATACTCAACTCTTGTCTCTTTATTCCCATCTTGTGTCTAATCTTACTATTTAGACCTCAAAAATCTCTCTTTCAACATTTTTTAGGCGGTGATCTAGCGAGGATGTTGAGCCCTAAAGGAGGTAGACATAGGCGGTGTGCCAGCAAGATTGCTGGGCCCCGTGGAGGGTGGATTGTGAGATTCCATATTCATTGGAGAAAGGAAAGAGTTTCAACTAAAACATTGGGTCCAAAAGAGAGTGGATTGTGAGATATTACATCGGTTGGAGATAATAGTGTGTAACTTCTCACTAGCAGATACGTTTTAAAAACTTTGAGGGGAAGTCCGAAAGGAAAAACCCAAAGAGGACAATATCTCGTAGTGGTGGGTTTCAACTGCTACAAGCATATTCGAACACAGACGTACACCATTTTCATTTAATAAGTTTAGTAATAACTAATTTAATTCAAATTCTTCAATCGTTAAATTTGAAAATTTTAAAAGAGTGAAATCTAAATAAAAGATTATTTAAAAGATTATCAAGGATTGGGCATACATATTTAACATTTTTTCTATATTTGAGGATTGGTTTAAAGTCAATTTAAACAAACCCTTATGGAAATTCAACACTTAAAATTTCGAACTTATACTTTAGTATCTAAATTTCACTTTGAAACATCCTTATTAATAATCAAATGTATGGTTCTCCTCAATATACAATTGTTTTCTTTTTTTATCGACAATTTTTAAAAATTAATTAAATTAATTAGGTTAGATGAAGTAGCCATCGTAAAAATAAAAGTGTATGAGATTGCAATGTGACCTCCAACGTATATTCCATGGTAGTAATGGAGCATAAGGTAGAAAAAAAGTTAAGAGACGGTTTGTGTCAAGGAAAGATTGTAACATTTTAGATGCTCTTAATTCATCGGGTTGAATGTGTAATTTAAATCCAAATTATTAAACGACGTTTAAGGTAACTGGACGTTGAATCTTTAAAACGAGTTTGTACTGAAAATTGAATAGTATTCGTGTCAGAAGATGAATAAGGTTCTTAGAAGAATTTGGCAGGAGCGCACCTATGTTTCCCCCAACCTATACAAAGGGATGGTAATAAATAGAGATCTCCATTAGTTGTCTTCTCTTCCTATCACTGAACTTTGTCCGAAAGATCTGATCTCATCGGATCTCACCAAGGCAGATGAAGGGGAAGGAAGAGATGGGTGATCTAGGAACAGGAATGGGAGAGGACTCGTAGCCTCTTCCCCACCCCCCTCTTCCTCACGTCTATTTGTTCTCCCACCTTCGAAGAGATACATTCCAGAATATTGTAAAGCAATGAACTTTTTTTTGTCTCAGCTTGCCTGAAGACTTGTGTGTATATTTTGGAATAGGGATGTTTGCCTTTTATTACACGTAGGCCCGTGATATGGACTAATAGATGTTCATACTCTTACCCAAAAGTTAGATATCTATATCATAGTTGATCAATCCTCTACGGTTTCTCACTTTTGAGGGATGTATTGGTCACTTTTGTTTGATATGTTCATTGAATATGAGTACTAACTACAACCCCACTAAACTGGAAGACCTATGAGGCGTAGTAAGTGCTTTAAATAGTGATGTTTATACACTTACTTTAGAGTATTGTCTCAAGGAAAGATCTAATCGTTCCTTAAATTTTCTTCCTTTTTTCAATCCTACAATAAATTTTGGACAACGCATTCATATCATTAACTCTGTGTAGAGAATATCCACGATATGATGTTTTCTTTTTCATATTTCTCCTTTTTTTTTATCTTTTAATTTAGTTTTCTCTTACGTTCAAAGTCTAAAGTCTCGATATCGATCATTAAAGCTTCAAGAAGTTTTTGTTGAAACAATAATTGTTATTGATTAATAATTTGTAAATGAAGTGTACATGAATGAAACGAGACCACATTTAAATAATAGAATAACTAAGAAAGACTTAAAATAATTGAAAGTCATTATCTATATCGAATGTCTAATATTTATTTAGTTTTGTGCATCCTAAAACCATTGTTTATCATTTTCTATTTTTTATAGGAGAATAATTGATCTTTTTCTTCTCAATTGTTAGACATTGTTTTCATTTAATCTTGGAATTTTAATCCTCAGTTGATATAAAGATGGCTTATTTGATTTTTGGTCACGATTATTGGACGGGTGAACTTAAGGTTGAGGAAAATTTTTGGGGTTTATCGAATGAAAATGCAACACTCAACCATGGCGGGAGACAATCGAGGCATAGTGAGCAGCATAGGAGACAACAAACGTCAGTACCTTCATGCTGCACTGGAGTAATCCAATATGTGGTTTTGCACGTTCCACCAAGATGTTGAGGTCCAAAATTTGAAGTGAAATCTGTGTTTTGCCTGTTCCTAGTCATCATGGGAAAGAATGCACCTTCAACCAAGTATTCTACCCTTCTCGAATGTGAACCAACCACCCCACTCTCATAATAGAAGAAAGGAAAATGCTCGAACAGTTGAGCGGCCGCCGGCCAACAACTTCCATACGTAAAGATAGATTCATTCTTCGTACCTTGTCCAACTTCACAAGCCTTCGCAGGTTAGTCAGAAGTGAGTCTTGTGTGGAGACGCAGACTGTCTAGTCAGGCACACCATGAAGTTGACTACAACAGATCAAGAGGTTACAATTCCTATTTTCCTCTTTCAATTTTCGAGAGTGAATATAGGAAGTTCGGACAGTGGATCAAGTATGAAGATTCAACCAAAGACTTTGAGATCAATCTTACAATCAATTTCCTCCTCAAATTACATAACATCTATAGGTTCTTTCGATTCCTTTTTATTTCCTCCTTTCCTAATTAAGTATTTGTAAGCCACTTAAACATGGATAAATGAAGAAGAAAATTATAAAATAAAATTAAAAAGAAAAAGAAAAAAAATGAATGTACACGTGTTGACGTAAGAATAATTGGCCACGTGTATAGGCCACATATTGATGTAAGAATAATTGATCAAAAATCAAAATGAAGGTACACGTGCCAATGAAAACGAAAGAAAAAAAAGAAACCAGAAGCATTGCGTGATGCTGAACACACTTGGGAGTTGTAGGAGCTAATCCACGAATGACACTTGTCAAGCAGCATGGACGCTAGGTGTGTGGGTTACTCTTGCCCGAGTTCCAACTCCTGATTTGACTCTCAATTTCAATATTGTACTTTTGTAACTTGAATTAGGTTCTAAGTTCCAAAATATTTAGAAATTTGGAACTCCCAACGAGTACAATGCGAGCTTGGGAAAGACATGCCACACCTAAGTAAATAGCCTTTCGACTGTCTTTGAACAATTATGGTAGGAATCACTAGGATATTTTAGTATGCGAGCATAGTTTACCTTAGGTGGTTAGATTAGGCACGATTAGAAATTTAGAATGGCAGTTTAGATGAGAATGTTATGTATAATGTCAACAAACAGCGGAATCAAGATATAAGAATTTAAAACAATTCAATGTCCTAATCTAACCTAGACTATTTAATCAAATGCAAATGTGACTATTCTGACTTCACTTCTAGGACTTCCATAGTGATGCTGTCATGTACATAGGTGCATTACCGTTATCGGAAAAAGAAGTAGCATGTGGCTTGAGTATTTAAAAATACTGAGTAGCCTTGTTGTTGGGGTGAGGAAATGTAATCACATGCAATTATTGTGGGACCTATCTTTACATAAAACATCATGGCCTTGGGCTCTACTTTCTAGTCTGAACAGGGTTGGATGTGTAGTACTTCTCTATACATGGACCCATCAAACAGACTCGTATAAATACCCTCTAGCCTTAACTGCGGGCTTGCATACACTCACGATGTCGGAAGCCATGGAGGGTAAGGAGCGCACATAATATCATGGTGTCATAATATTGTAGTGTACACATCCGTAGTAATCATAAGGGGGAAGTATCTCTATTTACGTGATATACAAAATGCATGAGGTCTCATAGTTTCAAATCATTGTATGTACTTATGATGTAAACCATATCTCCATTTCTTTTCGTGACGTAGTGTTCTTAAGCCGAAGTCGTTATGCTCCCTTGATACTAGCTTAAAAGTGCTCCTTAAAATCTAATTCTACCTAAGGAGTCTCACAATCATAATTTAGAATTATACAAGAAAAATTGGCTCATCTAATTGTATAAAATAGTTTAAACTTAACTCAAAATAATTTAAATTAGCTAAACAATAAGTCATATTGACGTCATAAACATCTCCTAAAGAGTAAAAAATGGTAGAAAATAGTCCAAAAATATCAAATTCGAGCCAGATCAACCGAGAGGCCGAGCTAAAGGTGTTAGAATATGGATTCTTAGAGTGGCTCCAAATCGTGAAAGTGGGATGAAATGGAACAGTTGGTGTCATTCAGTAAGCCAAGGGACCTCTCTTTTATCTTAGAGTCCAACTTCCTCTTTATCAATCTGATCGATGTGGAACAATTGTTCTTTTTTAATTTTCAATTGTTACAGAAATGTCCTCAAGACGAGGCTTTTAAGATGCATGTTGTTTGAAATATTCGTTGTGCTAAATAGAAGGATGAGATATTTCGATCTATGCTCCGGATGATTGATGGACTTTATCTCCTTGTTGAGCTTGCATGTAAATTTTCTTTTGAATGTGCTTTGAGCTCCCAATGATTAATGGACAATAACTCCTTGTCGAGCATGCATGTATACTTGAAGTTTGAGTTCTTTATTCGAGGTGATTAATGACATTGTCTCCCTATTAAAGCATGCATGGTTGTACTTGAGAGTCTGACGCTAGAGCTAGGGTGGTTTCATGTTGACCTCCGTCAGAATGATTTCAGTAGACCGAGCACCTTACGAACGTGAGCAGAGATTATGGTCAAGACCATAGTGCTTCCATAACAAAATTAGCACCAAGGAGCTAGTCCATGGAAATGTGAGTTCTAGCTTTAGACCGTTTAGATACCCTAAGAACCTATTAAATCTCCACGACATCTAAGGATGACTAAGAAACCTTATCAAGCTTACCAATAGTGTGACCGATATCACTAGTGCCAAGATCATTTCCTATTTTCTACGATACCTCATCAGCATTATTTCGCGATCAAGGTTATACAAGGTAGAACCCTTGCCAAGCTGTAGGTATTGAGGAACTCGTACCATCAAGCTTAACCCAAATCTTTTACATAGGATAGTGTGATAGAGGCTACTTGAGCTACTATCAAGTGTAGAAACGGGTTAAAGACTGAGCCCGCAATTCTATGAATCAATCTTGAGTTAGTACAAGAGATTACATGGGTAGTTTAGCTCATGATGAGTGCCACTATCGTGTGTGAAAATGGTCTCCAACCTTTTGAATAGGGTTGCATCGTCGTAAATCTATCTGGGATGGACGAGATATCACATAGCTAAAATTAGTAGCTAGTCAGCACACGGGGTCAGTCATCCAAATTTAGTGTGACTTTATGGTCTTACTTTAAGGGTTATCAACTAACCATATGCAAATGATGTTTAGATGAGATGACATCATATTGTCCAATCAGATATGATAAGGCAACCCCTTAACCTAGGATACCAGTCATTCACTATTGTGGTAATGCAAGTTGACTAAGTCTAACATAATAGAAAAGTTAATTTACCTCAAAGATTAGATACATTGTTCCATAAATTTACAGTGTGAGAACCTTATGAACAAATTTAAGACCTCGACAGAGCTTCTGAGAAGCAAGAGAAACATTCGAAATTTCGAGGCCTTTCCAAAAACTCAAATAGCTTTAGAACTTAGGCATAAACTTTCAAAAAAAAAATTATTGTTGGAAATAAATTGATGTAAATGTCTTTATCGTTTTAACGTTTTAGCGCTACATTGAATAATTTATTGTTGTATTGATGATTACCTATTTTTTTAAAATAATAAGACAAGTGATATCATATAGAATTATGTATGCTAGTTGTCACAATCTTACTATGAAGAGAGTAAGTTGTGTCCTTCACGTTACAACAGACAAACCTCAAGTGACACCCATCAGGTTATGTGAGGGCCTAAATGAGTGTCATGATGCGACCGAGAAGTAAGATGTATCATCTAACACACCACAGAGTGGACATTGAAGAGAATACGAGGCATAAGCAAGATAAGGGCAATGAATAGGCAATGAGTAGACAAGAGTGTCAAACATAGGCTTGTTGAAGGGTCGGGTAGGGCCCAAGCTTTTAACCTCGAAAGTCAAGGTTCTGAAGGAAATTTAGGCATGCGGTTCTGAAGCCAAGTCCGTCCAGCATATGAAATATGAAAGCTTGCTAAATTTTGTGTCAATCGGACACTGTACGGATGCTCCACAACACCATATGTTTGTGCGCCAAATTCATGTCTACGCCTGCAAGTTTAGAAATGCCTCAAAATGTACCTTAGGGAGAGGCATGGTGTCAGCTCTCTATCACCTTTGGGTCGTGTGGCCTAAGCGAGCTATCTTATGGCACATGTGTATGTCACAATTAGGGTGAGCATTCTGAGATGAGTGTCTTGGGCGACTTCCTTTGAAATAAGTTTTTCAAGAATAGTACCGGGCGGCACGGGTGTGTAGATATTACACCCCAGCCCATGTGTCAGAGGTTTGATTATGCACCGACTATCTGGTACAAAGTCCGTAAATGACATGACATGGGCATGGGTGAGCCAATGCCTCGATAGAACCCAGATGATTGGATGTTCGAAATTTTCTAATGTTATGAACGACACATGAGCCCGTTCTCAATGACATGATTGAGTGAGTTACGATGGTTGACGACACCCCGTCACTTAGGATGATGTCTAGACATATGGCGCATGTTAATTTTGACCCAAGATGATGTTGGATGCAACGTTGCACACGAGAGACCTTGTATCCTAGTAATAGTAAGGTTGAGCCAAATGACTTAGCCTGGTGTAAAGGAAAGTTGGTTGTGTCGCAGATGATTGAACATGCACGCGCAAGAGAAGTGTGTGGTTGAACAAGTTTGGATTTCTCACAAATGATGTTCAATTGGCGAAGACAAATCTCTCCAAAAGTTTGATGAAGCTACAAAGCCAGACAAAAAATATATATGGAGGTTGGGTTCCCCTCAAAGCTAGTCGTAAACATATCAAAATCATGACATCGCACGGTTTGAAAAAGTACAACCGTGACACTAGTATGTTATGTGAATGTTGTTATTGCAAGAAATATTTATGTTGATGAAGTGATGTTTTGCAACCTCATACATGTATATTCTCATAAAAGTCACTAATTATTAAACATGTTTCATTCTTTCAACATTTTACTTCATGAAACTGAGTTTTCCCTAGTGAGACATTAAAGTGCATATCCACATGAAAAGTAAAAGAAAAGAAGTTGAACTTTTATGTTATTTAAATTTATTGATCTGACCGTTAGACGAACACGACTCTCCACAATGGTATGATATTTTCCACTTCGAGCATAAGCTCTCATCGTTTTACTTAGAGCTTTTCCAAAGTGCCTCGCACCAGAGAGAGTATTCCATGATTATAAACTCATGATCATTCTTTAGCATACATATGAGTATTTCGGTCTAGTCATACATATTTGATAACTCGATATTATTAAAATATATATATATATATATATATATATATATCAAAACCAAATAATTCTTATGGCAAAGATCTAAATTGTGGTGGGGAAAAAAAGAAAAAAAAAACCAAACATGTTCGAAAATGGAGGTAATTGTGACTTAAAACATGTTTATTATAGGGCTGCGCACATTCAATTATGTCAGAAAAGCAAATAAATAGATTTGGAAGACAAGCCAAAAAGGTTGTTGGGTCTACAATTAATTATTTCATCTCTTTCTTTGTACAAATCCCTTTTTGTGATATAAACTACTATCTTCAAATTTTCTTTTTCAAGAATACATCACTCTACTGCCCTTCTCTGCATTTTTCTTAATTTCATTCACCACCCCAATGCATAAACTACATTGAAACCCTATTTTAATATTTATTTCATTTTTTTAAAGATAAAAATAACTATTTATTTAAATTTAATATGAACACGATCGAAATGTGTCGAAACAAATCACTGAAATAGAAATAACAACGCCAAGGAAAAGAACTTTTGAATAGACCAACTTAAGTATTTATACTTTTCAATTCTCATTGCTAGTGTGAATTGGAACGTAGATTTGATGAGTATTTATAGTAAAGTATGTTAGATGATGAAAGAACACACCCACTAATTTAGGAAAATTTAGGAAATGATTATGGGTTTACAAAGAAAGAATACTATTTTCATTAGTACAAGAGATCTTGGGGAAGCCGAAAGCAAAGCCATGAAACTAATATCAAAGTGGACAGTATCATACCATTGTGGAGAGTCGTGTTCGTCTAACATGGTATCAGAGCCATGCCCTAAACTTAGTTGTGCCAGTAAATTGATAAATCCTCAAATATCGAACAAATGACTCCAAAAGAAAAGGAGTCAAGTCTCCTCGAAGGCAGTAAAAAATAACTAAGATTCCAAAGGAGTCGAGTCTTGATTAAGGGGAGGCGCACTTTGTTCGTGGGGAGGTGTTGGATGATGAAAGAACCACATCTGCTAATTTAGGGAATGATCATGGGTTTATAAATAAAGAATACTCTCTCCATTGGTATGAGGCCTTTTGGAGAAGCCCAAACAAGTCCATGAGAGCTTATGCTCAAAATGGACAATATCATACCACAGTGGAGAGTCGTGTCTGTCTAACAAATTAAATAGAAGCAAAAAAATTTCCCGAACTATTTTTCTAGACTTATTCGAGTTCATGACTATTTTTACCAAATCAAGCTACTCATAAATATCACATTTTGTTCCTCTTGTTTCGATTTATAAAGTTTCTTACGAGTCATTGATATTTTAATAATTTTATATTCGTTTAAGCATTTACGAGAGACTAAGTATAAGATCATAATATAGATTTGAAAAGTTCAAATACCAAATAAATCAAAGTTTGAACTAACCCGAATGGAGAAAAAAACAACATTTTTATTTATAACAGCTAAAATTCAAAATCGAAATGGAAGTTTCTAGAAGTTAAGATTGGAAATGTAAGCGACTTACAAATGTGAAAAGCTTTGTTGCATGGCAGCCATGGATGGGAAAGGGGAGGTGGAGAAAGCAAAGAAGAGAAGAAGAAGCATAAGGAAAATGGGAACCAAGAGCACCACCGTAGGCGGCGGCGGAAGTGGTGGAAGAAGCAGAGGCAGCACCAGAAGACAGACCGTACAAACCAACAAAGCCACCTTGGAACACCAGAAAAAACAGCAGCCGGCCATTATTTTGTCCGGAAATTTAGTGTCTCCTCCATGTGTCAGCTCTTGTGGGTGGAGGGTGGTGGCGGCGCCCGCCGTGGAAATAGATGTGGCTAAGGGGGAAGAACTTGGACATGGAGGGGTTTTATTTATACCCATACTTATATATACTGCCACTTTTTGGAAATCAGCTTCTTTACAATTTGTTCTTTTTTTTAAACCCTAAAATAAAATATTTGTTCCTCAATCTAAACAATTAATTTATATTTCATCCCTATTGAATTTATTTAGCTACGCGCGGTTACTTGAAATGTTCTTATATTTCAAGTAAAGGCAATGCACTCCTATACGATTGATGACTGCATCGAAAAAAAAAACTACGGAATCTGTATAGGGTAGTTGCAGGTCTTACGTCTTAGGTTAATATAAGACATTGTTCTTTTAATATTTTCTTGGGTTTTATCTTATTCCGCCTATAGAGGTCACAAGATATATATGGTAGCAACTCTGTTTCATTAAGAAAATTAGGGTCGTTATGGTTGGTATTAGAGCTCGATGCATGGATAGTGAGATTTGCATTGCTTATAACGGTGTGAGAACCTCTCCCTAACATAACAGAGAGTATATGCGTTTTCAAATCTTGAGGGAAAGTTAAAAGAAGACAATATTCAAAGAGAGTGTTTGTGCGTTGAGTTGAAACATTGTTTAGACCTAACCCAATTAAAGGAATTTTTGTTTGTGTTGGATTAGATCATGTAATTTATTTAAATTTTTTATTTTTAATAAATAGTAAAATTTTAGTTCTTAGAATATTTATTTATTTTTAAGATTTAACATCTCTAAATATATATTTTAAAAAATTATTAAATAAAAAAATGTATAACATAATTGTATATTTCTAAACTAAGTAAGAATTTAATCGGGCAAAAATCAATCTAACTTAACTCAACATAACCCAATTCAAACGGTACGAGTTGGATTAATCCAACCTAACCCAATTCAAACCGTACGAGTTGAATTGAATTGATCATTATACTGATTATATACTAAAATATTTTTAGGCAAAAAATGTATATATATATATATATATATATATATATATATATATATATATATATATGTTGAAAATCCCCTTTTTACATATCCTATTTCAATTTTAAAGTTGCAAAATTTGAATAAAAAATGATATTAGAATAAGGTATATCATAGGCTTTAAATGTCACAGCTCATAGACTACATCTAAAGCTATTAAAATAATAATAATAATGCATAAGCCAGTTGGGGTAATTAAAATATTCTCCTATGTCAAGTTGTCAACTATGGGCTTTACCGATGAATCATAACAGATAATAATAATTATTAACCATAATCATTAAAATTGCTTCTTTTTTTTTTAATGTAAGATTTAACCTTAATATTTGAAATTTTAAAAATAAAAAAAGTGTTGACAGATAATAATAGGATTGTCATTAATTTTTATTATATAGTATAATTGTATTATATATTTTGGGTATTTTTATACATGAGTAAGGGAGTCGCTAGTATAGCGTGTGAGATAAATACTTTGCCTATGGCGAAAACTTAGGTAAATTAGAGAAACTCAGTTTTAGAATCTATGATTATGAGTACGGACGCATTCATTACAATGATGATGATCATGTCTCGCATGACACTCAAATGTTTGTTGACCTTTGAAC
Organism: Cucurbita argyrosperma subsp. sororia; assembly: GCA_018691285.1. Classification (NCBI taxonomy): domain Eukaryota; kingdom Viridiplantae; phylum Streptophyta; class Magnoliopsida; order Cucurbitales; family Cucurbitaceae; genus Cucurbita; species Cucurbita argyrosperma. The sequence continues at coordinate 2,067,304 of CM031883.1, forward strand.
TTGGCTACAGACAGCTAGCTCGGTTATGATGGGTTCAGGGGGGTTCATACCGCCTCGGGATCTACACTTTCACATGTGAGTTGTGTGTAGGGAAGTACTATATATCCAATTTTGTTCGGACTAGATGTCACTCCTATGATGGTTTTAACGATAGATCCCTAGATCATGAGTTGGATGTGTTTGCATTCCCTAACCTCAATATTAGGGTCACTTACTGAGTATTTCTTAAAATACTCAAGTCGTGCGCTACTTCTATTTTAGTTAAAGGCAAGGTACTCCTATGCAGCTGACGACAACATCGCAAGTAGAGACCATGACATGTGCATAGGATAGTAGTATTTCATTTTCTTAAACTTAGTTTAGGATGTTTTTGCTTTGAATGTTTTAATTGTTTTATTTATTGTTCCTTTATGTTGTTTTGAAGATACTTTCGAACAATTAAGTCCTGACATTGTTTTAATATGAAGCTTTTAATGTCGAATTTTGCATAAGAGCATAGGTTATGATGATGATAGCGACTTTAGGTTAATAGAAATCTAGGGTTGTTACCGTCCTTTTTGTGTCTTTCCAACAAACGCAAATCGGAGAGGATCGAGAACTCCTCTGAGCACGTTACAACCAACCGTAACCACGTAGTTGTAAGGAACTGACAACCATCAAACTCGTGTACATGGAGGGTAAGTCAATCGTACTTCATATGACTCGTCGCATCATTCTTTCGTCGCCGACGAGGCTTGGAGTTTCAGAAAGATTTGAGACATGAATGGATGTGTTTGTAGGTACTTACACATTCTTGTAACGTCGTGGGAGTTAAGGAAACAACAAGCAGAAGGTCATAGTAGACGAAGGACGTCGGAGAACGATTCGGGAAGAGAGAGAAAATAGAAAAGAAATCGCGGATGATTTAGGTGAGGAAAAAGATATCTTGGGTTGGATTCGGATCCGGGTCGGACACCCACTTCAGTAGCCACCAACACTCATCTGTCCAGTAGTCACTCGGCCCAATATAGAGTCAAGCCCAATAACCCACATCCAGCTACCCACCTACAAGAGCCCATCATTAAGCCCAGTAGTCACTCGGACTAGTAGCTTCGCAATCGCGGCTCGACAACCTTACACGACCTTGTAGTACCGCAACCTACACTCGTGTAAACTAACTCGAGACTCGCGCTTTGACCCAGAACGCGATCCACGCACGCGTTAGCTTTTCCCTTGCCACATGTCATGTCTGCAACCACCGACTCCTTTGGCTCAGTCGGCTCAACAAGGCTCCTCGGTTAAAAAAATGGCGTATTCAACTCGGTTTAACATTTTGGACATCGTTCCTTATGTTTTGGACCCTCCCAGCGTTGAATTTGACTTTATTAAGGTAATTAAGGTTAGTATGATGTTCGATTTCTCAATTTAAGTTAAATTGAGCTAAGAAGCTAGAATTACTAAGAAAATTACATGATTGTTCTAAAAGGGAAAACACCCCAACAATACTTGGAATAGCTTCGAGGAACAAAATTGAGCATTTACGTTTAGGGATAACGTCGGCTAAGACCAACCAAATAAGTGATTATACTATCGGCTCGGTTGGAAGACTTGTTATGTGATGATGTGATGATGTTATATGATGATATGATGATGATGATGATATTATGACTTGATGACGTGATGATATAATGATATGATGATATGATGATGAGGATGATGATGATATATTATGACATGATGACATGACGATATAGTGATATGATCATATAATGACATGATGACATGATGACATGATGATGATTATGCATGATAACATGATGATATAAGATGCATGGGGATGATTTGACTTAATATGATGATATTCCATATTAAGATGATGTGCATGTATTAAATGTCATGATGCATTATGAGGAAGAGTTTTATAAGACAAAACCCTAAAAGATGTTATGCATGCATGTTACCTAGAGTAATATGTGAATGATGTATAGGGTTATGCCATAAGAATGATTTAAGATGAAAACTATAGGAACCTCATGCATATTCTGTGTTCATATATATCGGGTTACTTCTCCATTTATGATGATGAGTACGAACATGTACAATATGATGACGATGATTATTATCATGTCTTGCATGATATTCGATGGTTTGTTGACCTCTAGACGTCCGACTACGGACAACTACCCGACTATGATGGGCCCAAGGGGTGCGTACCAACAAAAGACTCACACTCGCACGTGTGTAATGTGTGTAGGGAAGTATACACATCCAATTTTGTCCAGACTGGAGGCCACCTTTATGATGGTTTTAACGATAGGTCCCTAATCATGAGTTGCATGTAATTACATTCCCTGATCCCAATAGTGGGGTCACTTACTGAGTATTTCTTAAAATACTCAAGTTGTGTGCTTCTTCTATTATTTAGGTAAAGGCAGTTGTGTGCTTCTTCTATTATTTAGGTAAAGGCAAGGCACCTCTATACGGCTGACCAAAACATCGCAAATAAAAACCAAGATACATGCATATGATAGTGGTATTTAAATTATTATACTACAAATTTGTACAGGGCATGTTTATTCTCAATATTTACTTTATTTTATTTAATATTTCATTTTCATCACTTTAAGACATTTCTTTGAAAACATGTAAGTCAATGACATTGTTTAATGAAGATGTTTTTAAATGATTATTTTCGCATAAGAGAGTATATTATGATGATGGGAGAAACTTTAGGTTAACAAAAATTTAGGGTCATTACAGTTGGTATCAAAGCTCTAGATTATAGATTATGTAGACTAGCCTACGAGGTAGGCTTGGCATGTTCCATGATCCCACCTTCAATGTCCCATCACCATCAGGTATGTCCTGCATAAGATAAGAAAAAGAAATGTCATTGATTGAATATTTCGTGATTGCCTTCAATTGTTAAATGTAACTTATGATTAAATTTGAAAGCCTCAATTATATTATTGTCGAAGCATGATATTTGACCTAATTGTTTGTTTGTGAAGATATCACGCTTGTCAAATCGTATGCTTATGATGATATGTAATATATTGTGAATTACGATAGCAAATAGTAAGGAAAACTATATGTTGGTTTTAGAAACATGCCGCCTAAAAGACGTTGAAGAAGGCGTCGAGGAAGGGGACGACCCCCTATTAGAGGAAGGGGTAGAGGTCAAGAGAGCCCACCTCGCGAGGGCTTAGTAACTCGTATAGACGCAGCTGCATCACCTTTAGCAACGCCAGCGACTGGAATAGATCCCACCACAAGCCTAATGTGGGAATCGTTCCAAGCGCTGATTCATACAATGGTAGCCATCTAGCAAGCCAACAGCTCACAATCTACTAGAGGAGCAAGATATTGATGGAATTTCAAGCCGGATGATTCGTACACCTTCAGTGAAACCGGGGAGATCCAACAGAAACTCAGCTGTGGAGTTCGTCAATCGAAATGATATTTTTATTAATGTACTGCCTGGACAATCAAAAGGTGTCATGTGCATCATTCATGCTAAATGACACAAAATTATGGCTAGACAATAGAGAAATTCTCAGTCCTAACACAAATGCTATAACTTGGTCAAGATTCAAGGAGGTATTCTTGAAGCAGTACTATCCAAAAATAGCCCTACTTAATACATGGTGGACGTTTTGTAGATGATTATGCAGAATTTTGTCATGGGCTTGGTCCCAAAAATTTGCCACAGAGTAGAAACCGTAGACCCTACCACTTATGAGGTCGCATTAAGGATGAATAAGGCTCTGGAAAAGCCCAATGATGAAGTCCATCGAGAGTCAACAGTTACTATCGAGAGAAAGTGGTCGTATAAACCAAGAGACTCATATCACCAACCACCAGCGCGTAGACCTTGATATGCTGACAAACATCCCCCTCGACATGCTGATGGGCACTTTCCTTGACATACTGGTAGACATCCCAAAAACGAAGATGGGGCCCGAGGAAGAGGAGGATGAGGGTGCAATATATATGGAAAGCCACATGGGGGCAGATGTATGGCCGAGACTAGAGCATGCTTTCGGTTATAGACCTAGTTGCTAAGGATAGAGTAAGAGATGAGAGTAATAATAACTGGATGAACCTTAACGGTAAACCTGATAGTTGTTAGAATGATGGACTTTGACATAATACAAGGGATGGATTGGTTAGCTTAAAACCATACTAGTATAAACTATCACAAAGAAGGAAGTAGTATTCTCACCATCGTCTGGATCTAGTTTTAAGTTCAAGGATACATGTGCTAGAGTTATCCCGAAAGTAGTCTCAATGATGAAAGCCAATAGGTTGGTCCAACAAGGGAGTTGGGCCATATTAGCAAGTGTTGTAGATGTAAGTGGAAAAGAAAAGACCTTAAACACGGTACTCATAGTGAATGAATTTTTGGATGTCTTTCCGAAAGACCTACTAGGAATACCACCTCTCGAGCCATAAATTTTGCTACAGAACTCGAGCCGAAAATTGGACCTATTTCTAAATCCCCCTACCATATGGCACTAGCAGAGTTAAAGGAACTCAAGGCACAATTACAAACTTGGTGGATAAGGCTTCATTCGCCCTAGCGTATCTCCTTGGGGTGTGCCAATGTTATTTTTTAAGAAGAAAGATGGCTCGATGCGTCTGTGCATTGATTACAGGGAACTGAATAAGAGGACAGTAAAGAATAAGTACCTACTCCCTCGTATAGAAGACATGTTTGACGAACTCAGGGAAGTGACAATACTTTCCAAGATTAACTTTCGATTAGGGTACCACAAAATTAAGATCAAAGAAGGGGATACGCTGAGGACAGCATTCAGTACAAGGATAGTCAGTACAAGTTTGTATTGATGTCGTACGTCCTCACCAACACCCTAGCAATATTCATGGAGCTAATGAATTGAGTACTCAAAGACAGATCAAGAACACCAAGAGCACCTCCGGAAAATCCTAACCATTTTGGGAGAGAACAAGTTGTATGCCAAATTCTCCAAGTGTGAATTTTGACTACGACAAGTCTCGTTCTTGGACATGTGGTGTCAAAGGATGAAATCTCAGTAAACCCCACCAAGATTGAAGCGGTCACTAAGTGGGATCGTCCGACTACAGTTATAGGCCCTAACTTAGTTTAGGTTCCAAACTTGCTCTAATTCTTGTTTTAACATGAAATCAAGATGGTGATGGGACATGTTCAAGTTCTTTAGAAGGTCCGAGGGGCATTTTGATCCTTTTATCTCCTAATTCTTGGTTTAACTCTAAGCATGTTCCAACCGCTTTTAAAATTTACAATATTCTCAATCATCATAATATAGGGCCTTCTACATAGTTTCATAACATTTGGTGGTCATTTTAATCATGAACCGAAGGTACGTTGCCTTAGGGGCATTATGGTCATTTTACACCATTACTTGGTTTAGGTGCTTAATGTTATCCAATGACCACCAAATTTAATATATAATTTTAACATGTCATAATATGCTCAGCATTAAAAATTCAAAAATTCATAGGCAGTGGAGTTGATTTAGTAGTTTATTTTAATGTTACTTAAATCCCAAAAAAATTGATTGGTTTAGTACTTTAACTCATGGTTCTTGGTGTTTTTCTTTCATATTTCCTTAATTCACACTTATTTTGGGGTTCATATAGAAATCCAAGCACTTTAACTCATGGTTCTTGGTGTTTTTCTTTCATATTTCCTTAATTCACACTTATTTTAGGGTTCATACAGAAATCCAAGCGATTCTTACAAGTATTTCTTAGGAAAAGTGCAAGATGGCTACTTACCTCGTCGACATTCGGGATCTCCGTTCTCGAGCTTCTGGTATTTGAATTACTTCAAATTTTATTTCACTGATTTCTTACTATGGCTTCTGGAACCATAATTCTTCTTTTATGAAAATCAATTTGGAAGAAGGTTAAAATTGAGAAAAATCGAGGGAGGGTCACATTTTAGTTTGACATGGCTAGTTCAGTTGAACCGGTCACATCATTGTCTTCTTCCTGTGCTCGCGACCAAATTCACTGTCGCCTAAAACTTCATTTCTCTAGCTGCATACATAGTGTTTCTCCCCTTGATTTCTTCATGAAATTTACTCAACTTGATCCTATGAAACTAGACAAATGCATGTTTCTCCCTTTGATTTCTTCATGAAATTTACTATCCTGTGAAACTAGAGAAATGCTCAATTTGAAGAAAAATTGACAGTATATAAGTATGGAAGAGGGTTAAAATCGGTCTGGAAGAGAGTTAAAATTGAGAAAAATCGAGGGAGGGTCACATTTTAGTTTGACATGGCTGGTTCAGTTGAACCGGCCACGTCATTCTTCTTCCTCTGGACAGGAAGAAGACGCTCGTGACCAGATTCATCGTTGCTTGAAACTTCACTTCTCTAGCTCCATACACAGTGTTTCTCCCCTCGATTTCTTCATGAAGTTTACTCAAATTGATCTTATGATACTAGAGAAATGCCCAATTTGAAGAAAAAAATGAACAGTATATAGGAATTCGATACTTACCCCTAAATTATACCCGAAACTTATTTTCTTCAATTGAGCACATTCTTGGAGTTATTTCTCTTCATGTTCTTCTCGGGAAATACTCCTTGGAGGCGTAGAAACTGAATGAGATTGGTTCCACTTGACGAATTTGATTGTATGCTCGAATTAGATTTTCAAGCTTCTTTTGAGTTCTTTAATGGTGGCAACTATTGGGGGAATATTTCTAGATTCTTTTAGCACTCGGTTCCTTAAAAAAAAAGGCTTATGGGTAATCTTTTTTAGAAACTGTAGGAACAAGTTTGAAGGGAAATGGTGGACAGTTGCTCTCGAATTTGGAAGAATTTTGAGAGTAGGAGACCTAAACTCTAAACGGTTATTTCTTGTGATTGGGAGCTCGACTCAACTCGATTCATGTTCTATAATAATGCCCCAACTTCAAATTTTATAGGGGAAGCTTAAACCGAAAACCTCCAGAGTCGTCGTGATTTGGAGATCTAGTTTTCTATATTTATCGTAGGAAATATTTTCTCTGATCATCGAGTTACCAACTTCCAATTTGAATTTTAGTCGTTGGATGCAGTGAGTTGTGTATCCTCTAGAACACACTCAAATTTGGTGAAGATTCAACGGTTGGATTAGAAGATTTGAAAGATTCTCTGATCACGTCTCACCGTCGCCTATCTGATTTTCTGATCCGTGGCATTTTTGTAATCATCTTGAAGTTCAAGGGTATTTTGGTAATTTTCTATTTTTGAATGTTTTATTCTAATTTTTTTCAAAAAAATTCTATATTGAAATTTCTTCTAGATAAGGAATTAGAAATCTCGAAAGTTTGTTAAAAATTGAAAAACTGACATTGCTGTCCTTTACACTTACTTTTTCTTTTCTGAAGGTCTTAAATCTTTAAGATTACTTAATAGGGTATAAAAGTGACTTGCTTAAGATCCTTGTCCTTGCTTATATTCTTTAATTTCTTGTGTGTTATCCTTTGAGTCCTATATGGGCGGCTTAGATCCTATAAAGTTCATTACTTTTACTTCGGAGTGTTGCATTGTGAATATTTTATTGTTTACCGACTTATTAATAAAATGAAAATAATACATATCATATTTTTAATTCTAAAATTTCTAAATCTTTTCAACTACTTTCATTTTCAAGAAAGCAACTTGACTCACTTATCTCACAAAATATATTAGCAATTTTATATTTCCCCAAATATTTTTAAGATATATTTAATAATTTACTAATTTTGTATTTCTTAAATGATACTTGAAATAGCTCATTGTTGGCAATGATAGTGAGAGAAGGTTAGGCAGCGAAAAGGCATCTATCCTTATATTAAATCATTGATTAACATTATTATTCCAATGTCAAATCATGTGAAAATTAAATAGGAAAACAAAAATTAGCATTATTTGTTCTTTCTTTATCAATTTTAATTAATTAATCATGTCTTTATCACCCTTGGAAAGCATTGATGCATGAACCAACCAAGATTGCATCCAAAAAGTAAAGCAATTTGGTTAACTAGCAATAAATAAAAGTTTATCATAGGCACAATCACATTTTTTTAGTTATCAACTTGTACGAGCGGGAAATTTGAATATTTGATCTTTTGTTCGAGTTGATGTATTGTAATTAGTTGAGTTATGCTCAAATTAGCATCACAGTCTCTTTTTTAGCTGTTAGGAAGTAGAAGTATGAGATTCGAACATTTAACTTCTTAGTCAAATTCATATATTATAATCAGTTGAACTATGCTTAAATTGGCATTGTAATATGATTTTCTTTATTGTAAGCATCATAATCATTTTTAGATGATTAGCAAGTAAGAACGAGAGATTTAAACATTTGATCGGTTGGTCGATTTCATATGTCGTAATCAGTTGAGTTATGCTCAAATTGACGTTACAATACTATCTTCTTTATCATAGGCATCATAATCTCTTTTTTTAGTTGATAAGTACATATGAGAGATTCAAACATTTAACATCTTGATCGATTTCATATGTTGTAATTATTGGGTTATCTTCAAATTGACCTCATTATCTCGTACTTCATAATTTTCCTACTAAACGTCCTACATCAGATGCATGAATCGAGTCTATCGATGACGTTCGATCTTATAGAAATTGACACATTTGTAACTACATCCATTGTATCTGTTTAGAATGTCACAAGTTGGCAACTAACCATCAAAGAGGCTTGAAGAAATTATGAAAGAGACTGATTCTATGTAACAAACCCAAATACTGATTTTTAGAAAATGATATATATATTTCAACTTTGGGCCTATTTATTTCTTGGATGTGTTTGATTATAGATTACAAGAAAAGTAATTTAGAAAAGTAATTTTGTAAAGATGGATTGAAACTATAGAACTTTAGTCAAGAACAAGTTGATCAAAGTTGATTAGAGTTATATGAAGAAAGTTATGAAAATGTAAAAAGATAATTAAAAAAATAATAAAAAACGGATCAAAATCTAGAAATATACCATATTGCAGGCGAACCCACAATGAAAGATGGTGGAGACACGTGTTGGCAGATGAACAGATGAATGCGGTTGGACGATGGGAGTACATGTGTCGGGTAGTGGATGGCCTACGATCTGAATCCATGACCCGCTCCGCTATGGCACGTGTCCAACCTGACTAGGAACTCCTATCCACATGCCTGTGTTGCATAGGAAGCATGCCTCCCCCAGGTGAGACGTACGTGCGTGTGGGTGGCCTTCTAGATGCATGTAACTCACATGAAAGTCCTTTTTTATCTGTTCAACTTCCGTTTGTTTTTTAGTACCCCTTCTAGAGAAATTTTGGAGATCTTAACAGGTTGAAAAACTGGCTCAAGAAGACAAGCATAATCTAAGTAACCATTAGGCAAGTAATACTTGTAGGGATCACGACCTGCAAGCATACGCTAGCCTTCCTTACTTTAGAGGGTTAGAAAAATGCATGTTTAGGATTTTGAAATGGTACTTTGGGAAGTGTTATTGAAATTACCATTATGCCCTTAGGTTCAGATTTTCCAGAGAGTTGAGCAATATGGATGAGAAACTATGTTCGATGTAAGTAACTACCAAAATATCCCTACAATGAGATTTGTGATTAAAGTTGTTTAATATACTTTCCGCGAAGTTAGAAATGAGGATGTGTTATTGTGATGTGTGACGGAAGGCAATTAATGAATGTTACATCTCTAATGAGCTAGAGGAGGGCTATTGTGATATGTGATGGATACTATTGATGAATGTTACATTTCCGGTGAGCTTCTTTGCATGAATGTTTTAGTATATATTTTTTGTGCTTTAGGTGATCGATAGAAACATCTCCCTAGTAAAGTATGTAGAGCTAGAAAGATCTACATGTGTTAAGTCAAAATGCTTTCAGTAGTCCAAACACTCTAGGATCGTTAGTATTGATCTGAGTTCTAGGCACAAAAGCACCTAGAGTTCATACTAGCCTAAGGGGTTAATCTCGAGCATCTTGGAGAGTAGAATAAACCGCTTCGGGGCATCTTAACCACGAGGCCACATTTAGTAATAAATAAATCTCTCAAATCAACTAATAGAAATAAAAGTTCAAATTTACTAGTTTTGAAACCTTAAAAAATGAGGGGGTATCCATAGAGGTGCCATTAAGACATTAAAAGGCTAATCCATCTGCGATGGCAAAGAGACCCTTCTCATAAGATTAATGACAACAATTATTCAAAACAAAACAAAACAAATGGCATTCATCCACATAATACCATACACCTACCATATGCCTCAATAATGCAAAAATCAATTGCCACTCAACAATTTTAAACACTATGGTTACTGGAGTTAAGTAACTTGTCTTCTTCGGTTGGGAGATTACTTGACGTAATTTGTATGTTCGTCTTCGAGTTCATCTTGTTCCACTCGTTTTCAACTCGGAAGAAAATCCACTGGAATCTTCGGAAGATCTCTAACGCCGTGATAGTGAACACCGTAAGGTAATTGTGGCGAAGATGAGCCGATAACTTATACGTCCATGTACACCGCAATATCAGATTACTTCCCAGCACCCAGATGTATACCTGTAGAAAACCATAGATTAGTATGATGATCCTTCCATTGGCTGTACCAAAAGATTTTTCATAATAGGTCAACCATTAGCAGATATTGACCTCTTTGGGCTTTTCTTTCAGATTTCTCCTTACGATTTCTAAAAAAGCATCCACTAGGAATAGGTTTCCACACCCTTATAAACCTCCCCAGCTGATGTTGGACCTCACAATCCACCCCCCTTCGAGGTCCAACGTTGTCTCTGGCACTCGTTCCCTTCTCCAATCGATGTGGGACCTCCAATCCACCCCCCTTCAAGAACTAGCATCCTTGCTACCACACCTTCTCATTGGCACCTTGCCCAGTGTCTAGCTCTGATACCATTTGTAACAGTCCAAGCCCACCACTAATAAATATTGTCTCTTTGGGCTTTTCCCTTTGGGTTTCCTCAAAAAAATTTTAAAACGTTTCTGCTAGGGAGAGGTTTCCACACCCTTATAAAGAATGCTTCATTCTCCTCCCCAACCGACATAGGATCTCACAAATTGTATGGGAAAAAAAGAGTGCAGAGTACAGACAAAGAGAAAGAGGTTCGAAGAACTAGTGAAACAAACTATAAAAATACAACAATAAGGGACCAAATATGTGAACAGGGATACCGATTGTAGAGAATTCATGGGTTCTAAAATGACCTTTTCTTTCTAGTTTTAAAAATCTACCAAAGATCTCACATTCAAAGTCATTAAAAAGCCTAAAACTAGGAAACAAAGCTAGAAAGTAGACTGAAAAGACATCTGAATAATTCCTTAGCCAAGTGACCAACAATGAAGTTCATTAACATAGAGCTCCAAAGTCGAGAAATGCCGAGTTTCCAAGTACAGGTTTATGCAGCCATTTATTCTCATGTTAAATCAACAAGGATTTGATCTCATTAGAAAACCAACTGGATAGAATATTGTGGCTAACTTGTTGAAACAATTCAAGTCTATGAATGAAGAACATTACCCATTTCCGCCCATACAAGAGATGCGAGAAGAAGTGCGGTCGGTTGAACTTGAAAATCCGAGTGAAAGTGCTGTCATTTAGATATAAATAAAACCATATGTCAACAAATCATAAGACCACGCAAGCTACAATTTCTCCAGACACTTGAAGGAGTAAACATACAAGCACATAAAACTTCATAAAATATGCACAAGATTTAGTTGACTCGACGGCTCAATGAACTACTTAAACTAATTTATGCTCATGCAATCCTGCATCTACATGATTGTGCATTTTCAACATGGATTATAACAATGCAAAGTTTCCCCCATCCATCCTAACCATTTTCAACCAGACACCCAATGATAGGAGAAAAGCAAACATAGAACGAATACTTGCTCCATCAAAAATTATGTAAGACGAAAACGAGGGAGGTGCTTGTCTTCCACTGTTTTACTCCTCTTTGAATAAATACCATTATTTTTCTTTTCTGTTTTTCTGTAAGAAAAAAACGAATAATATATACAAAACTAGCATACCTCAAGTCCCAATCTCGTTTGACATCCCAGTAAAATGAGTATGAAGAGTTTAGAACACTAGATAGCAGCCAAAGGGGCCGATAAAAGTTGGTCCATCTATCAGGGAAGACATGGTATTTAAGGGCAGAAAGAAAAATGACCGGTACTGCTGTTGAATATTTTAGAGCTGCAACGATGACCAAATTAGAGTTACTATTATAGCATCAAGACAACAACAATTATAAAGCAAGGATTATAGATATAACATACAAACAGAATAAACACAAGATTATCCTTGAATTATTACAACAAAACAAAAGGGGAAAAAGCAAGAAAAATTTTAGAGTTGTAACTGTTTATTAGGTGTCATCGGGAGAAATTAATGGGTCTCAAAAATTTTAGGTAGTGATGTCCCACATTGGTTGGGGAGGAGAACAAAACACCTTTATAAGGGTGTGGAAACCTTCTCTTAACAAACGCGTTTTAAAGCCTTGAGGGGAAGCCCGAAAGTGAAAGTCCAAAGGACAATATCTGCTAGCGGTAGATCTGGGTCGTTACAAATGGTATCAGAGCCAGACACCGGACCATGTGCCAGCGAGGAGGTTGTTCCCCGAAAGGGGGGTAGACACGAGGCGATGTGCCAGTAAGGACGCTGGGCCCCAAAAGGGGGTGAATTTGGCGCCACATCAATTAGAGGAAGGAAAGAGTGCCAGCGAGAATGCTGGGCCCTAAAAGGGGTGGATTGTGATGTCCCACATTGGTTGAGGAGGAGAACAAAACACCCTTTATAAGGGTGTGGAAACGTTCCCCTAGCAGACGCGTTTTAAAGCTGAGGGGAAGCCTGAAAGGGAAAGCTCAAAGAGGACAATATTTGATAGCGGTGGATCAAAGAAGTTTTTTTTTTTAACAAAAAACAAAATTGTTCATTAAAGATATGAAATGTTCAAAAGATACAAACTCCTAAAAGGGAGTGAAAGAAAAATGAAAAAACAAAATTAAGGAAATATAAATGCTTTCAATTCAAACAAATATCTTATAAAGAAAATCCAAGGGATAAAGAGAGAAAACGAAAGAGAAACGTTGAACCTAGATGATTCAAACCAATCAATCCAATGAAATTGTTTATTTTCGACGATCCTTTGATTATGAAAGTAATCAAAGATTCTTTCAAGGTAAACAGAACCACAAAAAGCTTTTGTGATATGTTACACAGCTTACGCTCCTTCAAGGACTCCCTTTCACACGATTTTCCCGTAATCATTCTCTTCTTGATTTAGGCTGTTTCCTCACTCTTTCCCAGGGTTTTGCAAAAACTAATTAAGACTTTACCGATTTTGATATAGACAGGGAACAAGAACCATTAGAACTCACCATTCAAAAGTGTTGTCTTTTCTCCTGTGTCCTTGTATTGTCGGAGACATTGGAACAAACGAAAAAGATAAGGCAAAACAAGAACCACGGGGATCGCAACAGAGTGACTTCCACAGACGGAATCAGCTTCGAACCATGCAATGGTGGCAACCTGAATAAGTTTAATAAATACAAACATATAAAGAAAAAGTGTCACTACTTGGAACATAATAGCATAATCTCTTAATCTTCCACCAGTTTGACAAGTGTAGGAATGTTATCAACAATTCAACATTTTGAACAAAACAAAACAAAACTAAACTAAAAACCGGCTCAAGCCCACCACTAGCAGATATTGTCCTCTTTGGGCTTTCCCTTTCGGGCTTCCATCAAGATCTTCAAAACACATCTACTAGGGAGAGGTTTCCATACCCTTATAAAGAGTATTTCGTTCTCCTCCCCAACCGATGTGAGAATATTTAAACTTAAGACAAAAGAAGAAAACCAACCTGTCGGTGAATCATTCGACACACTGATCTTTCCAAATCAGAAAACACCTGCAGCCAAATCAGTATTATAACCATGTCATGTAAGTATAACACAATAATACGTTTGTAAACAAAAACGATTCAGAAAACAGTTTCTAATTATAAATTCCCAAAAAGATGAAGCAGGAAATTTATTAGGGCTAGTAGGTACGTTTGACATTTACACCTTACACTATGATTCAAGACAATGGATAATGCTCGTTCTCATTTTGGTTAAATAGGTCTTATACACAAGCGCAGAGAAATCTTTTTGCATTAAGTCGCCTCTGTGGTACTACCACTATTAGAAGCTGACAGCGTATCTCGGAAATTTTTTAGTAAAAGAGCAGCAGGATACAAACCTTTGACATTGACGTCAGTATATCAGCTACGAAAAAGTCAGCAAATGTAATTGCCTGCATTGAACAAATATTAACGAATTGACAGCCAGCCATAGCAGACTAAATCCAACAATTCATGTATTATAAGAGGAAAAGAACATTATGAAATCCACAAGGCTGAGCTGAAACTGAAAAACAACATTATGAAATCTTATAGTGATCGAACGAAGTAAAGATGTGTGAATTCATTTCTTTACAACTGTCAATAATATTCATTTCGCCAAACAGCTGATTTTGGTTCAGTTCCTTTGTTTGGCTGTTTTTCTTTTCATTCCGCTTCATCTTCTTTCATAGTTGTCAATAAAATTTCGGTTTCTCATTGAAAAAAAAAATGAAAGAAATACCAATCTGCACCAGAAATCAGCAATTCTGTGTGCCAAAAACATAACAACCCCAGACATACATACATGCATGTACATACAATATATACATAGAAAGAGAAAACATTCCATATTACCCTTGTAAGGTTGAAGGATCAAAATTATCAATATATCCATAGGTTTGGCCACTAATATGCAGCCATGTGAAAATATTATTATTCTAGTCCTTGACAATCATGAATACTAGTTAGTTGTTATGCAATATTGAATCATTTAAAATAAAACATAAGTAATATAACAATGTTTAAGATCATGGAACAATTTTAGACAAGAATGCATGTGATAGTTACTTGAGCATAAAATTATGGAAGATAGTAAATCCATTTCAACAACACAAACATCTTGAACCGATGAAACATATTTTACAGGCATTTATTTGCGTAAAAAATTTGTATACTGTCAGCTTTTCCTAACATTAAACACCAACTTTAATTTTTAACATACTTGATCAAAAGAACTTACCTGCAACGGGAAAACTATTCGCCAAAGAGTCCTTAATAAGAAATATCGAGATGACAAGTAAAATATTTCAAAAGGGAAAACCAAAATCATCACAACAGCGACATATAAGAGAACCTGCATGAAAGGTACATGAACTTTTAATGTCATTTCATCTCCAGATAAGTAACCATAAAAAGATAGCAATATGAAATCTACACATAGTAAGGAAAAAACAAGATACAAATGATAATCTAAAGTGTGCTAATGCCCCACTCTATGAAGAAGTATTCATGGAGCTAACCATGATGAATATTTACATGCAATAAGCACATTACCAAAAGAAGCTCAAATTCATCACAGACTAGGGAGACATAAAGTGGCAACATTATAAAACCATATCAAAGTGAGTATCTTATCTAAGTTAGTATGTTAACCATGTCATAATTATATATAACTTTGGCAAGCAACAAACCATCAAACAACAGAACTTGCAAAAGGCCAATTCTAACGTCTCCAAGGAAACAAAGAACTTAATTGCATTTCCAAAAAATTATAATATTCATTAATTACTAATAAAAGAGGGGGCGTCTATTACACTGGTTGTGATGCAGCTAGTGATACTTCCCCATGAGAATAAAGATAGAGGTACGCTGTCATGCTCGTGGGGACAACAATAGTCATCCATGTGGCACACTGCAAAAGAAAATTTAGTACACAGTGTATAAATAGCAGATTATAATAGGGAAAAATATATAATCGCTTCGAGAATGATTTTGATTGGTCAAGAAAATGCATAATAAAGACTTTTTACCTTCCAAATTTCTCGGTGTGTAAGATGATTCTGATCAAGCTCAAATATTTTTGCATGATTAACGTTCGATTGGGAAAAAACCCATAAGTTAATTCCCCAGAACCAAACCATCATAGTCTGCAGTGCCAAAACTAAACGGTCGGTAAGTATAAAGATAACGATGATAATAGTCAAAAACATAATTAAAAGGCATTTATAAAGGAGAAATTCACTCACCACCAAAAGAAGAGGATTATAATACAGAAATGCCTCGTAGAGAAATAGGTCTCGCAAGTCTACACTCATTCTCATAACAGAATCCCAGCCAATCTGTATTCCAACAATACCATGTCAGCGCATCAAATCAACTCATCTAATAGAAATATAAACGATCTAACAGAACTAACCTTGCAACAAAATAAACCCCATAAGATGAACAAGAAAACCTGGACATTAATCTGAATTAGTATTCTAAACAGAAAGTGAAAATAACTAAAAGAGCAACAAAAGAAGATCAAGGAAGGCACATTTCTTATTCAACGTTCAAACTTCTATGCTCATATTAACAAAATTTAATCCCATTTTTTTAGCAATCTTTTTATTAAAAAGGACTATTATTGATACAAAACAATGTGTCTTCATCCTTGAATACTTTTCCCTTTTTCCTTCCCCTATCCATTGAAACTCTCCTCTCTACCTCTCTTCAATCTCTTAGAAAACTCTCTTTATTCTTCTAAAATTTTATATAAAAAATAATTTACTTCAATATATATATATTGGAAGTCCTGGGGATTATTGAGCAGATCCCCCAGATAATGGATTTTTTTTTTTTCTTTAATTTTTAATTTTTGAGCCCACAAATGTGATGGTCGGGTTGAAACCTTTCAAACTTAAGGAAGATAACAGGCACCTTAAGCACCAAACAATGGAGATGAATGTCCTATACACACTTGGTTATAACAGATTAGTCTATGAAGGACTTGAAGAAAAACATAAATTTCTTCCTTAGCCACTCTTTAATGAATCATAGAATAGATTAGTAGAATTCACGAAAATATTGATCAATTTCTAAAAATGGATTACTTGGAAATTGTCACCATTATTCGAAACCAATTTGTTGTTTCCCACTGCATCCAAGATCATAATCCAGACATGGTGGATATATTTTTAACTATGGCATCTAAAACTAAGTTCTCTTCAAAAGGAGAAATTCTTATGAGAACATAGCATAAGAAGCTTAATGTAGAAATCTTTTTTGTTAGAAAAATAACATAAATATTATGCATGAATAAAGGAGGCAGAAAAGGCTCAAACCTTGAATCTCCATAACAAAATAGGAGATGGAACTATGGCTGTAGGATTCATTGTTAATATGGTACTCTTCAAATCATCTGCCTCCCTTGAATGCAAGGGAGTTTCGTCCACACCATTTCCTGTCTCAGTACCAGACAAATATTCTGCAGAAAGAAAGCGTCACTGATGGATTAGACCCTACAAAAGAAATGACTGACAAGAATCGTAAAAAACAAACCGAAAGGAATTGAAAGAGGCATACCCAAATCAGATACTACAGGTCTGCTTCCAGACTTTCTTAAATGAGGACTATTGGCAGGAACTGCCACTGCATTTCCAAACATAGATTAAACGGAAAGTGTAGAAGTTATTTTCACCGCTAAATCTTTGTCAATAACCTGAAATTATGAACTTACGCACATATATGAGAGATCCTAAGAAAGCAACGGATGAAATCTCTCCCCAACACCGGTGAGTTCTTGAACCATACACTTAAAAGGATGTTCGTGGGTTAGATTAGGTTTGATTGATTTTTTTTATAACCTAGCCCAAACAATCTATATTTGCAGGTTCGGTTGGGTCGTTGGCTTTGTTTCCAATACACAAAAAAACTAGCAAGATATTACTTTGAGGGTTGACCCTCATTCACTTCAATTTTCACAAATTTAAAACTATAAACAAATATCTCGTACAAGTTAGAACTCCAACAATCATACAAAACCTGTTTGTTTCAAGTAATATAATCATAAACATCTTCCACCTTATATCAAAATAAGAGATAATAAAACAAAATGATAGTGACAATACTATGCATAAACTGGATTACAGCACATAAAAATCTAAATGCACACAAATATAACTCAAAGAACTCAAGTATGGTTTTACCAATGTTTCTCTTTATGACGATCAAACTAACGACCCGACTTAGAGGCCAGCCTCAAACATGAACTAATTATTGATCAGCAAAGAAAGCAAATACACCCTCTTTTTTCTTTGATTTTTAGTTTCAATTGAGTGAATAATATCTTACATAATATCTATTACTCTCATTCCCTACTGTTTTTTGTATTTCAAACGTTACGAATCAATGATATTACAAAGGCCTTACGCATATCCAAGCGAGTTTTGGTACAAGTGAAAAAAAAAAAAAATCAAACAAAAAACAGAGCACAAGCTAGAAATAGAGATTGGGGAAGCTTTGAAACGTGACTGATAGATATAGGAGGGAGTAAGCTCTTGCCTCTGAGACATGACTTAAGAAATTTGGCGTCTGAAGAAGAATGTCCAAAAGAACAAGGAAAGAACTATGGGATTTGAAGAAGAAATGCCCCAGATTCGTGAGCTGGGGCATGAAATTGGGGCTCAGCTCAGAAGAGGACGACCGGCAGCAGATCTGAAGAACAAATTATCATTCTACTACAAGTCTTCCACAGAAATATAAACAGAGCTCTCAAAAACACTTTCAAAAACTCACTCAATCCTAATTTTCCTATCTAAGCACAACTAATCCATATGGTTGACTGATCTCGGATTGCACGGCGACTAGCAAAACTCAACCGAGGCATTATCTTCATCAAGATTAACAAAATTTAGAGGTAAAAACTAAATAAAGCCTTCGATCCAGCAATACCCATAACAAAATATGAAGAACTAAGCATCACAGATCTACACCCAACTCAAAACTTTAAGAAACCTCATCACGTACGACTTAAAAATTCACAAGCGAAGAGAAATTAACAAAAACAGACTAATGGGGTTGGATCAGATCCGAAGAGACTTACAGCGAAAGATTCAATGGGTGCGACTGTTTCGATTTGAAGGAATTAAGTCGACAAAATGCAAGCCTTTTAGAATCCGCTGGATCGCCCCCCACCAAATCTGGCGCAAAGGGTTGGAGGCGATTAGCGACGTTCGTACTTCTTTTCCTTTTTTTTTTTTTTTTTTTTTTTTTTCTCCTGTTTTGTGGGCTTTGAGTAAGGATGAAGCAGAAGGGAAAACGTCGATTGCACTGAACAGAACGTCCTTCCAACAAATTATAAAGATTAAATTACTAAAAATACTTTTTTTTTTAATTCAAATATATATTATAAAAAAAAAAACCTATTAAAAAATTTAATAGTAACATAAACTTTCAAAAAAAAAAAATAATAATACCTCTTTAAAGTTTTAAATTTTTATTACCCTTAAATTTTTTTACAAAATTCAAACTTATAGTCATAACTAGACACCGAGCCATGTACGATCATGTACGGTGGCACCCAAGAGTCTGGATTGTGAGGTCTCACGTCAATTGAAGGCAGAAACATTTTTTATAATAGTGTGGAAACTTCTCCCTAACAAATGTATTTTAAGTCTCAAAGGAGTGGATGAGTGTGGAAATCTCTCCCTAACCAATGGAATATGGATTAGTATTGATGGCGGAGGATAGTATCTGCTTGCGGTAGACTTTGGCAGTAGATGAGTGTGAATGAATGTTGACTGCGTAGTCTGACAGTCAACATATCTGGTACAGTTTTGACAAAATTTAAGAGTATTTTTATTAATTTAATAAATAAATAACCGATTTTGCAATTGCGATAGGGTTTTGACTTACAGATAGCGTCCGTTTCTGAACTTCCTTTTTTATTTTTTTCCTAATCATTAATTACTAAAGAAGGGAAGTAACAATTTTTTGTCACAGAATTTATTACGGTAAGTTAATAAAATTAAAAGTTACCTTGAGAGTTGGTCAATTTAATTTTTACTTTATCTTTAAAAATTTACCTATTTACAAGACAAAAAAAAATTAAATTTAAAAAATTTAAATTTTTTAATTTTATATCTAATAAGTCATTTCTTTATATCTGATAAGTCATTTAAATTTTTTTAAATAATTGATATATTTATTTAATATTTAATATTTAATCTTTTTCCTCTGAGTTTCAATATGGACGTTAAGAGGGGAAATCTTTGAGTTTAAATGTTAAAAAATAATATTTTGTAATTGGTCTACCGTTGTTTAGAGACCTAAAGCTGTAAGTTCAAAGGTTTTTTCAAATGTTTCGAGTTTGACTTAGTCAATTCACACAAGCATAACTCATAGTTACAATGAGAATGTGAGAGTAGTTTTATGAAGTTTAGGAACCGGTTGGCGTCAGCTTTAGTATAAAGATGTGTTTAATGAGATATGAAGGTTAGTAAAGTTTTAAGGTAATATCAAAAGGTTAGCATCCCACCTCATATTTATCAAAGGAACATGAGATTGTTTGTCTCGTCCTTAATTTGGATTTTACACTAAATTGCTGATGCACCGTGAGTGAATCCCAGATTAGTTAAGTTCATCAAGTTGATAGGTCAGGTGGAGAGCGGTTAAAGGATATGTTCAAACCTCCCCATAAAGGTTCAATGGATTCAAAGGTTATGTCATGGAATTTTTTCTAGGTTTACCTAAGATAGTGAAAAAAGCGTAGGTTGTTGCATTCATAAGCTTACACGTGTTACTTCGGGTAAAGTCTCAACCCTACTGGATGTCATCATTAGCAATAGCAATGCATTGGTCTCATAAATAGTTGGGATTTCAACACTCATCCACTTCTTTGGAGATTTGTCACATGTTTATGCATTGGTCTCACACTCGGCTTGGTGACTTAGACATCTCAATATACATTTTTTACCCTCCTGAAACCATTTTTGACCTTATTAAAGACATTTGAGGTGAGGAAGACTCTTATTTACTCAAATTAAAATATTTTTTTAGCTAAAAAATGAGAGTATTCAATACTTTTAAGCTAAACTAAGTTCAATGGAAGTTTTAAGGACAACCTCGGACCAACTTTAAAACATTTAGGGACTCCTACTAAGGTCAAACAAGTATGTTACTCTATTGTTAGTTTGTTGGAAGAATTGTTTGATTGATCATGATGCATTCCCGGTAGTCCCCTGCATGTGTCATCGAAATTATTGTACGTCAAATAATATCATAAGTGTTGGTTTCAAAAGATGGAATGTCTAATGATTTTTTACTTGGAGAAGTCATTGGATTGTTGCGAGCAGAATGAACAAGGCGTGCTTTGGAAGAAGCGATCTGTTACCGAGCCGTATTATTGGAAATAACAAAAGCAAATCTAAATACTCAAAATTTCATGACCTATTATGTTATTGTTAATGATATTTAGTACTAAATTATACTTTATCATATATATCATATTTGATATTATATTATAAGACAAATATCTAGATATTTGCTCTTATCATGGGTATCTTTCCATTTATTAGTCGGTAATTTATTTGATTATAAATAGACAACTTTCACACCAGGTGTGGTGGATTAAGCAAACATTCTCATGGTATCAGAACCCTTTCGGTTTAACAACCCCAATCCTTCTTTTATCAGAGCCCTTTCGGTTTAACAACCACAATCCTTCTTTTCAATGGCTTATGAATCCTCTACTATTCTTCTCCACCACCACTGCTGGCTTTGACGCCGCAAGGGCAGTCGCCATGGCTGCCGTAAGCGGAGCCGATTGATTAGTATTCGGCTCCACCCTATTGACCCCCAAATCACCTTTCGTCATACTCTGTACATACAACCTCACCTTCTCCAACACAATCGGTTTCCCCTTAGCCAGCATAGACTCTCTCATTTTCTTCCCAATCAACCCTTCATCCTCCACAGAAACCTTAACCTCATAATCCTCATAAGTGTTTCCATTGAAAATATACAGAATCTCGAGAAATCTATCGACTTTCTGCAGAGATTTACCTTTGGAATATGGGCGTCGCATGGCCTCTTCGCCAACCAAGTCGTCGCTGCCCATCTCGCCAAAATTGGCTCCTTCGCCTAATGTGGCGACTCTTTCGGCTACCCTTCTCGCCAAAATTGGCCCCTTCGCCCAATGTGGCGACTCTTCCAGCTTCAACATTGTCTTTGTTCATTGCTCTAGGTTTCCCCCTTCTACTTCTTGGGTTAGACATATTCTCGCTGGAGCCAAGGCAGCATCGTCGTTGAGCGACGATCCCTCTTCATGGATTAGACATATTCTTGCCGAAGTCAAGGCAGCATCGCCGTTGAGCGACGATCCCTCCGCAGTTTTCAGTGGCCAAGAAAGTGTTTCTCTACGCCTCCTCCGAACCAGGTTGTCGACTTCTTCACGAAAAGTGTTTCTCGACCTCTGTTTGAATTTTTCAGATCCAAGCTTCACGTTCGTTCAAATCCGACGCTCAGCTTGCGGGGGGAGGGGGGTGTTAAGAATATTTAGTGCTAAACTATAGTTTATCATATATATCATATTTGATATTTTATTATAAGGGATATTTGTCATCTTACCATAGGTATCTTCGCATTTATTGTTTTTTTTTTCATATCCTTGTAATTTATTTGATTATAAATAGATAACTTTCACACTATTTAGGTGCGTAGATTAAGCAAACATTCTCAGTTATGTTATGTATGTATGCAATGTCCTTTTATGCCATGATGCGTATGATATGAAATGCTTTGTTTTTTATGCTATGTCATATCATGTGAAGCCATGTTATAGATTTATAATATACTAATGATGATGCAGGATGAAAGCCATGGTGAGTACTATGCATACATGACTCCTATGTGTATTATGTCATGAATGAAAGAACGAACGAAATGTTTCTTATTATATGCTATGATTTTAAGTCATGAGGACCTCATGCATTTATGTATGTCATGTGCATCGGGATACTTCACTATGTTATGTTAGTAAAGATGTGTACTTTTGATACTTGTGTTCGCTATGATATCATGTGGGCCTTTATCTCCGTGATATCCGGCAACATGTCATGCGTTAGCCCGATGAGCCAGACCTAGAGGGTACTATACAAGCCCGCCTAGTGGGTGCATGTGCACGTGCGTGGACCCTGTGTGGGGAAGTACCACACATCCAACTCTATTCAAACTAGAAAGAGCTCAAGGCCATGCTATGATGTTTTAAGAAAAATGATAGGTCTCATCATGGATGTGTGTGTTTGCATTACCTGATTCCAATAGTGGCGTTATCTACTGAGTATTTCTTAAAATACTCAAATCACGTACTACTCATATATTTCAGGTAAAGGCAAAGTGCCTTTGTACCGATGACAGTAATGCTGGATTGGCTACAAGAAATAGTGTATAAGATAGCTTACGAAAAATGCTATTATAGACTTTTTATAGCGTTTTTCGTACGTCGTGACAACCCATGTTATTAAAAGTCTGAGACTTTTTATAGCTATAATATACGCTATAATAGAGTATGAAACTATAACTTATATATATTGCTATAAAAACATTTTATAGCATTTTATTAAAGCTATA
This sequence comes from Cucurbita argyrosperma subsp. sororia, assembly GCA_018691285.1. NCBI lineage: Eukaryota > Viridiplantae > Streptophyta > Magnoliopsida > Cucurbitales > Cucurbitaceae > Cucurbita > Cucurbita argyrosperma. The sequence continues at coordinate 2,090,804 of CM031883.1, forward strand.
ATAGGTTTAACATAACTAAAAAATTGTGCTATCTTTAACTTATAATAACATTTTGTTAACGCTATAATATAGTATTTTTAGCTTTGATCTTATACTATAATACACGTTTGATAACACTTACATTTCGTTATATATAAAACTTATTATATATACTCTCGACTAAACTTAAAATTGACATATATGGAATGATATTTCATAACACATGTATATGGACAAGCAACTCCAAACTAAGAATGAGGTGACCAAAATTTGATAAAAGCATGTCGCTTTTAGATTTGGAATGAGGATTAAAGCAAGAATTAGGTACTGCAACTGAGGGATGGTTACTATTACTTGTCACAACTAAGGGCAGCTCTGCATTGTCTTACCCAAAAACATAAAGCATGGTAGTAAATACAACAAATGAGTTGCGGAATATAAAGAAAGAAATTCGCTATGATACTTCGTAACAAGTTATAGGTCGTATCAATGACCAAGATTCTTAGTTGACAAATAATATGATGATGATGCATTTGAAATTTCAACTAAAGTTCCACAAGATAGAAATGTAGGAAGGTAGGAAGATTTGATTTTCTAAAAAAGAAACTTACACATAGGTGGAAGTGATTCTTTTATCAAAAATAAAATTATGGAAAAAGAAACAACAATAGAAAAGCTAATGAGATTTATTTCGAATAGTTAGAGCTCAAACATAATGGCCATCGACTAAGCCTCCTGCAAAATGTATCCTCTACCGACAAAATAGTTATACAATAATACTTATATAAATACAAGTTTGGAGTCCAAATGAAGCAAAAGGAAAATGAAAATCAAAAGTAATGGGAAGGTTATGAGAAGAGAAGTTTGAAATAAGTTTGTAAGTTAAAGAAAAGATAAGAAAATATTAATTTTCAGTCTTTACCGTGAGTTGAGTGAAGGTTCGTTCAGTTCGCACCCTAAGACCTTTACTTGAAGTTCAGGGGTATAACGTAACCCGAGACTGAAACGGAAATGATAGTGATAGAACTTGATTCCCAGAGGGTGGGGATAAGTCAGATTCTTTTGTTACAAGCCGCTCAGCTACTTTACCGAGTGAAAGAAGGTTCGTAAAGTAGTTCTGTTTAATTCTTCTTGAGTTTCGGCTTGACTTTCAACACTTTCAGGTCTTTAATTTGATTCTCCCTTCTTCTTCTTCTTTCATTCTCGTCAAGGAATAGAGGTGAAGGTTCAGGATTGAATGAATTTACTAGGAACTCAATCATTGGAGAATCAAATGAAAGATTCCTTCTCCAAAACCGGAATGAATCGAGAGTCTTTCCTCTCCCTACTTACTCCTATTAATGATCAAGAACTTCGTAACCTGTTTTCTTTCCCTGAACTATAAATAAAGGAGAATTAGCTCCGGGAATAAGGTTACGGAAGAAGACGAGTTAGTTGGAGAGAGAGAGAGAGGCCGATTCTTCTTTCAGGAGGTAAAGCAGCTTTGCTCCTGAACCTGAACTTCTATTCCCTGCCTGACCTGAACTTTACCGGAAAGAAAAGAGAATTGAAAGACTCAACCAACAAAGAGCTACTTGGTTTCCAAAGTTAATAGGACATTCTTCCATCTGTTAGTTTATGGAGCTTGCTACTTATTTATAGCTTGGTCAACGGTTATCTAATAAAGCTATATTTGGTAAAGCTATATCCAGTAAAACTATATATGGTAAATAGCTATATATAGTAGATGGTTAAATCTGGTAAAACTATATATAGTAAATATCTATATATAGTAGATGGTTAAATCTGGTAAATCTATATATAGTAAACTGAACTATATATATATATCCCGTCTGGTAGAGCTTTGAATATGTACTTTCTATTCTCTGTAATTAACTCTTACTGTACATGCGTGAAGTCATCAATAAAAAATCCTTTTAGCTAGAGTTCTACTTGTACTTTTCTCTATCCTGTTTTTTGTGTTCATCTAGATCGAATGTGTGCGTTGTTGTGCGTTCTTAACAACTGGTATCAGAGCTAGGTGAAATTCACCACGATCTGTGAAGATGGAAGGTTCAAAGATTGAAATTGAGAAGTTCGATGGATCCGATTTCGGTTTATGGAAGATGCAGATTGAAGATTATCTGTACCAGAAAGATCTTCACGAACCTCTGTTGGGGGTGAAGCCGGATACCATGACCACGGAACAGTGGAAACTCAAGGATCGACAAGCCGTGGGGCTGATCCGATTGACGCTATCCAGAAACGTGGCGAGGGAAGGCTGGAGGGGGGGAGGCGCGCGGGCATGGGCGGCCCAAAGAAAGAGGGGGGCCAGACGGGCAAGGAGGAAGGGCGAGAGGGGAGCGGCCGACACCAAGGGGGAAGGAAGAAAAAGAAGGGAGGCGAAAACGCCGGCAGAAAGCAGGAACACGGAAAGAGGACAGAGAGAGGCCCGGGCGCAAGAAGAGCTGGCGCGGGGGGCAGGGCGGACCACGAGCAACAATGAAGGAAAGGGGGCGGGGGAGATGGATGAAGGGGCGACGAGGGGGCCGGCGCAGCCTGGAACCGGGACACACGGAGGGGGGAGAACAGAGCTAGGGGGGCGGAGAGGGGGCAGGCGGCGAGGACAGAACGGGGACATATAGCGGCAAAGGAGACGAGGCTGACGGCGAAAGAAGGGGGGAGGGCCGGGAAAGCAGGGGGATAGGGGCGGGGGGAACTACGTGAGCAACAAACGGCGCACAAACCACCAGAAGGGAGAAGGGCGGGGGAAAGGGAACCAGAGGGAGCAGGGGCGACAAGCAAGGGGGAGTGGAAGCGGGAGGGGCAGGAAACGAGAGGAGGGGGGGCAGAGACGCTGACGCCGAGCTAGGGCGGGCCAGAGGGGGAGCAGAGGCCAACCCAAAAGCAGGGGAGGGGAACGGGAGGCGGGACGCCCCAGGATGGGGAGGAGAGCCGCATGAACGCGGACGCGGCTGGAACAAGGGAGAGAGAAACACAAGCAGGGAGGGGAGGGGGAGGGCGGAAAAGCACCGAGGGAGCGGGGCAGGCGCAAAACGCCGAGGGGGGGCGAGGAACCACAGAACAAGGAGACGGAAGCGGGGGGAGAGGATCCGGACGGCAGGACCAGAGAGGGATGTCCGGTCATGACCGGCGGGGCGGGAGGAAGGAAACAAGGCACGGGGGGAGGAACCCGACAGGGGGGGCAAGAAAGAGGACAGCGGGGAGGGACGGCGAGCGGCAAGCAGGGGGGACGGAGCCGAGACGACAAGAGTGGAGCGGGAAAGAACGAAGGGGGAAGGCAGCGAGAGGGGCAGAGGGCCGAAGGTAGGGAAAGGAGTCAGCGCGCGGGGGCGGAGAACCCAGAAAGCATGGAGGACACAGAACGAGATCAGGGGCACGGGAGTGAGGGGGGGATGGGGGGGGGGGAGAAAGGAGGGGGCAAGAAGCCACAAACAGGACAAAGGGGGGGGGGGGGATAGGGAGGGGGCAAAGGACGAGGGGGAGGGCAGGAGAGACGCAGGCGGGGAGAGGAAGGGGGGGGGGACGAGAGCAGCGAAGAGGAGGGGGGGGGGAGGAGCCGGGGGCGGAGGGGACGGGGCACGGGGAGAGACGGAAAACGGGGGGGGAAAGCGGGCGCGAAGCGAGTAGGGAAAGATGGAGAAGAAAGGAGGAGCGGAAAGCGATCATGAAGACGGAGAGGGAGATGAGTGAGCGGGAAGCGAGGCAGACGACGAGGGAAGCAGCTGGGGATGTCGGGCGGGCGCGGAAGGCGCGCCGACGGGACGGCGGAAAGCAGCAGAAAAACCGGGTAGATAGAGGCGCCGGGCACGGGTAGCGTCCCGAGGCGGGGGGGGAGCGAGAGCGGACGGGGGGGGCGTGAAGGGGCGCCTACAAGCAACACGAAAGCGAGGGCTGCGAGGGAGGCGCCCGGACAAGAGAAGAGCTAAGGGAGGGAAAAGGCGGAAAAAAAAACAATAGAAGAGGGGAACGAACAGCGGAGGGGAGTACAAAGACGCGAAGTAGAAGCAGAGAGGAAAAAAAGGGGAAACAGAGAAGGATGATATGGACCAACAGCAGCAGCAGATGCTGCAACGAGCTGGAGAGGGGGGCAAAGGAGCAGTGGGGCGGAGGGAGAAAGGGAAGAAGAAAGGGGGGGGGTAAGGGGGGGGGGGGGAGAATGTGAAGGGAGGGGAGGGGAAGACGGTGGGTAGGCGGGACAAGGGGACAGAAGGGCGAGGATGGGCATAGGGGGAAGGTACAAACGGGGGAAGGCCGGAAGGGGCATTGTGAGGCAGAGAACAGGGAGGGGGAGGGGGAGGGAGGAGTGGGAAAAGTAGTAAAAGAAGCAGGGGGGCGTGGGGGGTAGCCAGACGGGGGACGGGGCAAGTCTTGTAGGAGTGGAGGGGGCGGAGAAGCATTCAGCTCGACGGAGCACCGGCGTGGGGAGGGAGGCGCAGCTCAACAGGGTTGAGAGATGGCAGCACGAAGCAGCAGCCGAGACAGGATCGATCGGACTGGGGAGGATGCGAAGCGCAGCAGTGTGCTGGCCGGAGAGGCGAGCGCAATAAGCCTAAGCTATGCCCTTGATTGATGCCGTAGCGAGCAGAAAGGGTCAGGGCAAGCTCAAAACAAGGAAAGGAATCACAGGGCGTTGGAACCAGGGCAGCCGAGAAGAGAGAAGGCCGGGAAGATGGGACAGACCGAAAGAGAACCCCCAAGGGGGGAAGGGCAGAGGATAGCCATGCCAGCAGCATCCCAGGGCCGCAGCCGCATAGCTGCGCCAAGAACGGCGGGAGGGGGCGCCGAAAGCCCGGGGGCGCCCAAGGGAAAACCCGAGGCGGGCCCTGGGGCTCAATCAACTGGGCACAAGCGCAGGGGCGGGCAACAGAGGACAAGGCCGGCGCTGGGAACCCACCTCGGAAGGAATGAAAGCGGCATCACGGAAGCGGGGACCAGGGGGAGGGGAGGAAGGCAAGCAAAAAGAGAGAGGAGACCGCGACCGGAGAAAACCCTAAGGGGCAGAGACGCATGCAACCAGGCAACGGGGCAACGGCCACGAGCGGCCTGGCTAGGACGCCGAACACAGGTCCAGGGCGGGGGGAGCCGCTGCAAGGAAAACTAAAGGGAGGGGAGAAGAAAAGGGGCGAGAAGGAGGGGCGAGGAGGGGACGCCCGAGCTCGGCACGCGATGACGGAGGTACCATCATCAACGACACATACGCGACACCCAAGCCTAGCGCAAAAGAGGTACAACAACCCGAAAACGGGAACCCGGGCGAGGGAACGGAAACACCTGAAGGGAGGCGGGAAGCGAAAACGAAAGAGAACACAACCAACAGAGGCCGAGGAGCGGCAGGCCGCGGCGGCGGCGCGGGGGCCGGCTCATCGACGGGAAGAAAAGGGAGAAGAAGGGGAGGAGGAGAGAGGACGCAGGAGGACGAGCGGAGCAGGAAAGAGGCAGAAAAGCGGGCCAGGGGGGGAGGGGGATCCTCGGGACGCAGGGCTCGGACGAGGGCGCTGGCGGGAAGGAGGGAGCGCACGACGCCAAGAGGGTCGGAACGCGCGCGCGAGAGGCGTAGCGAGAAGGGGCGGACGCGGAGGGAGACGCGCGCGCGGGCAAGACGCCAGCTACGAATGGCGCGGAGGCCCGGGGAGCGCAGAACCACGGGCCCGAGGACCAGGAGACCGGACGGAGCACCAAGCGCGTGGGGCCAGGAACGCCGGGGATGAGAGACGAAGACGAAGGAAAGAGCGAGAGCGACACCAGAGCGGGCACCGAAATAATGCTTCACGCGCCCTCACATCCTCGGTGTGTCTGTCCCACGCGCCAGGAGCACGCCCAGTCGCACGCCCAGTCGCGGCCTCCCACGCGCCTCGCGTGTCCTTCACGCGCTCGTCTTCAACCTCTCCTCCCTGCAATTTTTCCCAATCTTTTCCTTTAATACCCGTTGTGTCCCGAAGCAAAAATTTCATCTCTACAGCTCGAATTTCGTTCTGATTTCTTCTACAACTTTATAGATCTTCTAACTACGGTTCTAACAAGCCTTATTTCATAACTTATTATGCAGTATGAATCAAGATATCGAGATTTAAAGGTTCGGTGATATGGGTTTTTCGTTACCTTCGAATCACTGTCCGATTCAGCTCGTGGCCGTATCCCCTTCCCCAAATGATTCCTCAGCAACAACTCCTCTTCCTTTACCCTCGATTAATGTCCAATTTTAAGCAACCAAAACTCGAATTCTCAAAAATTTCCTCCTCTGTTTTCTGGGTTTTTCGCTAATCACCATTCTTCGTTTTTCTTCCTTTTTAAAGCCTAATACAGCCCTAATACGCTTCCACATCCTCTATCTTCCTCTCTTTTCTTTCTTTTCCCTTCACACCTGTCCATTCTTCCTTTCTCCATGGCAGCAGCTTCAAGCTGCTGCGGTCTTCTTCTTCTTTTCTTCTTCTTCTTTTTTTTTTTTTTTTTATTATTATTATTATTATTATTATTATTTATTTATTTATTTATTTTTATTTTTATTTAATTAATTTATTTATTATTTTCGGGTTATTACATTAATTTCATTCTCCAGAGTAAGTGGGAGAGATTGATGTCACTTTGGCTCAACCCGAGGGTCCTATTTATAGGGACTCCCAGAGAATATTTGCTAAATAATATATTTGTATATTTAATATATTAGGATATTATACCTTATATAAATCATATTTAGATATTATAAAATATCCTAATATATATATTTAATTAATTTGAATCTCATTCAAATTTCAAATATATTTTTATTTAATGTATCAAAATCCATTAAATTATATCAAATACAATAAATATATTTTTCTTTTTTAATATATTAAATATTATTTTGAACCCTTTAAATTAATATGTTTTTTTCCATTTATATTTTACCTATCTAATATATTAAATATTAATTTGAACACTTCAAATTAAATATATTTTCTCTGTTTATTAAATATTAATTTGACATTTCAAGCTTCATATTTAATATATGTAATATATTAAATATCAATTTGAACCCTTCAACTTTTTTTTCAAATAAATAGAACCTTTTAGTGTTACTATAAGCTAGCAAGGGGACCTTATGAACCTACCATAATAAGCTCATGGTATAAAATTAATTAATTAAACTCATTAATTAATCAATTTTTATTCATTAACTATAGGTCACTCCGTTGCAGTATTATGCACAGTAGGACAAGTTATGTCCATCGATATAATCATTACAAGCAAGTCGATCACGAGTTGTTCATAATTACAGTTTGGTCAAAAGTCCGTTTTACCCCTGTAATTACATCTTTCACCTTAAGTACCACTGATTCTCTAATGAACAATTTGTCTATGATCCAATCATAAACCAAGTCCCTCTCGAGTCAATGAGATGGTGAGGCCCCATTATTCAAGTCCCAAAATTAGTACTTAAGAGAACAACTCATCTACTTTCCTTATATGGAAAGGAGTGAATTCCATCTCATGATATTATGTTCCCAACTCCCTATTTGGTCAAGTCCTCAGAATAGTAGGCATATTGAATCGGCTAAAAGAGTTATTCTCACCCATGTAAATTAAAGGACAAACCCTCATAGGCATGAGTTCATAACTCACTCAGGATTAAGATCGAGTCGCATATGAACATCACGTAAAATATTAATCTTCTCAATTAACGAATTTATAAAGAGAGATTAAATATTTTTTTTGTCTAGTCTTATACAAACTCATTGTATAGGATACCCCACTTACATGTCTCCACATCAATGATTTGGATCAAATCATTTGTAACGATTACAAAGTAGGTCGTACCAATAGTGTTACCAAGATAAGGCACTCAACCTTATCCATGTACTATAGACTCTTTAGGTTATTACTTGAACACAACCCTTTTGTATGTCAACCACGTGCGGTTCAAGATTACATTAATGACTTTGGATTTTCATACCATGGATAACAATTAAATTAAAAATAAAATAATATAAATTATTGTTAAAAACTTGCATAAATCCCAACACTCTCCTCCATTACAATTTTCCCTCCTCAATCATAATGCTGCTACAATCCTCATACCATGGATAGCATTATGTTTACCATAATGCTGCTATGACAACCACTATTCCTAATGGATGTCTGACATCAACAGCTACCAGAGAATATTCACTCGATAAGAAAGGGGCCCAGGAGGTGTACGAACCAACTAGTGGGTCCATACTCACACGCGTGGGCCATGTGTAGAATAGTAAATACACATTCAATTACCCACTTAGGATAGCCTCCGTAGGAATATAGACCGATATGATAGGTCCACTCATGATTGTATGTGCTTGCATCTAACCCCAATAGCGGGTCACTTATAGTATTTCTTAAAATACTCAAGTCATGTCCTACTCTTATTTTTTCAAGTAAATGTAAGACATTCCTATACAAATAACGACGATGACATCGTAATTCGAGACCATGACACATACATAGGATAGTTGTATTTATTTTCTTAGACTTAAAGTTCGAATAAGGCGTTTTTACTTTCAATGTTTATTTATTTAATTCAATATTTCTTGTGTCGTTTTAAAGATGTTTTCGAACACATAAGTTCATGACAATATTTTTAGATGAAATTTATATTATTTCCACACAAAATAATTTCCGTCCCTATTCTAAGTAACTAGAAATCTAGAGTCGTTACACTTGTCTTATCTATATTAAAAAAAATTTGGAGTGTTTCCAAAGTTGACAAATTTAGTATAAAAAATAATTTTTTTCTAATAAAGAGAGAGAGAGAGAGAGGAGAGAGAGGGAGGGAGAGAGACTTAAAATATCCAATTAATTAGTAAAATACACATTGATTTAGTTAATAAATAAAACTCCTATCAAAACATGCCACGTGTCGAATATTTTGAAATATTTTCATCCATTAACATTTTTAATATAATTAATATTATTACTTAATTTTGTGGTGCATATTCTTCCACCCTCTCTCATGGGAACATCTCCAAGAGCTTATTACTCAGCATTTTAGGCTCCATTCTGCAATTGCTTTCCATCTGTTTTCATCATTTAAAATTAACATAAGCTTCATAATTACATTAATTTTATGTTTACTATATAGTTTTTTCAAATAATAATCATAATAATATTAATATTAACATTAATGTTACCTGAAGATGCAAATTATGGAAAACCTTCCCATCAAAGGACTCAAAAGATGAAGCATTCAACAAAAGAAGACCTTCCTCCTCCAAGCAAACCAAGATCTCCGACAACGAATTCTGGTGGCCGCCGTTGATGTCGGTGGATATCTGAATCGCCATTTCCCGTTGACCAAGTCGACTCGTAGAAACAATCGACGAGAAGCTCGTAGCTGCGCATTTCGTTTTCTTTTCTTTATCGCTCTTTACTTCGTGCCCAACCATGGCTGCCATGAGCTCTTCTTTCTTCCTCATTAGCCCTTCCACTTGCTGTTGTAGCTCCGGTATGTAGCTCAATATCCTCGAGATCGTCGCCGGGTTACTCAACTTCTTCTGCGACAAATAAAACATAACCATTAACTTAAATTCAAAGACTTCGATTCTGATTTTTAAACTTTTTAGGTCATAACAATTTTAACCCTAAATTTTCAATTCCTCCAATTCCACCTCAAACTTATATAAATATTACCAAATATTTTTTTCGATTTTCGAGATCGATAATTTTTGTGGATCGAACAATGGAGAGGGGGGAGGAAAAGCTTACCATTTGGTCGGTGGAGGGAAGGAGGGAGCGTAGAGAGGAGTAGAGAGAGTTGATCTTCTTGCGACGGTCGCGTTCGCTAGCATTATGGTTAAGTTTCTTAGCCATCTTAGAGACGTTGGCACCGCCTTTGGGTGACGGAGTAGCGGAGGAGGGATAGTGATCGAGGTCAACGTGCGGCGGCTGCAATGGCGGGGGCGGAGGGAATTGGAGGTAGAATGAATTATCAGAAGGTTCAAAAGGAGGAAAGGGTGAGTTATGGTGGTTATGGAGGGAGATGGGATCTTCCAATGGCCATTGAAGAGTAGAAAACAAAGGAGAAGAAACAGCGAACATGATGATGATGATGATGAAGATAATGAAAAATGGTGATGCACAAACTCAAATGGTGGTGCCCCTTTAAGTCTTTTATACAAATATTTTCCATTATTATTAAAAACAAATCATTTTTTTATTTCACAACTTGCCTTGATCTTAAAAAAAAAAAAAAAATTGTTTTCTTTTAATTAATTTATCCCAACCACTCCATAGTTTTGGTTTAAACCCATCTCTTAATTTCTCGGCTAATCGATTCAGATCCGGTTGTGAACTTATTTAGATGAGGTTGAATTCAAATGAATAAATATTTTATGCATTTAGTTGATTCATGAATTCTCTAAAGATAAATTGAGTTGAACGGAATCCGCCTGAATTTGTTTATTCATAATTTTTGTTGGATGAAAGTTCCACATCCGCTAATTTAGGGAATCGTCATAAGTTTATAATCAAGGTGAAGCCAAAACAAAGCCATGAAAGCTTGTGCTCAAAGTGGAGAATATGTCATACTATTGATACTATTGTGGAGAGTCGTGTTCATCTAACATGGTATTAGAGCATCAGTTCTAACAATTTTAAAATATACATTTTTACTTATAATATAATTATATATATATATTGAAAATGAGTAGCAAATTTTAATTAGATGTTTGAAAATAAATAAAACAATGTTTTAGTTTTATTAAAAATAAAAAAATTGAATAAATGACTCGAACAACTTGAATTGTCATAGCTCAAGCCCACTGCTACTAGATATTGTCCACTTTGGTTTGTTACGTATTGAGGTCAGTCTCACGGTTTTAAAACACATATGCTAGGGAGAGGTTTCCACACTCCTATGAAGGAAGGTTTCGTTCTCCTCTCCAACCGATGTGAGATTTCACAATCCACCCATTTTGGGGGACAGTGTCCTCATTTGCACACTGCTCGGTGTCTAGCTCTGATACCATCTGTAATAATCCAAGCTCATCGTTAGTAGATATTGTGTTTTGGCCCGTTATGTATTGCCGCGTTTTAAAACCATGAGGCTGACGATGACGATGACGATGATGTACAATATCCGCTAGTAGTAGACTTGCGTCATTACAAATAGAGTGCGATGCACTGGTTGGAGAAGGGCTAGACCCCTTCCATAGTAAACATGTTTTAAAACCATAAGGCTTGCAACATACATAACGAGCTTGTGACAACTATTATACGTGAAAGTGCATAGCTTGTGACAAGGGTACGTCAGAGCATCGAGATTATGAGGCAGGGATAGATTAGTGTCATGTGTTCGGTTCTAACGACCAGTAACTTTTAACAATTTGACGAGATCGCTAAACCTGTGAAAAAATTATATTTAAATATTTTCTTATAATTTAAACTAGTCTGTGTTCGTTGTAATTTAGTACCGACTCCAAACGATGTTCGAGATTAGTATTAAATAGAACATAACCAATTAATGAAGTATTAAATTGGGAATCTTTTCAAAAATTTATAAGATGACATGGCTCGTGTACAACGGGCTTGACCACGCGCTGATTGAGATTGTTTGGTAAGATACACGTGCCATTCAAGGAAATCCACGTGCTGGCGCACGCGCATCACCACACCTTGCTTATGCAGTCTAGGTGCTACACGCTCACCTCAAACTACCCTATTATACTATATGCTTCTCAACTATATAATATAATCATTGGAGGGAAAAATAAAACTATATAATATATGTTTTCTCTTCATATTCTATTTTTTTGTCTCTCTCTTCATGTGACCTGTCTATATATATATATATATATATATTAATTTATTTGATGCATGTATCTGGTAATTCTCTTATCCAAATTTCTCTCTCTTTTGCATCCAAATTAATGATAATTTTGAGGGTAAGATTCTTTTTTCTTTTTAAAGAAGCAGCTTGTTTGCTAATTTACTTACTAATTTAATGAAAACTAAGGTAAAAATTAAAGAATAATGCACCGATTTTAATTAGAACTTGTTAGCTTTAGGATCGAGAGATAAGATGGTCATAACATTGCGTATTTTAACTATATTCGTTACGTCTGGCTGAAACATGGTGACAGGGCCTAAACAGTGGAACTATGGACATGTCAAGTCTGCCTCGTAGGCTAGTCTACGAAATCTATAACTTAGAGTTCTGATACCAACTGTAACGACCCTAGATTTTTTATTGTCTAAAGTCGCTACTGTATACATCGGAAATAATCATTTGAAACTTCAACATAAAACACTGTCATGGACTTATGTGTTCGAAAAAGTCTTTAAAAAGATATAACTAAATACGAAATAAAATAAATAAATATTAAAGGTAAAAACACCCTATTCTAACCCAAGTCTAAAAAAGAAAATACGATTGTTGTTGCATGTGTCATAGTCTCGATTTGCGATGTTATCGTCAGCGGTACAAGGTTGTCTTGCTTTTACCTAAAATAGAAGTAGCATGTGGTTTGAGTATTTTAGGTAATACTCTACAAGTGACCCACTATTGGTGTTAGATGTAAAGACATACAATTATGAATGAGACCTATTCTTCAAGTCTATATTTCCTTAGGTGGCTATCCTAAACAGGTAATTGGATGTGTATTTACTATTCTACACATAATTCACACGTGCGAGTATGGACCCACTAGTCAGTTCGCACACCTCTTGGAGCCCTTTCTTGGTCGAGTGAGCATTCTCTGGAGCTGTTGATGCAGAGATACCTGTTAGGTATAGCGACCATCACAACATTATGATAAACATCATTATGTATTCATGCATCTGGGAATATCTCCTTCTTACGATGGTACTGACGCGTACAATACACACAATCTACACGTGCGAGTATGGACCCACTAGTCAGTTCACACACCTCTTGGAGCCCTTTCTTGGTCGGGCGAGCATTCTCTAGAGCTGTTGATGCCAGACATCTGTTACATTATGATAAGCATCACGATCGTTTTCCCGCCTCGTAGTGTACGCGTTAGTACCATCATAAGAAGGAGATATTCCCAGATGCATGAATACATAATGATGCATAAGGTCCAAACATTTTCATTCATTATCATGTAAAATAACCCCTTCCATTTTCCTTCCTATCATATCATTTTTTAACATAGCCTTTATGGCAAGTATGAGGGTTGAATCTCGTATCATTCATAAGATACATGGTCCTATGTCATATCATGCACATAACATACCCTTTGATACATCATACCATATCATGATTATTCATTAAATTATCGTATCATCAATACGTCACAGTTATTTGATCCGTCCACCCATCTTATACAAAACTCCAAATCAATTTTGAGATCTAAAAAATGATTCTAAACATCCTTAAAACTTATTTGACCATAAAAAAAAAAAAAAATTATGTTTGTATTTTGCTGAGTTGGCAAAATGTATCAATTTTTAATATAATTTTTTGATGACTAGGCTCCAAGCTGGCCACATCTTCACAAATAAATTCAACTCTCACAATAATTTAATGAATAATCAACTATAATAGTTCACTAGTTTTTATTTTCTTAATATATAATTTTAAAATTAATAATTTTGTCTTTTTTTAAAAAAAAAACATTTTTAAGATTCCTCTCTCTCTCTCTAAAATACCAAGTTGATGGAGATTGAAAATGGTCCCAAATTAATATTTTTTAAAATAAATAAATAAAATATAATAATATTTATTTAATATATTTTAAGGGCTTAGTTCCAAAAGGTTTGGTTATTCTTAAATTTGTTTGAGAGTTTAAAGAGTTTAGTTCCAAATGGGTTTGGTTTAAAGTACGAAGAGATTTAGGAGAGTACGAATGCTTGTGGCATCCTCGTGCCGCCAAACACCAAAGTCGGCTTTGCTTCTAACTTCCACGTGCATGGGAATGCACCACGTTCTCACCACACTCCCTAGTCATCTTCTTTCTTCTTTTTAATTTTAATTAATTACTAATTTATATGGTTGATGTGACGTTTTATATGCTAATTTGAGCGTAGGTTTCTAGTTAGGACTGATACCAACTGTCGTGGTCGTACATCTTCAACTATGCAACATCGTGATCTTGACATGCTTAAATCTCATATTCATTTTTTGCCTTTTCCAACCGAACAGTGGGCAAGGTTTGCCTTTTTCTAACCGAATATCGCTTGTGCAGAATCTAAACTTGGGCAAGGTTTCGTCAGACACGCTATTCGTGCGTGCATGTTCAATCGTGTGCGATACGACTAATAGATAAAAAGTTTAATTTTTTTTAGGGATATACACAAGTTGAGTTAAATTGGAAAAATGTTTTCGACAAAAAATGTAACGACCCTAAATTTTCCTATTTAACCTAAGGTCATTATTATACGTTTAATCCTTATGTTTAATGCAGAATTACTTTAATGAACTCTTTATAATTTCAACATTAATTTGTACCCTTTATTACCTTGTTAATAAACAAATACAAAGAAAAGAAAACAAAAACAATATTGAATTAAATACCTTGTACTAACCTATATTTTATTAAATGCAATTATAACCCACCTATACTATTAATGCAAATACAATTCAACCTATACGAACCTATACTATTAAATTTGAAATGCAAATCTATCCTATGCATGTGCCACAATCACGAGATTTGCGATGCTTCTGTCAGCCTCACAGGGGCGCCTTGTCTTTATCTGAAAAATGTAGTAGCACGAGACTTGAGTATTTTAAGAATACTCAGTAAGCGACCCTTTATCGGGGTTATGCAACAAGAACATGCGAATGCAATGACGGGACCAATCATATCAGTCTATTTTCATATGGCACTATCCTAACGGGCAGCTTGGATGTGTACCATATACTCTATACACAGCCCATACATGCGAGTATGGGCTCACTAGTCTGTTCGCACATTGCTGGGCCCCTTTACTTGTCAGGCGAGCCTGCTCTGGTAGCTCTTTGTGCCTGACACCGATTAGAATTAGTAACCATCATGGTAGTATTATGTAAAACATAATTACACTTCACCTGCCTAGTGGTGTACACGCCCCTACCCTCGTGATGGAATAGGGTTATCCCCCAATGCATGAGCACACATAATGCATGAGGTCCCAATATTTTTCTGTTTTCAACATTATTAATTATAACTTCGCTATCATTTTTCATTCATATCATATCATTTCTCATTTTTTTAATTCTCCTATCATGCATAATTCTAATGTCGTTATATTTCATGTTATTTATCATGATTTCATTTCAATCATATCATGCTGTATACATAAAATTTAGGAGACATAACATAACATTCCATGTTTTTAAACGTAACATTTCATGACGTGCGATTCATACAATAATTATCTCAACAATCACATAAAACAATCTAAACATAACATATCACGTCACATTATATTGCACATCAAACCATTTCAAAACAGCATACGTTCACATTACATACATTTACGTATTAAGTCATAACCGTATAAACATATAATTTATGATACGTGCGAACCACAGGCACATGCCAACATACAACATACAAATTGATATAACCTATGACAGTAGGGCCACTTACTTAGTAGGCCTTAGCCGATGTACTCCCTATAATATATTACGTAAGCTCCTAGCTCCTTGTACGCGTCCTACGCTATCATCGGTGATTAGTTCCTATTGGATCGTTCAACACTTTTTGTTAGTATTTCACAAACATAAACATATTCCAACTTGAAATGATGAAATACTACCTTAAAACGACCTATTTTACCTTAAGCGAGGTTGAAATCAGGTCTGGGAGTGTCGAAACTGCGTGGAATGGGCCAAAAATGGGTTCCCGAGTCGAGAAGTCGCAGTCGAGCCATTTAAGTCGCCAGAGTCGAGGGGGACTTTGCGTCAGACACTGACACGTGATACAACCAGAAGCGGCCGCATGTGCAAGTTGAAGCCGAGTCGAGGCGCGAGTCGTCAAGCGGGTCAGGGTTCGGTCATGGGTTCTGGGCTGGACCCTGTCATTGGGCGGCAGGAATTCTGACTGTAGATCAGTTGGATTGATGTGTGGGTCGAGGATATTGGGCTATAGTGTGATAGCCCAAAAAAATAAAAATAAAAATAAAAATTAATAAACAAATAAAAATAATTATAAAAATAAGTATACGTCAAAATAATAATAATAATAATAATAATCCATACATAAATAACTAATGAGGATTACTCTAACAAAAATATAAAATAAAATAAAACTTACCAACTCTCTCTGCTAACCTCTCATCCCAACCTCATCCTCTCTCCTCAACTGAGGACACAATATCATCGTCCAAAAATATCGTCCAAAAATAAACAGGAAAATGTCATATTTGAGAAAAAGTAAAATAGTTTTCAATGTAAGTAAAGATGATGCAGATTTACTTTGGAGAGAGACTTTCGTCTGTCATTACCGTAGATTTCCTTTTCCTTTATATTTATCTTTACCAAAAATTAAGTGAGTCAGATCTTCCTTCCTTTCTCCAATATAAGTTAGTCTTCTTTCCTTTCTCCAATATTTTACAAGATCAATCAGATCTCATTCTCTCTTATCCAATTAATTAGATTTAATTAAATTTTTGTTAGTAAGTTATAGGAAATAAGGTTAGAATCAATAAAATTTTAGTTGACAATTATAAGAAATAAGGTTAGAATCAATAAAGTTTTAGTTGACAATTATATAAATGTGTAAGATTGTAGCGTTGATTAAAAATAATATAGAATAAAAGAAGAAATAGAGTGAAATTAGGAAGTAAGAAAATAAGGAAATATGAAAAGAAAGAAAAAGAGAAATTTTGGAAGTAAGAATCCATTAGCAAAATTGACTAGTAATATTTGTTTACGGAATGAAAATAAATACAAGTAATATATATTTAGAGAATGAAAATTTGTTTAAAAATAATTAAAGAGATGATGAGGGAAGATTGAGGAAAGATCTGGTGAACAAAATTTAAAAATAAAACTAGAAATATTAAAGGGCAAAAAAGTCCATTACATTTTGTCTGAGTAACAATACATTTCGTCCAAGAGTAAGAATAGAAAATAAGATAGTTAGTGAAAAAAATATATATACAACGTTCCAAGACTATTCATAAAGTCTCTAATGCTCCCATGAAGTCCTGAACCATTGTAAAATTTAGAAAATTAAAATTAAAATTGAAATTGATGTAGGTTGACTTGGATACAAATGACAAAATCTAACTTTTTTTTGAAGATAAATTGGTGACATCAGCCTAAGCTAATCAGGTAAGTGGTCTCACTATCGACATGATTATATTTGATGTTGACACGTGCCCCGTGGTTCTGCAAGTGTGTCGTATATACTGATTTGTGTGAATTGTTTGTGAATCGATATGCTTATGATATGTTATATATATCTATATCTATATATATATATATATATATATATATATATATATATATATATATGTTATAATATGTAAATTGTATGATAATAATTACGGTACGATGTGTTCAATGATATGTTTGAGATAGGATACGAGAAGGATGCACAAAACGAAATGTAACGATAGGAGTAATATACGTTCATGAAATGTTAAGGTTAGGTTACATACCGAAGTGCTATGGATATGAGAGATGGATAAAAGAATACGGTTAGGTTATGGGTAGAAAGGGATAGGTGTGATAGATTGATAGAACGATAGTGTTAGGATATGTTCCTATGATGATATGACTACGATGCGTTCATGTAACAACATGACTGTGATAGGTATAAGAACGTTAAGACTATGATAAATTAGGGAACGATATGACCACAAAGTGTTTACAATATGATATGATTATGATATGAAATGTGAATGACGGATATATATATATATGTTGTCATATGATATGAAAATGATATGAAATATGTTATGGTACTGAGATATGTGAAAAATTGACATGTTTATGATATGAAATATTGTGATTCAATATATTACGATATAATACGTATATGATGAAATGTTATGTTAAAAGCATAGGACGTTCTGTTATGTCTCCTAAATTGTGTGTAGACAACATGATATGAATGACATGAAATCACGATAAATGACATGAAATATAACCATGTTAGAATTATGTATGATATGAGAACTGAAGAATGAGAAACGATATGAGATGAATGATGAACGATACGTGAAATGATATGAAAAACGATATGATATGTATAAAACGCTAGCGGAGTTGTATTAAATGATAATGAAAATGGAAAAATTTTGGGACCTCATGCATTATGTGTGCTCAGGCATTAGGGGATACCCCTATTCCATCACGAGGGTACGAACGCGTACATCCATTAGGTAGGCAAAGTATCGTTATGTTTTACATAATGCTGCCGTGACAGTTACTAATTCTAATGGGT
The DNA here is from genome assembly GCA_018691285.1 of Cucurbita argyrosperma subsp. sororia. Classification (NCBI taxonomy): domain Eukaryota; kingdom Viridiplantae; phylum Streptophyta; class Magnoliopsida; order Cucurbitales; family Cucurbitaceae; genus Cucurbita; species Cucurbita argyrosperma. The sequence continues at coordinate 2,109,136 of CM031883.1, forward strand.
GTCCGGCAAAAGTTGAGCTACCAGAGAAGGCTCGCCCGATAAGAAAAGGGGGCCTAGTGGAGTGTGAATTGTCTGGTGAGCTCATACTCGCATGTATGAGTTGTGTGTAGTGTATATGGTACACATCCAAGATGTCCAATTAGAATAGTGTCGCAGGAAAAAATAGACTGATAGGTCCCGTTATTGCATTTGCATGTTCTTGCATTTAACCCCCAATAGTGGGGTCACTTACTGATTATTTCTTAAAATACTCAAGCCACGTGCTACCTTTACTTCATGTTAAGGCATGACATTTCTGTACGGTTGACAATGACATTCCTTGTTTCTCTTGTTTCTCTCTTTGGCAGGTGTTGACGTTCCTTTGAGGGTGGCTGGCTTTTGATGCTCGTGGTGATCCAAAGGTTAGGCTAGGTCGTGGGTAGTGTGAGAATGAAAACTCTAGCGTTCGCTGAATTTTTCGTGTTGTAGACCACGAAAAATGCCTTTGTAATTTTTTTTTACGTGATTCGTTACATTATTTGCCCCTAAAAAGAACTTTCGTCCTCAAAATTCTCGAACGCCTGGATTAATTCGAGGTATTTTTCCTTTATTCCCTCTTCTCATTCCCACATAGCTTCTTAGTTTGATGATTCTACCATAATACTTTGACGAAACCTATGTCCCTATTACGTACGACTTTCATTTCCCGAGCTAGTAACTTATTTGGTTTCTCTTGGTAACTTAAGTCTTCCTCGATCTCGAGGGGCCAATAGTCTATTACGTTCGTAGGGTCTATAACGTACTTTACCAATATGGACACATGAAATACGTCGTGTACGCTCGAGAGTGAAGGTGGTAAGACTAACTTATATGATACTGAGCCTATTCGTTCTAGGATTTTGAAGGGTCTGATGAAGCGGGGGCTTAGCTTGCCCTTATGTTTGAATCTTAGGACGCCTTTCATGGGAGCCACTTCTAGAAATACCAAGTCCCCCTCTTCGAACTGCAAAATCCTGCGCCTAACGTCGGCGTAGCTCTTTTGCCTACTTTGCGTGGTGCGCATCCTTGCTCTAATTTTCTGGATTGCCTCGTTTGTAACGCGAACTAACTCGAGTCCTATTAGTTCTCGTTCACCTACTTCGTCCCAGCACAACAGAGACCTACACCGTTTTCCATACAATGCTTCGAACAATGTCATCCCAATTGTGGCTTGGAAACACTTGTTGTACAAGAATTCCATTAAATGCAGTTTGGTGTCCCAACTTCCCATGAAATTTATAACACACGCTCGAAGCATGTCCTCTAGAATTTGGTCCAGCGGTTCTGTTTGGCCATCAGTCTGCGGATGAAAGGCAGTACTAAAGTCGAGTCTGGTACCCAATGCTTTTTGGAGTCCACGCCAAAAGCCCGACATAAAACATGGGTCCTGGTCCGACACTATTGATGTTGGGACTCCATGCAACCTCACGATTTCCTTCATATACAGTTGAGCACAATTGTCTACTGTATATGTTGCCTTACCCGGTAGGAAGTGTGCCGATTTTGTTAGTCGGTTGAAAATTACTCAAATTACCGTGTAACCCTTTAATGTTCTGAGTAAGCCTACTATGAAATCCATAGCAATATTCTCCCACTTCCACTCTGTTATACTTGAAGGTTGTAGCAGTCCCGCCATTTTCTGCCTAGGGGCTTTTACTTGTTGGCACACTAGACATTTACTCACATACTCCACGATATTCTTTTTCATATTTCGCCACCTGAAATGTTGTTTCAAATCTTGGTACATCTTCGTACTACTTGGGTGTATCAAGAAGGGTGAGTTGTGTGTCTCAGTTAGGATTTCGTTCTTTATTTCACTCACAGCTGGGACACATAAATATCCTTGACATAACAGTCCATCGTCTGATGACTTTGAAAAGTTGTTCACTGGGCCTGCTATTAATTGCTCTAGAATTTGATTTAGGCTAGGATCCTCTCGTTGTGAGTCTATAATCCTCTGTCTGAGTGTGTGTCGCACAGTAAGTCGGGCTATTTGAGCTATCACCTCCTCGGTTACTACCGCAATGTTAGCTTATTTGAAATTCGCTCGCGCTCGTGGCTCTCTTGTGATGAGGGCTGATGAGTGTACTGGTTTTCAGCTTAGTGCGTCTGCGACTATATTTGATTTTCCACGGTGGTATTGGATGTCATATCGTAATCTTTCACTAGTTCTAACCACCTTCGTTCTCATGTTCAGTTATTTGTGGGTGGAGAAGTATTTTAGGCTTTTATCGTTTGTGTAAATTTGGATCTTTTCGCCATACAGGTAGTGTCGCAAATTTTTTAATGTGAACACTGTTGTTTTGATTGAAGAGGAAATGCTGACAGAGAAAAAAGCCGAAAGATCTTGGAAGAAGAAAATAACTGAAAAAGAGAGAGAGAGAGAGAGTATGCGCTGAACACCGATATCTGTTTGTCATTCCATTGACATATTTAAATAACAAAATATACTCAAAGTAATAGAAAAAAAAATGGCAACTGAATTGAAGCCATTATTAAATAAAAGCTATGGTCTTAAACATAGTTAAGCTGTTTTGACCCGGTAAAATTCAAAATTTTGAATTCACGCTCATGGAAGAGCGTAAATTTGGCCGGCCTTTTTTTGATAACTTTGGGCTAAGTTTTCGCCCACTTTTTCTATTTTTGTAATTAGGTGTGTTATTGAATTCAACTGAATCAGAAATAAAACATCGAGTATTCAGCAAATCTCTCCCTCTCTCCTTTTACTTTCCGCTATTTTTTCCTTCGAAGAAAGTTTCCTTTTTCCTCGACGTTTTCCTCCGAATTGCCAGAGTCAACAAGTGGTATCAGAGCACGGTTGAAGCCATCGATGGTATATCATTTCGGAAGAACCAATCTTATCAACAGTCAAGTTGAGTAGCTCAAGTGGTTAGAGCGTCGACCTAACAACACACAGGTCTGAGGTTTGAGTAGAAGAAAATGCAAAGCGCGAAAATACACACATCGTGGGGTCCATCTCGGGCAGGCTCACTCACTCCTCCACGCCGCCGTCGTGTGCTGGCATCTCCACGTCGCCGTTCGCTCAGACCGGCGAGAGGGACGGGTAGCACGAGCACCAACGATGGATTCTCGACACAGGGGCAACAAACCATATGACTGGGGCTAGATTTGCATTCTTCGAGCTCGACTCGGGGATTCGCGGGACAGTGAAATTCGGCGACGACTCCGTCGTCGAGATCGAAGGGCGCGGCACCATCTTGTTCCTTAGCAAGGGAGGCGAGCACCGCCTGTGTTCTCCGAGCTCGACTTGGGGATTCGCGAGACGGTGAAATTCGGCGATGGCTCTATCGTCGAGATCGAAGGGCGCGGCACCATCTTGTTCCTCAGCAAGGGGAGGCGAGCACTGCAAGCTGACCGAGGTCTACTTCATCCCGAGGCTCAAGACTAACCTTGTGAGCCTGGGTCAACTCGATGAGGCAGGCTACTTTATTTTCATCAGACGACGGCTGCTCACGCAGGTTTGGCGCACAAAAAATCGTCTTTACATCCTGGAGTTAGAGATAGAGCAACCCGTCAGTCTCTCGGCCAAGACCGAAGAGGTATCTTGGAGGTGGCACGCAAGGTACAGACACTTAAACTTTCCTGCTCTAGAAAAGCTACAGAAGGAGGAGATGGTGAACAAGCTGTGCGACGGCGGGTGCCTCATCGACAAACAAAGGTGCACACCGGCCCATCAAGCCGGCGACCCCAGGCGGTAAGAGTTTCTTTGGTTGACCTTGTGAGTGCGGAGGAGATGGTGCACGGTTTGCCGGCAATCAAAGGCGTGAACAAGCTGTGCGACGGGTGCCTCATCAGCAAACAAAGGCGCACACCCTTTCCATCTCGGACATCCTACCACGCCGATGAGCCGTTGGAGCTTGTACAAGGCGATATCTGCAGACCCATCAAGCCGGCGACCCGAGGCGGTAAGAGTCTCTTCCTCCTATTAGTCGATGACAAAAGCCTCTTCATTTGGCTGACCTTGCGAGTGCTGCGCACAGACCAAGGCGGAGAATTCACCTCGGCAAGTTTCGGTAAGTTCTGCGACGAGTTCGGCAAAGAACGGTACCTAATGGTGCCCTACTCCCCCAACAAAACAGAGTGATGGAGCGCCAAAATCAGACCATCGTCAGGACAGCGAGGTCATTGCTGGTGACGGCATGGATGCCTGGGAGATTCTGGGGAGAGGCAGTAATGACGGTCGTCTATCTCCTCAATCGGTCACCAACCCGAAGCCTCGATGGGAAGACGCTATATGAGGCTTGGTACAACAAAAAGCCAGCTGTACATCATCTCCCCGTGTTCGGCTGTGTCGCATACATGAAAGTAACGCGTCCCCACCTCGCCAAGCTCGATCCTAGGAGGCTAAACTTCGTCTTCATCGGCTATGAACCCAGGAGCAAGGCGTACAGACTCTATGATCCTGTAGGGGGGCGAGCTTACGTATCTCGCGACATCATCTTCGACGAAAGCACCTTCTGGTAGTGGAACGATGTGATCGAGGTGGACCACAACTCAAATCTATTCAAGGTGGAGTACCTCGTCACCGAGCCGGAAGAAGGAGGAGCCCAGCATCAGGAACCATCACCACCGCCAGCAGATGCACCCCTAAACTAGTAGAGTTTGCAACACCACGGACTGCGGATTCGACGCTTGATGCCGATCACAATAATGATCTGGTTGCCAGGTATCGGAGGATGGACGACCTAGTGGGAGGAGGTGAACCACCTGGATTGGCAGCGCGCGAGCTCGAAGAAGTGGCCGAACTGCATGCCACCAGTGCAGATGAACTGAACACCTTTGCCAAAGCA